>JAVMKO010000012.1:819147-1052510 GCA_032164245.1 Sternotherus odoratus
CTACCGAGCCCCCCCTCCCCCTGAAGCACACACCCCTAGCACTGCACGGGGGCAGCACCCCGACCCGGCTCCTTACAGCACAGCACCCCCTCGGGGACCAGAGCGGTACCTGCTCCTCCTTCGTGGGCCCCAGCAGGTCCCTGGGTGTCTCCCCGGCCCGGTTCCGGATGCCCATGGCCCGGGGGCAGTGGCTCTGCAGGGTGGTGAAGAGGACTTTGTACACTGGGGAGGGAGAACAGGAGAGGTTAGCGGTGCCCCCTGGAGGGGGGCAAATGCCATCCTGGACACCTGGGTCCCCAACCCGCATCGCGGTCTGCGCCCCCCCAGCTCCCGTTCCTGGGTTTTCCATTCCATGGCCGGGCCTCTCCTCCTTTCCTGGGGCTGGGAACCCAGCGGTAGCCCCTAGTGGCCAGAGACCCGCATCTGACAGGAGAGTGGGGTCTAGTGGCTAGAGCAGGGGAGGTGCTAGGACCCAGGACTCCTGAGTTCTGTCCCTGGCTCCCACCCCAGGGTTATCCTGGAAGCTCTGCAGCCGAGGTGAGGCTGGGTTCACCCCCTTCCCCGGCAGCCGGCGCTCACCGCTCTTGCCCTTGCGGGCGGCCTGCCGGGCGGCGTGGTGCAGGGCCGTGTCTCCCTGCCGGTCCTGGAGGGCGGGGTCGGCTCCGTGGCCCAGCAGGATCCGGGCGGCGACGGGGTCTCGATGGGCACAGGCGTAGTGCAGGGGGGGGCGGCCCTTGCGCCCCCCCGGCTGGTCCAGGTCCAACCCCTCCCGGTGGCGGGTGAGGAGCAAGCGGAGCCGGCGGTGCCGGCCAGACGCCACGTAGCGCCAGAGGCGGCGCTGGTGCCGCGAGGCCATGGGGATGGGCCTGTGCGGCGGGGGGGAGACGGGGTTAGAGACTCCTCGGCTGGTGTCGGAGCTGCTGCTCGTCCCCCTCATCACCCCACGTCCCCCCACCGCCCCAGATCCCCCCTCATCACCCCACGTCCCCCCCGCTGACCCCAAACTCCCCCATCGTCCTTCCTGTCCCCCCGCCCCCAGATCCCCCCTCATCACCCCACGTCCCCCCCGCTGACCCCAAACGCCCCCATCGTCCTTCCTGTCCCCCCGCCCCCAGATCCCCCCTCATCACCCCACGTCCCCCCACCGCCCCAGATCCCCCCTCATCACCCCACGTCCCCCCCGCTGACCCCAAACTCCCCCATCGTCCTTCCTGTCCCCCCGCCCCCAGATCCCCCCTCATCACCCCACGTCCCCCCCGCTGACCCCAAACTCCCCCATCGTCCTTCCTGTCCCCCCGCCCCCAGATCCCCACTCATCACCCCACGTCCCCCCACCGCCCCAGATCCCCCCTCATCACCCCACGTCCCCCCCGCTGACCCCAAACTCCCCCATCGTCCTTCCTGCCCCCCCGCCCCCAGATCCCCCCTCATCACCCCACGTCCCCCCCGCTGACCCCAAACTCCCCATCGTCCTTCCTGCCCCCCCCGCCCCCAGATCCCCCCTCATCACCCCACGTCCCCCCCGCTGACCCCAAACTCCCCCATCGTCCTTCCTGCCCCCAGATCCCCCTGCCAACTCCCAGGTCCCCCACGTCCCCCCACCGCCCCAGATCCTTATCGACCCCTAGATCCCCTCTGCCCCCAAATCCCTTCTGAGGACCCCGGGTCTTCCTTGCCCAGCCCCCACCCCACCCCCCTGCTGCCCCCCAGACCCCCCGTGTTCTTAACCCCCAGCTCCCCCAGCATCTCTCCTGCCCCCCACCCCAAACAAGCCCCTTTTGCTGACCCCCCCGCCCCCCGCCAACTCCCAGATCCCCCCCGGCATCCCCGGTGTCCCCCTTACCCACGAAATCCCCCTGCTGCCCCCCGCCCCCCATGTCTATCCCCCCCCCGCCCTCGGGTATCCCCCCCCTTCCTCCCCCCCCCATCCCTGGCCCTTCCCACCCCCACCCCATCCCCCTGCTGACCCCCAGACCCCCCATGTCTATCCCCGCCCCCGCCCTCGGGTGTCCCCCCCCCTTCCTCCCAGCCCCCCCCCCATCCCTGGCCCTTCCCACCCCCACCCCATCCCCCTGCTGACCCCCAGACCCCCCATGTCTATCCCCCCCCCCGCCCTCGGGTGTCCCCCCCCTTCCTCCCACCCCCCCCCCATCTCTCCGTCCCCCCCCGGCCGCGATACCCACCCGGGGCCGCTGGGGGGGCGGGGCGGGGGGGGGTTAATCGGTTCTTGAGCCCGACATCGGCGGGGGAAGGCGAAAAAGGGCCGGACCGGAAGTGGGGCGGAAGTGACGTCATCCCAGAGCGGGGCTTCGTCCCCGTCCACCTGGCAACCACGCGGGGAGGGCGGGGAATGGGGAACCGGAAGGGGAGGTGAGCGAGGGCGGAAGTGAAGCGGAAGTTGCGTCTCGCCCCCAGGCGGTGCAGCGCCCGACAGGGTCCGGCTGGGAAACAGGCGGCCGCACGACAAGGGTCCGGGCGTGTCGGTTCTTCGGGGGTTAAATCGCTCCAAGGGGAGCAGGTGGGAGGGGATGGGATTAAGTAAAGGAAGTGGGCCCAAGGCGGGGCGGAAGTGGACCGGATGTGGCGTCAGCCCTATAGCCATAGACGACTTGCCCACAGTTGGGTACAACGCTCTCTATGGTCCCCATGGGGAACGCGCGGGGGAGGGAGGGTTCCGGGGTGTGGCGGGTCCCGCAGGATTTAAAGGGGGGAGGGTGAAAGTGGAATCAACGCTCCAAGGGGGGGGGACAGCGGAAGTGGATCTCAGTGAGGGCGGAAGAAAACCGGAAGTGGTCTCAACCCGCTAACATAAAAGGACTTGCCCATTGCGAAATCATGGGGTCCGGGTGGGAAACAGGAGCCGCGTGGGAAGGTTCCGGGGTATGATTGGGGGCGATATCAGAAAGGGGGTGAATCCCCTTCCCCAAGTCAGGGACGATGGGGAGGTGATAGGTGGGGAGGGGAGAAAAGAGGGGGAGGGACAAAATTCCACAAAAAAGGTAAATACCCAAAGGGAAAAAAATCAGAGACCAGTTCCCCCCGCGTTTCAATTACTTCTCTACTTTGTTGGGTGATTTTCCCCAGAGATTTTATTTAGTTCCTTCTTTTGCTCTTTTTCTCTTCTTCCCACACTCATTATTTAAAAAAAACATTTGCATGGGAGACAAAATTCCAGTTTTCGGGGGGAAAAAGATTTTCAGAAAAAAAAATTAAATGCTCATGAAAAAAATACTGTTTTTTTGGGGGGGCTGGGAAGTATTCGAACCTTCAGGGATAAAAATGCCACATTTTCATTGGAGAAAAATTATGTTCTAAAACAAAATATTTATTTTAGGGAAATATCAGGGTTTTTTATGGAAAAAGGTTCATTTTCTGAAAAGCAAATTTAAAAAAGTCATTGTAAGATTTTGGAACATGACGAGGAACATGACGAAGAAAACGGGGAAGTGATGGGGAAAAGCAAAAGCTTTGACCCAAACACATTTGTTCAAAGAACTCTGAATCATAGACTCTCCGGGTTGAAGGGACCTTGGGAGAGATCTAGTCCAACCCCTGCTCAAAGCAGGACCAACCCCAACTAAATCATCCCAGCCTGGGCTTTGTCAAGCCTGACCTTAAAAACCTCTCAGGAAGGGGATTCCACCACCTCCCTAGGGACCCATTCCAGGGTTAACTCTGAAAACAGACAATTTTTCACACAAAGAAATTAATTTTTAGACCAAAAAAAAATAACTTTGAGCAACTCCAGCCTGCTGGACCTGTCCCGTTGGTCACTCAGACCAATTCCACCGCCCACACGCTGCTGAGGTGGGCTCATGTTTCTCTTCGTGCGCAGTTAGGAAGAGGGGCCCGGCGCTGTGTTAATTACCCCCACCTGGTCATGCTCCGTAGAGAGGCGTTGCAATCACTCTAGAAAGGACAGGGAAATAACACACCCGGACGTGATCTCGTTATACTTGAGGAGATGCCGGAGAAGGCATTTCATGAGGGTAATACCATGCCCTGGTAGATTATTCCCTGCTGTAGAGAGGGCTAGTTGGGGACCTTCACCCCCCTCATTTTCTTCTGTTGTCCCTCAAACCCTGTGAGGGTCTCCTCCTGTGGGGAGTTCCCTCGTGGCTCTGAGTGGGAGGGACTCAGGTGGTGCTGGGTGTGGTTGGACGTGTGTTCCCTGCGTCCTGGCGTCTGGATTTTAATCTCTGCGTAGTGCAGGCTCTCGTTCTCCAGGGCCTCCCGGCTGCCGTGGCCCTGTGGTGGACAGACACACAGTGAGGACGCCGTCACCCCAGATCTGGACACCTTAGGCAGCTCCCAGGGACTAAATCCCACAGTGTTACCCCAGATTGGAGGGGCTGGGAGTCAGGACTCCTGGGCTCTATCCCCATTTCTGGGAGGGGAGGGGAGGAGGGATGGGAGCCAGGACTCCTGGGTTCTGTCCCAGCTCTGGGAGGGGAGTGGGGGCTGGTGGGTTAGAGCAGAGGGGGCTGGGCGCCAGGACTCCTGGGCTCTATCCCCATTTCTGGGAGGGGAGGGGAGGGGAGGAGGGATGGGAGCCAGGACTCCTGGGTTCTATCCCCAGCTCTGGGAGGGAAGTGGGGGCTGGTGGGTTAGAGCAGAGGGGGTTGGGCGCCAGGACTCCTGGGTTCTATCCCCAGCTCTGGGAGGGAAGTGGGGTGTAGGGGGTGCTGAGTTCTCTCCCCTCACTGTATTGTACTAGTCCTTATTGGCACCCGGAAACCAGACCCAAGCGCTGGCTAGAACCGGGCCCAGCCTGCATTGTCTCACCTTGGGCTGCCGCTGGCGGGGCTGCGAGGGGGTCGGCGCTGGGGAAGAAGGGAGAAGAAAGGCAGGTTAAAACGGAGGAGTGTGTGAGAGAGTCTGGGGTGAAGAGAGAAGCTGCAGAGATCTAGGGCCGGGGGGAGAAGGAAGACATTGGGGAGGGGGGATGGATATATGGCCAGACGGCCGCTCGGCTGTGTTCACTAGCAGACGCTCGGGGCCAGGGGGTTAGCAGGGGGAAGGCTCCGGTTTGGTACCCTGGTGTCTCTTCAGGAGGAGGGTGGCCGCCAGGCCAAGGATGAGAAGGATTCCCAGGGCAATGGTGACCTGGTACAGCAGCTCCCGGGCGCAGCGCCCCGCGGGGGCAGGTCCTTTGCCTGCGCGAAGGAGGAGAGGAGCATTAGGGGATTCTCAGCCCCTTGAGCCAGCCAGTCCCCTGTCCTGGGGCTGGAGGGGGGAAGGCCCCGTGCCCCCCTTCCCCAGCTCACCTGTGTCACTCTGGTTTCTCCCCATCACCCGCAGCTCGGTGCCCACTCCCGTCCCGCTCTCTCCCTGGTGGATGCTGATGTGACACTGATAGAGACCAGAGTCCCGCTGCTCCAGCTCCGACAGGGTCAGCGTGGCCCCCCCTTTCCGGAGCAGATCCAGGGGGGACATACTGAGCCGCCCGCTGTAGAAGGGATGGTGAGAATCCAGCACGACTCCGTCTCCGGGTCCTCTGGTCCATTTCGCTTTGGCCCTGCTGCCCGGTCTGATCTCAAAGGAGCAGTTGAGTGTCATGGTCTCGCCGGGGGATGCGTGGAGGACAGCGGGGCTCTGGAGGACTGTGAGACCTTCGTGAACCAGGGCAATAAATATTATAGCAGCAAAGGAAAACTACAACGAGTGGTATCAAGACACGCCCAGCTGCCCGAAACCTTAGCAGCACGGACACAAGAAGCTAAGGGGAAATATTTGTGCGTTCCTGTCCACCTTGCTACTGCTCACACAGTGCCGGTAACACACTGCACAGGGCTTTCACTTCCACCCAACACAGACCCAACATCAACACTGCGATGGCCACGGCAGACTCTCAGAGACGTTAGACATAAAATCACTCAGGACAGTTAAGTCCAAAGCAGACTGCGCAGACTCGCAAAGGGGTCTCACTAGACAGGGGGATGAAATGGCAGGTGAAACTCAAAGGTGATAAATGCAAAGTCATGCCCACTGGGAAACATAATCCCAACCACACATATAAACTGTTGGGGTCTAATTTAGCTGTTACATCTCAAAGAGATCATGGACAGTTGTTTGGAAACATCCGCTCAATGTGCAGCGGCAGTCAAGAAAAGGATCGGGATGGCAGGCACCATTAGGAAAGGAAGAGATAATAAGATAGAAAATATCACAGTGCCACTATATAATGCCATGGTACGTCCACACCATGCAGTTCTGGTCACCCCATCTCAAAAAAAGATACATTAGAATTGGAAAAGATACAGAAAAAGGCAACAAAAATAATTAGGGGCATGGAACAGTTTCCATATGAGGAGAGATTAAAAACACGGGGACTGTTCAGCTTCGAAAAGAGACGAGTTAGGGGTGGGAATGTGACAGAGTCTATGAAATCATGACTAGTGTGGAGAAAGTGACCAGGGAAGTGTTAATTACCACTTCTCAAAACACAAGTAGCAAGGGTCACCCGAGGAAATTAATGGGCAGCAGGTTTAAAACAAGGAAAAAGAAGTACGTCTGCACACAACACACCGTCAATCCGTGAAACTCACGGCCAGGGGATGTTGTGAAGGCCAAACGTATAACTGAGCTCAAAAAGGAATTAGATACATTCCTGGAGGATCGGTCCATCAAAGGCCAAGATCCAACCCCTGCTCTGGGTGTCTCTAAACCTCTGACTGCCAGAAGCAGGGACTGGATGACAGGGGATGGATCACTCGATGATTACCTGTTCTGTTCATTCCCTCTGAAGCGTCTGGCACCGGCCACATTCAGAAGACAGGATACTGGGCTAGAAGGACCATTGGTCCGACCCAGTGTGGCCGCTCTTATCTTCTTGCAGGAACTACTTTATTTCTTAGAATTCAGAATCCCAGTGCAAACCCCCCCCAAAACAGAGAGAGAAAAGAGGCTGCTCCTTAAGGCACCCCAATAACTCACCCCACCTTAGTTCAGGCTGGGTCTCTGCAGACTGACTCTGATCAAATGGAGACCCCTCGGCTGCAGGCAGGCCCGGGAGACCCGCTTACAAATTAAAGTGTCAGGTTAACAGTTTTAAGACACCACAACACATGCCGCGACTTTATACAATTTGTGCTCCGAGCTACAGTGGGTGGAAATGTTTCCCGATGGAACGTTTGTCCCTTGGAAAATGCTGCTTCACTGAAACGAGGACAACTTGTTTAGCAAGGGGGTGGGTGGCACGAAAAAGCGTTTTGACAGGGTTGAAAGGGAATGGTTTGATTTTTCAATTTCCAAACCTGAAGTTATATTATTTTAAACGAGTCAAAACTGAAATGAAATGCTTCTGTTTGATGGAAACAGAATATGTCTGGTTGATCTGATATGACATATCCGTATCTACCCATCCCTACATGCACCTATCCTCCACCCCTAGCTCTCTATCTACCGATAGACAGGATCTCAGCTGGATGACAGTTCTCTAGCTAGATACAGGTGTCCTAGGGATGGGTATGGCTGGATAGATATTAATTTAGGGGTGGGGTGGATGGGCACATAGATAGAAATATAGATAAGGAGGATCTCGGGGGAGGGATGAATGGCTGGATGGACAGATAGAGATGAATCTAGGGGTGGAGGATGGATAGAAATGGATCTAGCAATGGGGTAGAGAGACTGAAGGACAGATGGAGCTGGATATAGGGATGGGGTAGATTTTTGCCTGATTTTAGAGGATGGCATATTATTGTAGACTCGCCAGTTGATCAGAAGATGAGGAGGTTCTTGTCCCAGAATCAGGCCACCCACAATTACATGCCGTGAGTTCAATATCTTGTAAGGATCTTCCAGGTGGGTGACAAGGACAGGCTGACAGGCAGGCTGAGGAGAAAATGCAGCCATAGAGACTTAGTAAAATAAGTGGAAAAGCTACCAAAGTCCAAAAGGGAATTACACAGCTCTGGGGGTTCCTGTCACCTCAGCCTTTACCAAAGCTTCCTAGATTAGCACCCTCACACGGACACCTGGTGGTAGGAGACAATGGACCGGCCTTATCCCTGGACTGCCAAATGGGTCCGACGATGCTCGAGACTGAGAGTGAACAAGAGAGCTGAAGGTGGGATGCTGAGTAGCTAAGTTTACAATAGATAGTGGAGAAACTCCAAAGCTGAAGAAGACGAAGCTGCCTGCACAGGGTGGGTTGCCCTCCGGTAGGACCTCAGCAATATCTTGAAAATTCATGTTAGTACCCAACCTTCTGTGCCCAAATCTAACTTCCTCACCCACATAATATTGGGGTGCACTTACTCTATAGACTAGCGTATTCACACACGTTAATGCCTATTGGCTCATTCTCAAACCTGTTATTTCTTGCCCAATCTGGTTTCTGGTCGTTACTTCCACATTCCTGCGGTGTCCCGTGTGGTCACCATCAAATCCCGAGTTTCTTAGATAAACGTGTTTAGTTCCCCAAAATCTAAGAGGGTATCAGTGAGGCCGTATATCTGAGCCTATGTCATGAACCCACTTAACCATACTGATACGCACTTGCTGAAGCTAAATGTACAGGATACAGGCCTGTAGGTCCCCTTACAGCCAAACATCATAAAGTAATCCAATGCAAACATACAAGGCAAATATACCAAAGCAAACGTATAAATAAAGGCAGAACATAATAAAGCAAGTAACCAGGTTAGTCCTCTGGGCTACAAGGTGGATTGACAGAGATGAATCTGGGGTGGGGTAGGTGGACAGAAGGACAGACAGAGATGGGTCTAGGGGTGGGGTAGGTGACAGAAGGACAGACAGAGATGGATCTAGGGGTGGGGTAGGGGACAGAAGGACAGACAGAGATGGATCTAGGGGTGGGGTAGGTGGACGGAAGGACAGACAGAGATGGATCTAGGGGTGGGGTAGGGGACAGAAGGACAGACAGAGATGGATCTAGGGGTGGGGTAGGTGGACAGAAGGACAGACAGAGATGGATCTAGGGGTGGGGTAGGTGGACGGAAGGACAGACAGAGATGGATCTAGGGGTGGGGTAGGTGGACAGAAGGACAGACAGAGATGGATCTGGGGGTGGGGTAGGTGGACGGAAGGACAGACAGAGATGGATCTAGGGGTGGGGTAAGTGACAGAAGGACAGACAGAGATGGATCTAGGGGTGGGGTAGGTGGACGGAAGGACAGACAGAGATGGATCTAGGGGTGGGGTAGGTGGACAGAAGGACAGACAGAGATGGATCTGGGGGTGGGGTAGGTGGACGGAAGGACAGACAGAGATGGATCTAGGGGTGGGGTAAGTGACAGAAGGACAGACAGAGATGGATCTGGGGGTGGGGTAGGGGACAGAAGGACAGACAGAGATGGATCTAGGGGTGGGGTAAGTGACAGAAGGACAGACAGAGATGGATCTAGGGGTGGGGTAGGTGGACAGAAGGACAGACAGAGATGGATCTGGGGGTGGGGTAGGTGGACGGAAGGACAGACAGAGATGGATCTAGGGGTGGGGTAGGGGACAGAAGGACAGACAGAGATGGATCTAGGGGTGGGGTAGGTGGACAGAAGGACAGACAGAGATGGATCTGGGGGTGGGGTAGGTGGACGGAAGGACAGACAGAGATGGATCTGGGGGTGGGGTAGGTGGACGGAAGGACAGACAGAGATGGATCTAGGGGTGGGGTAGGTGGACGGAAGGACAGACAGAGATGGATCTAGGGGTGGGGTAGGGGACAGAAGGACAGACAGAGATGGATCTAGGGGTGGGGTAGGTGGACAGAAGGACAGACAGAGATGGGTCTAGGGGTGGGGTAGGGGACAGAAGGACAGACAGAGATGGATCTAGGGGTGGGGTAGGGGACAGAAGGACAGACAGAGATGGATCTAGGGGTGGGGTAGGTGGACGGAAGGACAGACAGAGATGGATCTAGGGGTGGGGTAGGTGGACAGAAGGACAGACAGAGATGGATCTGGGGGTGGGGTAGGTGGACGGAAGGACAGACAGAGATGGATCTAGGGGTGGGGTAGGTGGACAGAAGGACAGACAGAGATGGATCTGGGGGTGGGGTAGGTGGACGGAAGGACAGACAGAGATGGATCTAGGGGTGGGGTAGGGGACAGAAGGACAGACAGAGATGGATCTAGGGGTGGGGTAGGTGGACAGAAGGACAGACAGAGATGGATCTGGGGGTGGGGTAGGTGGACGGAAGGACAGACAGAGATGGATCTAGGGGTGGGGTAGGTGGACGGAAGGACAGACAGAGATGGATCTAGGGGTGGGGTAGGGGACAGAAGGACAGACAGAGATGGATCTAGGGGTGGGGTAGGTGGACAGAAGGACAGACAGAGATGGGTCTAGGGGTGGGGTAGGGGACAGAAGGACAGACAGAGATGGATCTAGGGGTGGGGTAGGGGACAGAAGGACAGACAGAGATGGATCTAGGGGTGGGGTAGGTGGACAGAAGGACAGACAGAGATGGATCTAGGGGTGGGGTAGGTGGACAGAAGGACAGACAGAGATGGATCTGGGGGTGGGGTAGGTGGACGGAAGGACAGACAGAGATGGATCTAGGGGTGGGGTAGGTGGACAGAAGGACAGACAGAGATGGATCTGGGGGTGGGGTAGGTGGACGGAAGGACAGACAGAGATGGATCTAGGGGTGGGGTAGGGGACAGAAGGACAGACAGAGATGGATCTAGGGGTGGGGTAGGTGGACAGAAGGACAGACAGAGATGGATCTGGGGGTGGGGTAGGTGGACGGAAGGACAGACAGAGATGGATCTAGGGGTGGGGTAGGTGGACGGAAGGACAGACAGAGATGGATCTAGGGGTGGGGTAGGGGACAGAAGGACAGACAGAGATGGATCTGGGGGTGGGGTAGGTGGACGGAAGGACAGACAGAGATGGATCTAGGGGTGGGGTAGGTGGACGGAAGGACAGACAGAGATGGATCTAGGGGTGGGGTAGGTGACAGAAGGACAGACAGAGATGGATCTAGGGTTGGGGTAGGTGGACAGAAGGACAGACAGAGATGGATCTGGGGGTGGGGTAGGTGGACGGAAGGACAGACAGAGATGGATCTAGGGGTGGGGTAGGTGGACGGAAGGACAGACAGAGATGGATCTAGGGGTGGGGTAGGTGGACAGAAGGACAGACAGAGATGGATCTAGGGGTGGGGTAGGTGGACAGAAGGACAGACAGAGATGGATCTAGGGGTGGGGTAGGTGGACAGAAGGACAGACAGAGATGGATCTGGGGGGTGGGGTAGGTGGACAGAAGGACAGACAGAGATAGATCTGGGGTTGGGGTAGGTGGACAGAAGGACAGACAGAGATGGATCTAGGGGTGGGGTAGGTGGACAGAAGGACAGACAGAGATGGATCTAGGGGTGGGGTAGGTGGACAGAAGGACAGACAGAGATGGATCTAGGGGTGGGGTAGGTGGACAGAAGGACAGACAGAGATGGATCTGGGGGGTGGGGTAGGTGGACAGAAGGACAGACAGAGATAGATCTGGGGTTGGGGTAGGTGGACAGAAGGACAGACAGAGATGGATCTAGGGGTGGGGTAGGGGACAGAAGGACAGACAGAGATGGATCTAGGGGTGGGGTAGGTGACGGAAGGACAGACAGAGATGGATCTAGGGGTGGGGTAGGGGACAGAAGGACAGACAGAGATGGATCTAGGGGTGGGTAGGTGGACGGAAGGACAGACAGAGATGGATCTAGGGGTGGGGTAGGTGGACGGAAGGACAGACAGAGATGGATCTAGGGGTGGGGTAGGGGACAGAAGGACAGACAGAGATGGATCTAGGGGTGGGGTAGGGGACAGAAGGACAGACAGAGATGGATCTGGGGGTGGGGTAGGTGGACGGAAGGACAGACAGAGATGGATCTAGGGGTGGGGTAGGTGGACAGAAGGACAGACAGAGATGGATCTAGGGGTGGGGTAGGTGGACGGAAGGACAGACAGAGATGGATCTAGGGGTGGGGTAGGTGGACGGAAGGACAGACAGAGATGGATCTAGGGGTGGGGTAGGGGACAGAAGGACAGACAGAGATGGATCTAGGGGTGGGGTAGGGGACAGAAGGACAGACAGAGATGGATCTGGGGGGTGGGGTAGGGGACAGAAGGACAGACAGAGATGGATCTAGGGGTGGGGTAGGTGGACGGAAGGACAGACAGAGATGGATCTAGGGGTGGGGTAGGTGACAGAAGGACAGACAGAGATGGATCTAGGGGTGGGGTAGGGGACAGAAGGACAGACAGAGATGGATCTAGGGGTGGGGTAGGTGGACGGAAGGACAGACAGAGATGGATCTAGGGGTGGGGTAGGGGACAGAAGGACAGACAGAGATGGATCTAGGGGTGGGGTAGGGGACAGAAGGACAGACAGAGATGGATCTAGGGGTGGGGTAGATGGACAGAAGGACAGACAGAGATGGATCTAGGGGTGGGGTAGGGGACAGAAGGACAGACAGAGATGGATCTAGGGGTGGGGTAGGTGGACGGAAGGACAGACAGAGATGGATCTAGGGGTGGGGTAGGTGGACGGAAGGACAGACAGAGATGGATCTAGGGGTGGGGTAGATGGACGGAAGGACAGACAGAGATGGGTCTAGGGGTGGGGTAGGGGACAGAAGGACAGACAGAGATGGATCTAGGGGTGGGGTAGGGGACAGAAGGACAGACAGAGATGGATCTAGGGGTGGGGTAGGTGGACAGAAGGACAGACAGAGATGGATCTAGGGGTGGGGTAGGTGGACGGAAGGACAGACAGAGATGGATCTAGGGGTGGGGTAGGTGGACAGAAGGACAGACAGAGATGGATCTGGGGGTGGGGTAGGTGGACGGAAGGACAGACAGAGATGGATCTAGGGGTGGGGTAAGTGACAGAAGGACAGACAGAGATGGATCTAGGGGTGGGGTAGGTGGACGGAAGGACAGACAGAGATGGATCTAGGGGTGGGGTAGGTGGACAGAAGGACAGACAGAGATGGATCTGGGGGTGGGGTAGGTGGACGGAAGGACAGACAGAGATGGATCTAGGGGTGGGGTAAGTGACAGAAGGACAGACAGAGATGGATCTGGGGGTGGGGTAGGGGACAGAAGGACAGACAGAGATGGATCTAGGGGTGGGGTAAGTGACAGAAGGACAGACAGAGATGGATCTAGGGGTGGGGTAGGTGGACAGAAGGACAGACAGAGATGGATCTGGGGGTGGGGTAGGTGGACGGAAGGACAGACAGAGATGGATCTAGGGGTGGGGTAGGGGACAGAAGGACAGACAGAGATGGATCTAGGGGTGGGGTAGGTGGACAGAAGGACAGACAGAGATGGATCTGGGGGTGGGGTAGGTGGACGGAAGGACAGACAGAGATGGATCTGGGGGTGGGGTAGGTGGACGGAAGGACAGACAGAGATGGATCTAGGGGTGGGGGTAGGTGGACGGAAGGACAGACAGAGATGGATCTAGGGGTGGGGTAGGGGACAGAAGGACAGACAGAGATGGATCTAGGGGTGGGGTAGGTGGACAGAAGGACAGACAGAGATGGGTCTAGGGGTGGGGTAGGGGACAGAAGGACAGACAGAGATGGATCTAGGGGTGGGGTAGGGGACAGAAGGACAGACAGAGATGGATCTAGGGGTGGGGTAGGTGGACGGAAGGACAGACAGAGATGGATCTAGGGGTGGGGTAGGTGGACAGAAGGACAGACAGAGATGGATCTGGGGGTGGGGTAGGTGGACGGAAGGACAGACAGAGATGGATCTAGGGGTGGGGTAGGTGGACAGAAGGACAGACAGAGATGGATCTGGGGGTGGGGTAGGTGGACGGAAGGACAGACAGAGATGGATCTAGGGGTGGGGTAGGGGACAGAAGGACAGACAGAGATGGATCTAGGGGTGGGGTAGGTGGACAGAAGGACAGACAGAGATGGATCTGGGGGTGGGGTAGGTGGACGGAAGGACAGACAGAGATGGATCTAGGGGTGGGGTAGGTGGACGGAAGGACAGACAGAGATGGATCTAGGGGTGGGGTAGGGGACAGAAGGACAGACAGAGATGGATCTAGGGGTGGGGTAGGTGGACAGAAGGACAGACAGAGATGGGTCTAGGGGTGGGGTAGGGGACAGAAGGACAGACAGAGATGGATCTAGGGGTGGGGTAGGGGACAGAAGGACAGACAGAGATGGATCTAGGGGTGGGGTAGGTGGACAGAAGGACAGACAGAGATGGATCTAGGGGTGGGGTAGGTGGACAGAAGGACAGACAGAGATGGATCTGGGGGTGGGGTAGGTGGACGGAAGGACAGACAGAGATGGATCTAGGGGTGGGGTAGGTGGACAGAAGGACAGACAGAGATGGATCTGGGGGTGGGGTAGGTGGACGGAAGGACAGACAGAGATGGATCTAGGGGTGGGGTAGGGGACAGAAGGACAGACAGAGATGGATCTAGGGGTGGGGTAGGTGGACAGAAGGACAGACAGAGATGGATCTGGGGGTGGGGTAGGTGGACGGAAGGACAGACAGAGATGGATCTAGGGGTGGGGTAGGTGGACGGAAGGACAGACAGAGATGGATCTAGGGGTGGGGTAGGGGACAGAAGGACAGACAGAGATGGATCTGGGGGTGGGGTAGGTGGACGGAAGGACAGACAGAGATGGATCTAGGGGTGGGGTAGGTGGACGGAAGGACAGACAGAGATGGATCTAGGGGTGGGGTAGGTGACAGAAGGACAGACAGAGATGGATCTAGGGTTGGGGTAGGTGGACAGAAGGACAGACAGAGATGGATCTGGGGGTGGGGTAGGTGGACGGAAGGACAGACAGAGATGGATCTAGGGGTGGGGTAGGTGGACAGAAGGACAGACAGAGATGGATCTAGGGGTGGGGTAGGTGGACAGAAGGACAGACAGAGATGGATCTGGGGGGTGGGGTAGGTGGACAGAAGGACAGACAGAGATAGATCTGGGGTTGGGGTAGGTGGACAGAAGGACAGACAGAGATGGATCTAGGGGTGGGGTAGGTGGACAGAAGGACAGACAGAGATGGATCTAGGGGTGGGGTAGGTGGACAGAAGGACAGACAGAGATGGATCTAGGGGTGGGGTAGGTGGACAGAAGGACAGACAGAGATGGATCTAGGGGTGGGGTAGGTGGACAGAAGGACAGACAGAGATGGATCTGGGGGGTGGGGTAGGTGGACAGAAGGACAGACAGAGATAGATCTGGGGTTGGGGTAGGTGGACAGAAGGACAGACAGAGATGGATCTAGGGGTGGGGTAGGGGACAGAAGGACAGACAGAGATGGATCTAGGGGTGGGGTAGGTGGACGGAAGGACAGACAGAGATGGATCTAGGGGTGGGGTAGGTGGACGGAAGGACAGACAGAGATGGATCTAGGGGTGGGGTAGGTGACGGAAGGACAGACAGAGATGGATCTAGGGGTGGGGTAGGGGACAGAAGGACAGACAGAGATGGATCTAGGGGTGGGTAGGTGGACGGAAGGACAGACAGAGATGGATCTAGGGGTGGGGTAGGTGGACGGAAGGACAGACAGAGATGGATCTAGGGGTGGGGTAGGGGACAGAAGGACAGACAGAGATGGATCTAGGGGTGGGGTAGGGGACAGAAGGACAGACAGAGATGGATCTGGGGGTGGGGTAGGTGGACGGAAGGACAGACAGAGATGGATCTAGGGGTGGGGTAGGTGGACAGAAGGACAGACAGAGATGGATCTAGGGGTGGGGTAGGTGGACGGAAGGACAGACAGAGATGGATCTAGGGGTGGGGTAGGTGGACGGAAGGACAGACAGAGATGGATCTAGGGGTGGGGTAGGGGACAGAAGGACAGACAGAGATGGATCTAGGGGTGGGGTAGGGGACAGAAGGACAGACAGAGATGGATCTGGGGGTGGGGTAGGGGACAGAAGGACAGACAGAGATGGATCTAGGGGTGGGGTAGGTGGACGGAAGGACAGACAGAGATGGATCTAGGGGTGGGGTAGGTGACAGAAGGACAGACAGAGATGGATCTAGGGGTGGGGTAGGGGACAGAAGGACAGACAGAGATGGATCTAGGGGTGGGGTAGGTGGACGGAAGGACAGACAGAGATGGATCTAGGGGTGGGGTAGGGGACAGAAGGACAGACAGAGATGGATCTAGGGGTGGGGTAGGGGACAGAAGGACAGACAGAGATGGATCTAGGGGTGGGGTAGATGGACAGAAGGACAGACAGAGATGGATCTAGGGGTGGGGTAGGGGACAGAAGGACAGACAGAGATGGATCTAGGGGTGGGGTAGGTGGACGGAAGGACAGACAGAGATGGATCTAGGGGTGGGGTAGGTGGACAGAAGGACAGACAGAGATGGATCTAGGGGTGGGGTAGGTGGACGGAAGGACAGACAGAGATGGATCTAGGGGTGGGGTAGGGGACAGAAGGACAGACAGAGATGGATCTAGGGGTGGGGTAGGGGACAGAAGGACAGACAGAGATGGATCTAGGGGTGGGGTAGGTGGACGGAAGGACAGACAGAGATGGATCTAGGGGTGGGGTAGGTGGACGGAAGGACAGACAGAGATGGATCTAGGGGTGGGGTAGGTGACAGAAGGACAGACAGAGATGGATCTAGGGGTGGGGTAGGTGACAGAAGGACAGACAGAGATGGATCTAGGGGTGGGGTAGGTGGACAGAAGGACAGACAGAGATGGATCTAGGGGTGGGGTAGGTGGACAGAAGGACAGACAGAGATGGATCTAGGGGTGGGGTAGGTGACAGAAGGACAGACAGAGATGGATCTAGGGGTGGGGTAGGTGGACAGAAGGACAGACAGAGATGGATCTAGGGGTGGGGTAGGTGGACAGAAGGACAGACAGAGATGGATCTAGGGGTGGGGTAGATGGACAGAAGGACAGACAGAGATGGATCTAGGGGTGGGGTAGGTGGACAGAAGGACAGACAGAGATGGATCTAGGGGTGGGGTAGGTGACAGAAGGACAGACAGAGATGGATCTAGGGGTGGGGTAGGTGGACAGAAGGACAGACAGAGATGGATCTAGGGGTGGGGTAGGTGGACAGAAGGACAGACAGAGATGGATCTAGGGGTGGGGTAGATGGACAGAAGGACAGACAGAGATGGATCTAGGGGTGGGGTAGGTGGACGGAAGGACAGACAGAGATGGATCTAGGGGTGGGGTAGGTGGACGGAAGGACAGACAGAGATGGATCTAGGGGTGGGGTAGGTGGACAGAAGGACAGACAGAGATGGATCTAGGGGTGGGGTAGGTGGACAGAAGGACAGACAGAGATGGATCTAGGGGTGGGGTAGGGGACAGAAGGACAGACAGAGATGGATCTAGGGGTGGGGTAGGTGGACGGAAGGACAGACAGAGATGGATCTAGGGGTGGGGTAGATGGACAGAAGGACAGACAGAGATGGATCTGGGGGTGGGGTAGGTGGACAGAAGGACAGACAGAGATGGATCTAGGGGTGGGGTAGGTGGACAGAAGGACAGACAGAGATGGATCTAGGGGTGGGGTAGGGGACAGAAGGACAGACAGAGATGGGTCTAGGGGTGGGGTAGGGGACAGAAGGACAGACAGAGATGGATCTAGGGGTGGGTAGGTGGACAGAAGGACAGACAGAGATGGATCTAGGGGTGGGGTAGGTGACAGAAGGACAGACAGAGATGGATCTAGGGGTGGGGTAGGTGGACAGAAGGACAGACAGAGATGGATCTAGGGGTGGGGTAGGTGGACAGAAGGACAGACAGAGATGGATCTAGGGGTGGGGTAGGTGGACAGAAGGACAGACAGAGATGGATCTAGGGGTGGGGTAGGGGACAGAAGGACAGACAGAGATGGATCTAGGGGTGGGGTAGGGGACAGAAGGACAGACAGAGATGGATCTAGGGGTGGGGTAGGTGGACAGAAGGACAGACAGAGATGGATCTAGGGGTGGGGTAGGTGGACGGAAGGACAGACAGAGATGGATCTAGGGGTGGGGTAGGTGGACAGAAGGACAGACAGAGATGGATCTAGGGGTGGGGTAGGTGGACAGAAGGACAGACAGAGATGGATCTAGGGGTGGGGTAGGGGACAGAAGGACAGACAGAGATGGATCTAGGGGTGGGGTAGGTGACAGAAGGACAGACAGAGATGGATCTAGGGGTGGGGTAGGTGGACAGAAGGACAGACAGAGATGGATCTAGGGGTGGGGTAGGGGACAGAAGGACAGACAGAGATGGATCTAGGGGTGGGGTAGGGGACAGAAGGACAGACAGAGATGGATCTAGGGGTGGGGTAGGGGACAGAAGGACAGACAGAGATGGATCTAGGGGTGGGGTAGGTGACAGAAGGACAGACAGAGATGGATCTAGGGGTGGGGTAAGGGACAGAAGGACAGACAGAGATGGATCTAGGGGTGGGGTAGGTGACAGAAGGACAGACAGAGATGGATCTAGGGGTGGGGTAGGTGACAGAAGGACAGACAGAGATGGATCTAGGGGTGGGGTAGGGGACAGAAGGACAGACAGAGATGGATCTAGGGGTGGGGTAGGTGGACGGAAGGACAGACAGAGATGGATCTGGGGGTGGGGTAGGTGGACAGAAGGACAGACAGAGATGGATCTAGGGGTGGGGTAGGTGGATGGAAGGACAGACAGAGATGGATCTAGGGGTGGGGTAGGGGACAGAAGGACAGACAGAGATGGATCTAGGGGTGGGGTAGGTGACAGAAGGACAGACAGAGATGGATCTAGGGGTGGGGTAGGTGGACAGAAGGACAGACAGAGATGGATCTAGGGGTGGGGTAGGTGGACAGAAGGACAGACAGAGATGGATCTAGGGGTGGGGTAGGTGGACGGAAGGACAGACAGAGATGGATCTGGGGGTGGGGTAGGTGGACAGAAGGACAGACAGAGATGGATCTAGGGGTGGGGTAGGTGGACAGAAGGACAGACAGAGATGGATCTAGGGGTGGGGTAGGGGACAGAAGGACAGACAGAGATGGATCTAGGGGTGGGGTAGGTGGACAGAAGGACAGACAGAGATGGATCTAGGGGTGGGGTAGGTGACAGAAGGACAGACAGAGATGGATCTAGGGGTGGGGTAGGGGACAGAAGGACAGACAGAGATGGATCTAGGGGTGGGGTAGGTGGACAGAAGGACAGACAGAGATGGATCTAGGGGTGGGGTAGGTGGACAGAAGGACAGACAGAGATGGATCTAGGGGTGGGGTAGGTGGACGGAAGGACAGACAGAGATGGATCTGGGGGTGGGGTAGGTGGACGGAAGGACAGACAGAGATGGATCTAGGGGTGGGGTAGGTGGACAGAAGGACAGACAGAGATGGATCTACGGGTGGGGTAGGTGGACAGAAGGACAGACAGAGATGGATCTAGGGGTGGGGTAGGTGGACGGAAGGACAGACAGAGATGGATCTAGGGGTGGGGTAGGTGGACGGAAGGACAGACAGAGATGGATCTAGGGGTGGGGTAGGTGGACGGAAGGACAGACAGAGATGGATCTAGGGGTGGGGTAGGTGGACAGAAGGACAGACAGAGATGGATCTAGGGGTGGGGTAGGGGACAGAAGGACAGACAGAGATGGATCTAGGGGTGGGGTAGGTGGACGGAAGGACAGACAGAGATGGATCTAGGGGTGGGGTAGGTGGACAGAAGGACAGACAGAGATGGATCTAGGGGTGGGGTAGGGGACAGAAGGACAGACAGAGATGGATCTAGGGGTGGGATAGATGGACAGAAGGACAGACAGAGATGGATCTAGGGGTGGGGTAGGTGGACAGAAGGACAGACAGAGATGGATCTAGGGGTGGGGTAGGTGGACAGAAGGACAGACAGAGATGGATCTAGGGGTGGGGTAGGTGGACAGAAGGACAGACAGAAATGGATCTGGGGGTGGGGTAGGTGGACAGAAGGACAGACAGAGATGGATCTAGGGGTGGGGTAGATGGACAGAAGGACAGACAGAGATGGATCTAGGGGTGGGGTAGGGGACAGAAGGACAGACAGAGATGGATCTAGGGGTGGGGTAGGGGACAGAAGGACAGACAGAGATGGATCTAGGGGTGGGGTAGGTGGACAGAAGGACAGACAGAGATGGATCTAGGGGTGGGGTAGGTGGACGGAAGGACAGACAGAGATGGATCTAGGGGTGGGGTAGGTGACAGAAGGACAGACAGAGATGGATCTAGGGGTGGGGTAGGTGGACGGAAGGACAGACAGAGATGAATCTAGGGGTGGGGTAGGTGGACAGAAGGACAGACAGAGATGGATCTAGGGGTGGGGTAGGGGACAGAAGGACAGACAGAGATGGATCTAGGGGTGGGGTAGGTGGACAGAAGGACAGACAGAGATGGATCTGGGGTTGGGGTAGGTGGACGGAAGGACAGACAGAGATGGATCTAGGGGTGGGGTAGGTGGACGGAAGGACAGACAGAGATGGATCTAGGGGTGGGGTAGGGGACAGAAGGACAGACAGAGATGGATCTAGGGGTGGGGTAGGTGGATGGAAGGACAGACAGAGATGGATCTAGGGGTGGGGTAGGTGGACGGAAGGACAGACAGAGATGGATCTAGGGGTGGGGTAGATGGACGGAAGGACAGACAGAGATGGATCTAGGGGAGGGTAGGTGGACAGAAGGACAGACAGAGATGGATCTAGGGGTGGGGTAGGTGGACAGAAGGACAGACAGAGATGGATCTAGGGGTGGGGTAGGTGGACAGAAGGACAGACAGAGATGGATCTAGGGGTGGGATAGATGGACAGAAGGACAGACAGAGATGGATCTAGGGGTGGGGTAGGTGGACAGAAGGACAGACAGAGATGGATCTAGGGGTGGGGTAGGGGACAGAAGGACAGACAGAGATGGATCTAGGGGTGGGGTAGGTGGACAGAAGGACAGACAGAGATGGATCTAGGGGTGGGGTAGGTGGACGGAAGGACAGACAGAGATGGATCTAGGGGTGGGGTAGGTGGACGGAAGGACAGACAGAGATGGATCTAGGGGTGGGATAGATGGACAGAAGGACAGACAGAGATGGATCTAGGGGTGGGGTAGGGGACAGAAGGACAGACAGAGATGGATCTAGGGGTGGGGTAGGTGGACGGAAGGACAGACAGAGATGGATCTAGGGGTGGGGTAGGTGGACAGAAGGACAGACAGAGATGGATCTAGGGGTGGGGTAGGTGGACAGAAGGACAGACAGAGATGGATCTAGGGGTGGGGTAGGTGGACGGAAGGACAGACAGAGATGGATCTAGGGGTGGGGTAGGTGGACGGAAGGACAGACAGAGATGGATCTAGGGGTGGGATAGATGGACAGAAGGACAGACAGAGATGGATCTAGGGGTGGGGTAGGTGGACAGAAGGACAGACAGAGATGGATCTAGGGGTGGGATAGATGGACAGAAGGACAGACAGAGATGGATCTGGGGGTGGGATAGATGGACAGAAGGACAGACAGAGATGGATCTGGGGGTGGGATAGATGGACAGAAGGACAGACAGAGATGGATCTGGGGGTGGGGTAGGTGGACGGAAGGACAGACAGAGATGGATCTAGGGGTGGGGTAGGGGACAGAAGGACAGACAGAGATGGATCTAGGGGTGGGGTAGGTGGACAGAAGGACAGACAGAGATGGATCTAGGGGTGGGGTAGGTGGACGGAAGGACAGACAGAGATGGATCTAGGGGTGGGGTAGGTGGACGGAAGGACAGACAGAGATGGATCTAGGGGTGGGGTAGGGGACAGAAGGACAGACAGAGATGGATCTAGGGGTGGGGTAGGTGGACAGAAGGACAGACAGAGATGGATCTAGGGGTGGGGTAGGTGGACGGAAGGACAGACAGAGATGGATCTAGGGGTGGGGTAGGGGACAGAAGGACAGACAGAGATGGATCTAGGGGTGGGGTAGGTGGACAGAAGGACAGACAGAGATGGATCTGGGGTTGGGGTAGGTGGACGGAAGGACAGACAGAGATGGATCTAGGGGTGGGGTAGGTGGACAGAAGGACAGACAGAGATGGATCTAGGGGTGGGGTAGGTGGACAGAAGGACAGACAGAGATGGATCTAGGGGTGGGGTAGGTGACAGAAGGACAGACAGAGATGGATCTAGGGGTGGGGTAGGTGGACAGAAGGACAGACAGAGATGGATCTAGGGGTGGGGTAGGTGGACGGAAGGACAGACAGAGATGGATCTAGGGGTGGGGTAGGGGACAGAAGGACAGACAGAGATGGATCTAGGGGTGGGGTAGGTGGACAGAAGGAAAGACAGAGATGGATCTAGGGGTGGGGTAGGTGGACAGAAGGACAGACAGAGATGGATCTAGGGGTGGGATAGATGGACAGAAGGACAGACAGAGATGGATCTAGGGGTGGGTAGGGGACAGAAGGACAGACAGAGATGGATCTAGGGGTGGGGTAGGTGGACAGAAGGAAAGACAGAGATGGATCTAGGGGTGGGGTAGGTGGACAGAAGGACAGACAGAGATGGATCTAGGGGTGGGATAGATGGACAGAAGGACAGACAGAGATGGATCTAGGGGTGGGGTAGGTGGACGGAAGGACAGACAGAGATGGATCTAGGGGTGGGGTAGATGGACAGAAGGACAGACAGAGATGGATCTAGGGGTGGGGTAAGTGACAGAAGGACAGACAGAGATGGATCTAGGGGTGGGGTAGGTGGACGGAAGGACAGACAGAGATGGATCTAGGGGTGGGGTAGGTGGACGGAAGGACAGACAGAGATGGATCTAGGGGTGGGGTAGGTGGACGGAAGGACAGACAGAGATGGATCTAGGGGTGGGGTAGGTGGACAGAAGGACAGACAGAGATGGATCTAGGGGTGGGGTAGGGGACAGAAGGACAGACAGAGATGGATCTAGGGGTGGGGTAGGTGGACGGAAGGACAGACAGAGATGGATCTAGGGGTGGGGTAGGTGGACAGAAGGACAGACAGAGATGGATCTAGGGGTGGGGTAGGTGGACAGAAGGACAGACAGAGATGGATCTAGGGGTGGGATAGATGGACAGAAGGACAGACAGAGATGGATCTGGGGGTGGGGTAGGTGGACAGAAGGACAGACAGAGATGGATCTAGGGGTGGGGTAGGTGGACAGAAGGACAGACAGAGATGGATCTAGGGGTGGGGTAGGTGGACGGAAGGACAGACAGAGATGGATCTAGGGGTGGGGTAGGGGACAGAAGGACAGACAGAGATGGATCTAGGGGTGGGGTAGGTGGACAGAAGGACAGACAGAGATGGATCTAGGGGTGGGGTAGGTGACAGAAGGACAGACAGAGATGGATCTAGGGGTGGGTAGGTGGACAGAAGGACAGACAGAGATGGATCTAGGGGTGGGGTAGGTGGACGGAAGGACAGACAGAGATGGATCTAGGGGTGGGGTAGGTGGACAGAAGGACAGACAGAGATGGATCTGGGGTTGGGGTAGGTGGACGGAAGGACAGACAGAGATGGATCTAGGGGTGGGGTAGGTGGACGGAAGGACAGACAGAGATGGATCTAGGGGTGGGGTAGGTGGATGGAAGGACAGACAGAGATGGATCTAGGGGTGGGGTAGGTGGACGGAAGGACAGACAGAGATGGATCTAGGGGTGGGGTAGGGGACAGAAGGACAGACAGAGATGGATCTAGGGGTGGGGTAGGTGGACGGAAGGACAGACAGAGATGGATCTAGGGGTGGGGTAGGTGGACGGAAGGACAGACAGAGATGGATCTAGGGGTGGGTAGGTGGACAGAAGGACAGACAGAGATGGATCTAGGGGTGGGGTAGGTGGACAGAAGGACAGACAGAGATGGATCTGGGGTGGGATAGATGGACAGAAGGACAGACAGAGATGGATCTAGGGGTGGGGTAGGTGGACAGAAGGACAGACAGAGATGGATCTAGGGGTGGGGTAGGGGACAGAAGGACAGACAGAGATGGATCTAGGGGTGGGGTAGGTGGACAGAAGGACAGACAGAGATGGATCTAGGGGTGGGGTAGGGGACAGAAGGACAGACAGAGATGGATCTAGGGGTGGGGTAGGTGGACGGAAGGACAGACAGAGATGGATCTAGGGGTGGGGTAGATGGACGGAAGGACAGACAGAGATGGATCTAGGGGTGGGTAGGTGGACGGAAGGACAGACAGAGATGGATCTAGGGGTGGGGTAGGGGACAGAAGGACAGACAGAGATGGATCTAGGGGTGGGGTAGGTGGACGGAAGGACAGACAGAGATGGATCTAGGGGTGGGGTAGGTGGACAGAAGGACAGACAGAGATGGATCTAGGGGTGGGGTAGGTGACAGAAGGACAGACAGAGATGGATCTAGGGGTGGGGTAGGTGGACGGAAGGACAGACAGAGATGGATCTAGGGGTGGGGTAGGGGACAGAAGGACAGACAGAGATGGATCTAGGGGTGGGGTAGGTGGACAGAAGGACAGACAGAGATGGATCTAGGGGTGGGGTAGGTGGACAGAAGGACAGACAGAGATGGATCTAGGGGTGGGGTAGGTGGACGGAAGGACAGACAGAGATGGATCTAGGGGTGGGGTAGGTGGACGGAAGGACAGACAGAGATGGATCTAGGGGTGGGGTAGGGGACAGAAGGACAGACAGAGATGGATCTAGGGGTGGGTAGGGGACAGAAGGACAGACAGAGATGGATCTAGGGGTGGGTAGGGGACAGAAGGACAGACAGAGATGGATCTAGGGGTGGGGTAGGGGACAGAAGGACAGACAGAGATGGATCTAGGGGTGGGGTAGGTGGACAGAAGGACAGACAGAGATGGATCTGGGGTTGGGGTAGGTGGACGGAAGGACAGACAGAGATGGATCTAGGGGTGGGGTAGGTGGACGGAAGGACAGACAGAGATGGATCTAGGGGTGGGGTAGGGGACAGAAGGACAGACAGAGATGGATCTAGGGGTGGGGTAGGTGGACAGAAGGACAGACAGAGATGGATCTAGGGGTGGGGTAGGTGACAGAAGGACAGACAGAGATGGATCTAGGGGTGGGGTAGGTGGACGGAAGGACAGACAGAGATGGATCTAGGGGTGGGGTAGGTGACAGAAGGACAGACAGAGATGGATCTAGGGGTGGGGTAGGTGGACAGAAGGACAGACAGAGATGGATCTGGGGTTGGGGTAGGTGGACGGAAGGACAGACAGAGATGGATCTAGGGGTGGGGTAGGTGGACGGAAGGACAGACAGAGATGGATCTAGGGGTGGGGTAGATGGACGGAAGGACAGACAGAGATGGATCTAGGGGTGGGGTAGGTGGACGGAAGGACAGACAGAGATGGATCTAGGGGTGGGGTAGGTGGACAGAAGGACAGACAGAGATGGATCTAGGGGTGGGGTAGGTGGACAGAAGGACAGACAGAGATGGATCTAGGGGTGGGGTAGGTGGACGGAAGGACAGACAGAGATGGATCTAGGGGTGGGGTAGGGGACAGAAGGACAGACAGAGATGGATCTAGGGGTGGGGTAGGTGGACGGAAGGACAGACAGAGATGGATCTAGGGGTGGGGTAGGGGACAGAAGGACAGACAGAGATGGATCTAGGGGTGGGATAGATGGACAGAAGGACAGACAGAGATGGATCTAGGGGTGGGGTAGGTGGACAGAAGGACAGACAGAGATGGATCTAGGGGTGGGGTAGGGGACAGAAGGACAGACAGAGATGGATCTAGGGGTGGGGTAGGTGGACAGAAGGACAGACAGAGATGGATCTAGGGGTGGGGTAGGTGACAGAAGGACAGACAGAGATGGATCTAGGGGTGGGGTAGGTGGACGGAAGGACAGACAGAGATGGATCTAGGGGTGGGGTAGGTGGACAGAAGGACAGACAGAGATGGATCTGGGGTTGGGGTAGGTGGACGGAAGGACAGACAGAGATGGATCTGGGGGTGGGGTAGGTGGACGGAAGGACAGACAGAGATGGATCTAGGGGTGGGGTAGGTGACAGAAGGACAGACAGAGATGGATCTAGGGGTGGGTAGGTGGACGGAAGGACAGACAGAGATGGATCTAGGGGTGGGGTAGGTGGACAGAAGGACAGACAGAGATGGATCTAGGGGTGGGGTAGGGGACAGAAGGACAGACAGAGATGGATCTAGGGGTGGGGTAGGTGACAGAAGGACAGACAGAGATGGATCTAGGGGTGGGGTAGATGGACAGAAGGACAGACAGAGATGGATCTAGGGGTGGGGTAGGGGACAGAAGGACAGACAGAGATGGATCTAGGGGTGGGGTAGGTGGACAGAAGGACAGACAGAGATGGATCTAGGGGTGGGGTAGGGGACAGAAGGACAGACAGAGATGGATCTAGGGGTGGGGTAGGGGACGGAAGGACAGACAGAGATGGATCTAGGGGTGGGGTAGGGGACAGAAGGACAGACAGAGATGGATCTAGGGGTGGGGTAGGTGGACAGAAGGACAGACAGAGATGGATCTAGGGGTGGGGTAGGTGGACGGAAGGACAGACAGAGATGGATCTAGGGGTGGGGTAGGTGGACAGAAGGACAGACAGAGATGGATCTAGGGGTGGGGTAGGGGACAGAAGGACAGACAGAGATGGATCTAGGGGTGGGGTAGGTGGACGGAAGGACAGACAGAGATGGATCTAGGGGTGGGGTAGGGGACAGAAGGACAGACAGAGATGGATCTAGGGGTGGCGTAGGGGACAGAAGGACAGACAGAGATGGATCTAGGGGTGGGGTAGGTGGACGGAAGGACAGACAGAGATGGATCTAGGGGTGGGGTAGGTGACAGAAGGACAGACAGAGATGGATCTAGGGGTGGGGTAGGTGACAGAAGGACAGACAGAGATGGATCTAGGGGTGGGGTAGATGGACAGAAGGACAGACAGAGATGGATCTAGGGGTGGGGTAGGTGACAGAAGGACAGACAGAGATGGATCTAGGGGTGGGGTAGGTGGACAGAAGGACAGACAGAGATGGATCTAGGGGTGGGGTAGGTGGACAGAAGGACAGACAGAGATGGATCTAGGGGTGGGGTAGGGGACAGAAGGACAGACAGAGATGGATCTAGGGGTGGGGTAGGGGACAGAAGGACAGACAGAGATGGATCTAGGGGTGGGGTAGGTGGACAGAAGGACAGACAGAGATGGATCTAGGGGTGGGGTAGGTGGACGGAAGGACAGACAGAGATGGATCTAGGGGTGGGGGTAGGTGGACGGAAGGACAGACAGAGATGGATCTAGGGGTGGGGTAGGTGGACGGAAGGACAGACAGAGATGGATCTAGGGGTGGGGGTAGGTGGACAGAAGGACAGACAGAGATGGATCTAGGGGTGGGGTAGGGGACAGAAGGACAGACAGAGATGGATCTAGGGGTGGGGGTAGGTGGACGGAAGGACAGACAGAGATGGATCTAGGGGTGGGTAGGGGACAGAAGGACAGACAGAGATGGATCTAGGGGTGGGGTAGATGGACAGAAGGACAGACAGAGATGGATCTAGGGGTGGGGTAGGTGGACAGAAGGACAGACAGAGATGGATCTAGGGGTGGGGTAGGTGGACAGAAGGACAGACAGAGATGGATCTAGGGGTGGGTAGGTGGACAGAAGGACAGACAGAGATGGATCTAGGGGTGGGGTAGGTGGACAGAAGGACAGACAGAGATGGATCTAGGGGTGGGGTAGGTGGACGGAAGGACAGACAGAGATGGATCTAGGGGTGGGGTAGATGGACGGAAGGACAGACAGAGATGGATCTAGGGGTGGGGTAGGTGGACAGAAGGACAGACAGAGATGGATCTAGGGGTGGGGTAGGTGGACGGAAGGACAGACAGAGATGGATCTAGGGGTGGGGTAGATGGACGGAAGGACAGACAGAGATGGATCTAGGGGTGGGGTAGGGGACAGAAGGACAGACAGAGATGGATCTAGGGGTGGGGTAGGTGGACGGAAGGACAGACAGAGATGGATCTAGGGGTGGGGTAGGTGGACGGAAGGACAGACAGAGATGGATCTAGGGGTGGGGTAGGTGGACGGAAGGACAGACAGAGATGGATCTAGGGGTGGGGTAGGTGGACGGAAGGACAGACAGAGATGGATCTAGGGGTGGGGTAGGTGACAGAAGGACAGACAGAGATGGATCTAGGGGTGGGGTAGGTGGACGGAAGGACAGACAGAGATGGATCTAGGGGTGGGGTAGGTGACAGAAGGACAGACAGAGATGGATCTAGGGGTGGGGTAGGGGACAGAAGGACAGACAGAGATGGATCTAGGGGTGGGGTAGGTGGACGGAAGGACAGACAGAGATGGATCTAGGGGTGGGGTAGGTGACAGAAGGACAGACAGAGATGGATCTAGGGGTGGGGTAGGGGACAGAAGGACAGACAGAGATGGATCTAGGGGTGGGGTAGGTGGACGGAAGGACAGACAGAGATGGATCTAGGGGTGGGGTAGGGGACAGAAGGACAGACAGAGATGGATCTAGAGGTGGGATAGATGGACAGAAGGACAGACAGAGATGGATCTAGGGGTGGGGTAGGTGGACGGAAGGACAGACAGAGATGGATCTAGGGGTGGGGTAGGTGACAGAAGGACAGACAGAGATGGATCTAGGGGTGGGGTAGGTGGACGGAAGGACAGACAGAGATGGATCTAGGGGTGGGTAGGTGGACGGAAGGACAGACAGAGATGGATCTAGGGGTGGGGTAGGGGACAGAAGGACAGACAGAGATGGATCTAGGGGTGGGGTAGGTGGACGGAAGGACAGACAGAGATGGATCTAGGGGTGGGGTAGGGGACAGAAGGACAGACAGAGATGGATCTAGAGGTGGGATAGATGGACAGAAGGACAGACAGAGATGGATCTAGGGTTGGGGTAGGTGGACGGAAGGACAGACAGAGATGGATCTAGGGGTGGGGTAGGTGGACGGAAGGACAGACAGAGATGGATCTAGGGGTGGGTAGGTGGACGGAAGGACAGACAGAGATGGATCTAGGGTTGGGGTAGGTGGACAGAAGGACAGACAGAGATGGATCTAGGGGTGGGGTAGGTGGACGGAAGGACAGACAGAGATGGATCTGGGGTGGGGGACGTGGCTGGATGAAGACGTTAACTTAGTACCTGCCGCCCAGCTGGGGATGAAGAGGAGGATGAAGAGGTGGATGAAGAGGTGGATGAAGAGGTGGATGAAGAGGTGGATGAAGAGGTGGATGAAGACGACGGGGCTCACGGCTGGCAGTGGCTCCATGGTCCACACTCTCTGGGTGGCTCCGTGGGGTTCGCTCAGCTCAGGCTCAGCAGCCTCCAGAAGCGTCAGCCCAGGGGCGGTGGAAACGTTTGTGGTCAGCGTCTCTGAGATGGCTGCAGCAAGAGGCCGGGGACGAGGGCCGGATGTGTGTGTGTCTTTGAGCGTGTGCTATTAATTGTGTGAGGGGCTGGCTGGTTTGTGTGTGTGCATGCATCCCACTGCCCCTAGAACCAGCTGCATTCATCTGTGTCTCCTAGCCCCTCTACTGCGTATGGCCGAGGAAGATTCCCCTTACTTAGACTGGGGCAGTTGGGGTGATGCCCTGTCTGGCTCCCCTGGCACAGGAGGTAGCCCAGCAGCAGCTGGCATGTCCTGGGGCATCCGGGCCTGGTGCTGTCCCCAGGAACAGCCTGGGCCACGTCCTACACTCGGTCACAAATCCCTGTTCTGCCCTCAAACCAGGGGGGAAGACGGGGGTGAATTCCCACCCTGGGCTGGTGATCCGGCCGGTCAATTCCCACCCCGGGCTGGTGATCCGGCCGGTCAATTCCCACCCTGGGCTGGTGATCCGGCCGGTCAATTCCCACCCTGGGTTGGTGATCCGGCCGGTCAATTCCCACCCCGGGCTGGTGATCCGGCCTGTCAATTCCCACCCTGGGCTGGTGATCCGGCCTGTCAATTCCCACCCTGGGCTGGTGATCCGGCCTGTCAATTCCCACCCTGGGCTGGTGATCCAGCCGGTCAATTCCCACCCTGGGCTGGTGATCCGGCCTGTCAATTCCCACCCTGGGCTGGTGATCCGGCCTGTCAATTCCCACCCTGGGTTGGTGATCCAGCCGGTCAATTCCCACCCTGGGCTGGTGATCCGGCCGGTCAATTCCCACCCTGGGCTGGTGATCCGGCCTGTCAATTCCCACCCTGGGTTGGTGATCCGGCCGGTCAATTCCCACCCTGGGCTGGTGATCCGGCCGGTCAATTCCCACCCTGGGCTGGTGATCCGGCCTGTCAATTCCCACCCTGGGCTGGTGATCCGGCCGGTCAATTCCCACCCTGGGCTGGTGATCCGGCCGGTCAATTCCCACCCTGGGCTGGTGATCCGGCCGGTCAATTCCCACCCTGGGTTGGTGATCCGGCCTGTCAATTCCCACCCTGGGCTGGTGATCCGGCCTGTCAATTCCCACCCTGGGCTGGTGATCCGGCCTGTCAATTCCCGCCCTGGGCTGGTGATCCGGCCGGTCAATTCCCACCCTGGGCTGGTGATCCGGCCTGTCAATTCCCACCCTGGGCTGGTGATCCGGCCTGTCAATTCCCGCCCTGGGCTGGTGATCCGGCCGGTCAATTCCCACCCTGGGCTGGTGATCCGGCCGGTCAATTCCCACCCTGGGCTGGTGATCCGGCCTGTCAATTCCCACCCTGGGCTGGTGATCCGGCCGGTCAATTCCCACCCTGGGCTGGTGATCCGGCCGGTCAATTCCCACCCTGGGCTGGTGATCCGGCCGGTCAATTCCCACCCTGGGCTGGTGATCCGGCCTGTCAATTCCCACCCTGGGTTGGTGATCCGGCCTGTCAATTCCCACCCTGGGCTGGTGATCCGGCCGGTCAATTCCCACCCTGGGCTGGTGATCCGGCCTGTCAATTCCCACCCTGGGCTGGTGATCCGGCCGGTCAATTCCCACCCCGGGCTGGTGATCCGGCCTGTCAATTCCCACCCTGGGTTGGTGATCCGGCCTGTCAATTTTCCACGTCTCTTTCGTCGGTTCAGTCATGAGATATTTCTGACCAGACATCGTCCTTAGCGGCACGACCTCGAGTGGTTGCCAATAGCTACACCAAACTGCTGGCCAGAGACATCCAGATATTCAACGACCCCACCAAATTGTACCTGCGGCTGCGGGTGGGTAAAATCTTCCCCATCCGCAGCTGCATTTCAGTCACCACCCCTGGGGTCGCCCCCTCCCCCCATCTCACTTTACCTCCAAGAAGTCATATTTTCTTGGCTGACCTTATCTCCGCTATCAAACATGCCAATGTGCCGTTGCTCCCACCCGACGCCGCTCCAATCAGCTCCCGCTCGGGTGGCCAGTTTTGATTGGACGTATTCCCGGAGGTGCCATCTCATGACATAACCCTTAATTAAAAATGAACCCTGAATTGCTGGAGACTCCAGGACAATGGTGGAAGATTGGTAACCCTCAGATGACAGCGTGGTTGTGGACAGAGAAGGGATAGCGCCTAGAGACTCAGAGGGAAGGTGTCGGGTAATAGGCGGGATCATGGGAAGGGGTCTGAGAGTGGAGGGGCAGATGGGGCGGTTGTGTTGAGGGGCTGTAGTTCCTTTCGTGGGGTGTTGTTTTGTCCACTGACCCTGGTTGTTTCACAACCTGCTTTGCGTGTTAAATGTGACAAGGGGCGCTTGTGGATTTCTACCGATGGGGAAAGCTACCGGATCTATCTGCAGCTGTGGGGAGAGAGTGAGGAGAGGTGGAGCCGGGGGAAGGGCTGGGAGTCAGGACTCCTGGGTTCTATAGTCAGTTCTGGTTAAGTGTGGTCTAGCCAGGCCCCCCTGACTCTAACCCCTAGTCCCCACTCCCCTCCCGGAGCTGGGAGAGAAGCTAGGAGTGGTGGGCTGAAACATACCAAGTCACTCGGTGGAAACAGCAGACTGGACTTCTACATAGATTGCTTCTGGCACCGTGCACGAGCTGAAATTGTTCAAAAGCAACATCACTTGCCCCATAATCTCAGTCGTGCTGAACACGCTGCCACCCACGGCCCCAGGAACAACTCTGACATCAGAATCAAAAAGGCTGACAAAGGAGGTGCTGTTGGCATGATGAATAAATTGGACTATGAACAAGAGGCTGCTAGTCAGCTCTCTAACTCCACACTCTACAGGCCACTATCCTCTGATCCCACTGAGAATCCCACAAAAGAAACGACACCATCCGCTCAGGAAACTCCCTGGAAAAGCACAGGAACCGATCTATACAGACACATGCCTAGAACCCCGACCAGGGACATTCTATTTACCACCCAAGATCCACAAACCTGGAAACCCTGGACGCCCCATCGTCTCAGGCATTGGCACCCTAACAGCAGGACTGTCTGGCTATGGGGACTCTCTCCTCAGGCCCTACGCTACCAGCACTCCCGGCTATCTTCGAGACACCACCGATTCCCTGAGGAAACTACAATCCATCGGTGATCTTCCAGAAAACACCATCCTGGCCACTCTGGATGTAGAAGCCCTCTACAGCAACATTCCTCACAAAGACGGACTACAAGCCATCAAAAACAGTATCCCCGACACTGTCACGGCAAACCTGGTGACTGAACTTTGTGACTTTGTCCTCACCCACAACTATTTCACATTTGGAGACAATATAGACCTTCAAGTCAGCGGAACTACCCAGAAGCCACCTACTACAGGACAGGCCCAACAAAGGCAACAACAGAACACCATTAGCCGTCACCTTCAGCCCCCAACTTAAGCCTCTCCAACGCATCATCAAAGACCTACAACCTATCCTGAAAGATGATCCCTCACTCTCACAGATCTTGGGAGACAGACCAGTCCTCGCTTACAGACAGCCCCCCAACCTGAAACAAATACTCACCAGCAACCGCACACCACACAACAAAAACACTAACCCAGGTACCTATCCTTGTAACCAAGCCCGATGCCAACTCTGTCCTCAGATCCATTCAACTGACACTGTCATAGGACCTAATCACATCAGCCACACCATCAGAGGCTCATTCACCCGCACATCGACCAATGTGATCTATGCCATCATGTGCCAGCAATGCCCCTCTGCCATGTACATTGGCCAAACCGGCCAGTCTCTACGCAAAAGAATAAATGGACACAAATCTGACATCAGGAATCCTAACATTCAATAACCAGTAGGAGAACACTTCCATCTTCCTGGCCATTCCATTAAAGATTTGATGGTTTCAATTTTGAAATAGAAAAACTTCCAAAACAGACTCCAACGAGAAACTGAGGAACTGGAATTCATTTTCAAATTGGACACCATTAACCAGGGGCTTAACAGAAATTCAGATCGGTTCTCTCATTACAGTAATTAATTGCATTTCCTGAGTTAATTTAACTGACAACAGACAAAAGGTGTTTTTTTTCCTAGTGATAATGGACCATCTACATTTAACAGCCCTCTTAGAATTGGTTTGCTGATGTACAATTTTTTTTCCTTTTTCTTTCTTTCTGTGTGTATAAATGCATCTTACTTCTGTTCCATTCTATGCATCCGATGAAGTGAGCTATAGTCCACGAGAGCTTATGTTGAAATAAACTAGTTAGTCTCTACGGTGCTACACGTATTCCTGGCTTTCTTCACGGATACAGACTAACACGGCTGCTATTCTTGAACGTGTCAAGTTACTCGGGCTCTGTATTCGCTTTCGCCCTGAGAATCGTGGTGAGAAACAGGAAACTCAGCATCTTGCAGGGCCGCAGCATTTGCAAAGGTGGCAGCAGGTGGGGCTGGGGGGAAGGGGGACTGGGGGGAGTTACAATCAGCTACAGAAGTGTTGGAGTCGGGGACACGTGCGTCGCACAAATAACTGACCACGGTTTCCGTCCTATGAGCCAGAGTCACTCTGCAGGTCTCGGCGGGCAGGGCCAAAAATGCTTCTAGCTCTCACAGGAGCAAAGAAATCTCTCCAAGTGGGCAGGTGAGACCCACGCCTGAGCCGATTGCTCAGAGGGGGGAGAGGCCCCGAATGTGATCCAGGCAGTGATGGGAGTGGCTGGCTCGGGGTGTGTGTGGGGGGGTCTAACCTGCTAGAATTTTACTTTCCATCCAAATATCCAATTTCTCACCTTTTTGTCCCAATTCAGGAGAAAACCAAGCGTTAAAATATCGATGCAAAAATCTGTTTACTGAGCATCTGAACTGAGAGTGCTTTAAATTCCACCCAACCTCCCTTGCTCATATAGTTTGAGACGGGGTGAACAGCCTTATTTTCTAGCCTTCTGTCACCTCCTCTTCTCTTTTACGATCTCTCCTCCTACACCAAGTCTGGACCTACAGTGTTTTCAAGACAAACATTTGCACTGGGAAAAAAGTCAAAAGCCTGAAGAAACTCACCCCTTTCTTTCTGTTTCATAAATGCAACTACCACTGGCGTGAAGCTGGACTGGGATTATTACATATAGAACATTATTTTTCTCAAGAAAAATCATGATTTCCCATAAATGAAGCTAGCCCTGGGGTGGAGCAGATCATGTCAGCTATTATATATAGACGTAAACACACACATTTGCACAAATACACCCCCCCCCCCCCCGTTATTGTCCACAAGAAAAAGCATCATTTTCCATAATGATTTTTTTCTACAAATATTTTTGCTAAAGAGAAACATTCCCCCCGAAGTATTTTCCTTTTGAACGTGAGATCGAGAATAGTTCACAAACATATTTTTTCTTTTGAAAGCCATTTCTGCATGGAAAGAACATTTCCCAGGAGAGAGTTTTCATTAAAAATGCTTTATTTAAATTAAAACATATTGAAACAGCATTTTATCACCAGCTCTTGTGCTCCAGAAATGTTTGACTTGAACTGTTTTTAAATAAGCTAAGGGAAAATCCTCGGGCCAGATCCCAGCTGATGTCAAGTGGCCACACTTCCACTGACCTCAGTGGGGCCAGGTACTGAGCTTCTGGAAATCTGTTCCATTGAAGTCAAAAGAGCTTTGGCCAGGCCGACTGATCCCAGCAGGGATCGGGCCGTAGCACCATCTAAGTGAATGGGAGCCATTGACTTTCATGCTGATTCTTTCTCCTGTGCTCTCTCTCCCCACTGCTGTCCTCTCCCTGGGTTTCTGCATCTTCTCCCTCTGTCCCTCATGCCGTCAGCTCTCCATTTGGCTGTCGGACGCATGGACCGCTCAGGAAAACTTCTCTCTGTTTTTCTCTCCTTCTCCTTACCGTCCACTCGCTCTCCACCTACCCCATGGCTGTCTGCTGACACACTGACTTTTATACCCACCTGTCCGGACTTTCTTGTGCATGACAACTGCCCACGTTCCAAATAGTCCATTCTAATTTTAGCGTGCAGCCATTGTTTCCCTCGGAGTTACGACCTGCTGAGCTTTCCCTTACTCTGGTTTTCCCACCAATGCTATCTTTTAGTGCTATGGGATCTGCAGCTTCGAATGAGGCCTGACTCTTGCTTATTTAAAATGGAAGCCAGGGATACACAAAGCAGTCTGGGGAATTTCTCGGGTATCATCCACTCAGGTGTTTGAAATATGAGGTATCGCATGTTGTTTCTCACATTTAGGCAAAAAGGGAAGCGGTTTAGAGGGTAGCAGAAGTAAATCTCAAAATTCAGGGTCAAGAGTTCATCAGTTTCTGGTGCGTTTCTCAAACGAGTTTGATCTCCATATTTCTCAAGAGGGAAGTGTATCCGTTTCATAACTAGAGAGGAACTGACTGATTCGCGAACACTTCAAACGGTGTCAGTAACAACCTGACGTTCCAGAAGAGGAGAACTGGAGGGAGACTGTGAGGCCACAACTATAGCTCAGGATCTGAAAGGTCTGACTCAGCTGTATGGGAATCCAGAGGCTGGGATTAGCCCCACACTTCCTGGACATGGGCCGAGAGACGGGCAGGAAGTTCCTTGGGCACTAGAAAGCTTGATTTATGCCTGAAGGGGAAGCTAAAGTAAATTGTGGTGAATCAAAATTCTAGCGAAATCCTCCACTGCCACGGCCCCATGACCCCCCTGTGAGTTCACGTCCTGGGGCTGCCGGCCCCATCCCGGAGCCATTCAGCTTTCCTGTCCTTCAGGTAGACGAGCAATCCCGGGACCATGGAGATCGAACCCAGCACGGAGCCAGATGAGCAATCCCGGGACCATGGAGATCGAACCCAGCACGGAGCCAGACGAGCAATCCCGGGACCATGGAGATCGAACCCAGCACGGAGCCCCCGACCCCGGCCAGCGTCTTGCCCCCGGCAGAGTCAGTCTGTGCTTCTGTGAAATCAAGAGCAGAGATGGTCCAGCCTCGGCTCGGCTTCTCCTTCCCCTTGTCACGTCCCCGCTCGCTGCTGAGGGGCTCCACCGAGCGAGGAGAGCCCCTGCGGGCTCAGGGATGCCCCACACTCAGAGGCTCTTACCCCAGTGCACAGTGAGGGGGCCCTGCAGGCAGATGGGCGCCACCTGGCAAGTGTAGACAGCCCCCCGCCGGGGGGTCGGCTCCAGCATCAGCAGGATAGAACAGTTACTCACCTCTCGTAACGTTTGTTCTTCGAGATGTGTTGCTCATGTCCATTCCCAGATGTGTGTGCGCACCGCGCATGCCCGGTCCCGGAACTTTTCTCCCTAGCGGTACCCGCAGGGTCGGCAGGGGCGACCCCTGGAGTGGCGCCCTTATGGCGATGTATATATGCCCCTGCCGACCCTCCCCCGCTCAGTTCCTTCTTGCCGGTCCTCCGACAGAGGGGAGGCGGGTGGGATTCGGAATGGACATGAGCAACACATCTCGAAGAACAAACGTTACGAAAGGTGAGTAACTGTTCTTTCTTCTTCGAGTGCTTGCTCATGTCCATTCCCAGATGTGACTTACGAGCAGTCATCTCGGCGGAGGGTGAGGAGTACTCTGAGTCCCTGCTGACAGGATCGCTTGACCCACAGCGGCATCCTCCATCGACTGCTGCACGATGGCGTAGTGTGACGTGAAGGTGTGTATAGAAGACCACGTCGCTGCTCTACAGATGTCCACGATCGGAATGTGCGCCAGGAATGCCAGATGCAGCCTGCGCCCTGGTCGAATGCGCTGTCAGTGCTGGGGGAGTAGCATTCGAAAGGTTATAACACAGTTTAATACACAATGTAATCCAGGCCGAGAGGCGCTGGGTGGAAACCGGTAACCCTTTCATCCTTTCTGCCACTGAAATAAAAAGTTGTGGAGATTTACGAAAAGTCTTAGTCCTCTCTCTATAAAAGGCTAAAGCCCTCCTCATATCCAAGGAATGAAGCATTCTTTCCCTGTTGTCAGCATGGGGCTTGGGAAAGAATACCGGTAAAAACACATCTTGGTTCAAATGAAAGGGTGAGACTACTTTTGGAAGGAAGGCCGGGTGAGGACGCAACTGAACCTTATCTTTATGGAAGACCGTGTAGGGAGGCTCTGAAGTGAGCGCCCTAATCTCAGAAACTCTACGGGCAGAAGTGATTGCCACTAAGAAGGCAGTCTTCCATGAGAGATAGGATAATGGGCATGTGGCCATGGGCTCGAATGGAGGTCTCATTAATGCCGTCAGAACCAGGTTGAGGTCCCACGGGGAAATAGGCTGACGGGCCTGGGGATATAACCTCTCCAACCCTTTTAGGAATCTGAGAACTAAGGGGTTGCTAAATACCGAAGTACCTCCAAACCCTGGGTGGAAAGCTGATATAGCAGCCAGGTGCACCCGAACAGTAGAGATCGCTAATCCCTGCTGTTTCAGTTCAAGGAGGTAATCCAGAATACTGGAGATTGTAGAAGTCAGGGGGTCTCTACCTTTACCCTGAGACCACAAGGAGAAACGCTTCCATTTGGCCGTGTACGTAACCCTGGTAGAAGGTTTCCGACTACCGAGGAGGATATCCCTGACTGAATCCGAGCACTGCAGCTCTTCAGGATTCAGCCATGGATATTCCACGCCGTGAGGTGGAGGGACTGCAGGTTGGGGTGCAGCATCCTCCCGTGGTCCTGGGAGATCAATGTTGGAGAAAGGGGAAGTGTTAACGGTCTCGTCATGCACAGCGACCTCAGCACCGTGTACCAGTGTTGACGAGGCCAGGCCGGTGCTATCAATATGAGAGATGCTCTCTCCTGTCGAACCTTGAGCAATACCTTGTGTACAAGGGGAAACGGGGGAAATGCATAGAGCAGCCCCCCCCGACCATGGTACCTTCCAAACCCGGGCTGAGATTGAGGAGGGAGCAGAACCTCTGACATTTCCTGTTGGCCTTCGTGGCGAACAGATCTATGAGGGGAAACCCCCACCTCAGGAAGATCGAGTGGGCAACGTCCGGTCTGAGGGACCACTCGTGACCCCTGAATGAACGACTGAGCGTATCCGCCAGCACGTTCTGAGTCCCCGGGAGATATGCGGCTGTGAGGGAGATCCCTCGAGGGATGCAGAAATCCCAAAGGGCGAGGGCTTCCCTGCACAGGCGAGAGGAGCGAGCACCACCCTGTTTGTTTATATAAAACATCGTGGCTGTATTGTCTGTTAGGACCGACACATACTTGCCTGGTAAGAGTGGCTGGAACGTCTGGCACGCTAGGCGAACCGCTCTGAGCTCCCGGACGTTGATGTGAAGGGACAGCTCTTCCTGGGACCAGAGACCTTGAGTCCGGATCTCCCCGAGATGCGCCCCCCATCCGAGGGAGGAAGCGTCTGTCACCAGGGTCAGGGACGGCTGGGGCTTGCGAAAGGGAACCCCGACGTTCAGAGACTGAGGTTGGAGCCACCAGTGGAGGGAGCGTCTGACCTGCGCTGGGAGAGTCACTACTAGGTCTAGCGGGTCTCTGCGCTGGTTGAAGCCCTGACTGCCAAGGGAGATCCCCCGCTGCCCCCCCCCACTCCCTAGTGCCACCCTGGGGCAATGGGGCCGGCCCTGACTGCCAAGGGAGATCCCCCGCTGCCCCCCCCACTCCCTAGTGCCACCCTGGGGCAATGGGGCCGGCCCTGACCGGGGACAGCGCCCTCCACTCAGGGACAGATTCACCCCCAGACAAACCAGGCACGCACCTCGGACACAAAGTGGTGTGTGGGGGGGAAGGTGGCCCCCAAATCACCTCGCCCCGCCCGGGGGCTCTGCCTCCCCACAGCTGCACCCGCTGACCTGGCCCCGCACCCTGGACCTGGCCTGGTACAGGGGGGAGACTTGGGGATGTGGGGGGGGGGGGTGGAAAGCAAACCCGCCCCCACTCACCCCGCTGTGGGGCTGGCCTGGCTCCCCCCACAGGGGCTACACCGTGACCTGAGTGATGGGGAGATGGGGAGGGGAGAAGGGAGGGCAGAGTCCCCTCATCCCAATCACCCCTCCCCCACCCTGCCCCGCTAAATAGCCCCTCCCCCTCCAGGCCAATGGCCCCTCCCCCTCCAGGCCAATGGCCCCTCCCCCACCCTGCCCCGCTAAATAGCCCCTCCCCCACCAGGCCAATGGCCCCTCCCCCTCCCTGCCCATTTTCCTATTAGCCAGTTGTTGCTCCCCGCCCCCCTCCCGCTCACCCCCCCCACCGTGGCCAACTGTCACCTGAGGGGGAGGGGCCAACTGTCACCTGAGGGTGAGGGGCCAACTGTCACCTGAGGGGGAGGGGCCAACTGTCACTTGGAGTCCTGACTCCCAGCCCCCCTGCTCTAACCACTAACCTCCACTCCCCTCCCAGAGCCGGGGAGAGAACCCAGGAGTCCTGGCTCCCAGCTCCCCCACCCCAAACTCGCTCAACCCCGCTCTTCCCCTAGACGTGGGACAGACCCCGGGAGTCCAGATCCCTTCGTCCCTGTGCGGCGCCTGGCACAAGGAGGGCGCGGATCTTGCTTGGGGGGTTGTGGGGGTGTCTGTGCTGCACCTGGTACCACAGGGCCCCGGTCTGTTTCGGGGGGATCTGTGCAGCGCCTGGGGGGCCCCTGCATGTGCTGCAGTGCGTGGGGCAGGCCGCGGGGCTCGGGATGCCTCTTCCCTTGAGCTCCTGGCCAGAAACAGGAAATTCAGCGGCGCTCGCGGCCGCAGCTTGTGCAAAGGCAGCAGCACCTGGGGCGCGGGGCTGGGGGTGACTTACAGCCCGCGAGAGACGTGGCGGAGTCGGGCCGTGTGCAACGCACACGTAACTGACCACGGTGTCCGTCCCGCGAGCCGGAGGCGATCGCCAGCCGCTCGGCGGGCAGGGCCAAAAAAGACGTGTAGCCCTCACGAGTGGAAAGAAACCTCTGCAAACCGGGGGGGTGGGACCCACGCCTGAGTCTGCAGAGACCCTGAACTGGTGGCGCTGAGACACCCTTCTCTGCTCTAACCACTCGGCCCCACTCCCCTTGGGCACGTGCAGCGCGAAGCACTTGGGTGTCACCCACCAGTGAGGTGTTATTGGCAGCAAAAAGGGCGGAGTCGGGTTAGATTCTCTTGGCTTTGTTCTGAAAATGTAACTCAGCAGCTCGAGCCACGAGCCTAAGGCCTGGGAAAGTCTCATTGTTCTCGTGTGGCCCCCTCCGCCCCACGGAGCCAGCCCCCCAGCTCTGGGGGCAGACTGTGGCCTGTGCACCCTAGAGGGGAAAGGCCCCGTGTCCCAGCCCCGACTCTAGGCTCATGGTCTCTTTCACGTCCACGTGTCCTACCAAGGCCCTTGTCAAAGGCGGGGGACGGCTGGTCACCGTGCCCCCGCCCTGACCTGGGAAACGGACCCCGCTAGGGAGCATGAAACACCCAACACAATAATCGGATACGCAGGAGAAACAGAGCTAAGCTAATGTCTCCCCGACTGTTAGAGGAAAGGACAAAAAGGCAAAGAAAGATACTGGGCTAAGGCAAGAGATTCCTGTGCTTCCTGTTTCCCCCGATTCGACCCTCCCTGTCCAGCATGTGTCATCGGGCAGGTTGGATCTTCCCCTAAAGGGTCCCTCGCACCTTGAACAACAAGGAGTCAGTGGTGATATGGTGAAAACCAATTGGGGTGTACTGAAGAACTGGTGTGCAATGAAGGGGCAAAGAAAAGGAGGGAGTAAACAGTCCCATTCTGTAATGCAGGGATATCCCCCAAATAAAGCCTATAAACGGGACAGCCGCTGAGGGTGGGTGATGGTAAGTGGGGAGTGGCTGTCTGTCCTTCTCTTCTCCTTGCAGGGGATGGTGAAGGAGAAGCAGAGCAGTGGGGGTGCACCACTCCCCACTCGCTGAGATGCAGCCACCTCTGGGGTGGGGCGGGGGGCTGTTTATCCAGGGATCCCTTGCCTGGTGTACAAATGCAGCCATAGCTGGGGTGGAGCATAGTAGATATTTCACAGCCACTCTCCACGGCAGTTTAGGACAGGAAGTGAAGGGGGATTCCCTCACGCTGGTAACTGCAGGGTCTGGCCAGGATAGCGGGGCCAATGCCGGACCCCGGGGAATGGAGCTGGGTGTGGCTAGTGAGTCCCATTGCCCACGGACAGCTGGCCTGTCTGTAGGGTAGGCGGGTTTGGCATTGTGCGTTTTATTGGAGGGGAGGTGGATGGAGGCGGGTGGAACGGGGTAGGGTGGATGGATCGATTCGTCCCCAGCACCTTCAGTCTGTCTGTCAGCAACTCATCCCGTCCACCTGTCTACGGAGAAGGCCCTGTCTGCATCTGGCCACCCATCGCTCTGTCCATCCATCGCTCTGTGGCAGGGCCCTCTAGCCATCCGTCCGTAATACAATCTCAATCTGTCTCTAGCCCTGTCCCCCCTCCCCTCTCGATAATACTCTCTCGCTCTTCATCCCGCACATCCCATTTTCCCATTGCACCCCCGTCACCTTCAGCTCCCTGAGCACCGATCTGCATCCTGACTGGAACCCCCCGCTGATCCTGTCCCCCACACGTAGCGCCCAGCTGCCCCCGGGATACCCAATCTCCTCCAGTGGGTCCTGGAGCCAACAACTCCCTCTGGGATCCACTGGGGGATCATTTTGGGGCAGTGAGAGGGGTTGGGACCCACGGAGCGCTAAGAACCCCATCAGAGCGCCCCAGCCAGCGACTGGGTCAGAGAGGCCGAGGGGTCCGGGGATGCGGAAATGAACCCGTCCTGCTGCTGAAAGCAACGCCCCTGGTCAGTTTCGCTTTCACACCCACCTGTGAACAGGCCCAGTGACCTCCTGGCTGTCTGGTATCTGAGCAGGCGCCTCCCCCTCGCCAGCCACAAGAGTTTCCATTGCGCACCCGGGCTGCTTGCTCCGGAGCAGCCGTTACCTGACGTCCCTGGTCCCGTCTGCTCGACAGTCCTGGTCTGTGACTCCTGGGGCGGCTCCCAGCCCGCGGAGAGCATGGGGTGGCTGACGGCCCCTAGCATCATCTGCTTCTTCATCCTCCTCGTCCCCTCGATAGCAGCTGGTGAGACAAGCTCAGAGTTATGGGGGGAATGGAGATAGAACCCAGGAGTCCTGACTCCCAGACCCGCCCTCCCCAAACACACACACTAACCCAGATCCCACTCCCCTTCCAGGGCCAGGGATAGAACCCAGGAGTCCTGACTCCCAGACCCGCCCTCCCCAAACACACACACTAACCCAGATCCCACTCCCCTTCCAGAGCCAGGGATAGAACCCAGGAGTCCTGACTCCCAGGCCCACCCTCCCCAAACACACACACTAACCCAGATCCCACTCCCCTTCCAGAGCCAGGGATAGAACCCAGGAGTCCTGACTCCCAGACCCGCCCTCCCCAAACACACACACTAACCCAGATCCCACTCCCCTTCCAGAGCCAGGGATAGAACCCAGGAGTCCTGACTCCCAGACCCGCCCTCCCCAAACACACACACTAACCCAGATCCCACTCCCCTTCCAGAGCCAGGGATAGAACCCAGGAGTCCTGACTCCCAGCCCCCCTGCTCTAACCTACAAGCCTCCGCGCCCCTTCCATAGGGGTATGAAGAGATGGTCTTGGAATACCTAGACAGCTGAGGATGGCTAGATGGATGAATGGAAAGGGGGGGGGGGATGGATGGATGGAAAGTGAGAGGGTTTTGGGGGGCAGATGGATGGATAGGGAGAGAGGGACAGGGGTGTTTGGGGTTGGATGGATGGAAAGGGAGAGAGGAAGGGGGTGTTTGGGGTCGGATGGATGGATAGAGAGAGGGAGGGGTGTTTGGGATCGGGTGGATGGAAAGGGAGAGAGGTGTATGAGGCTGGATGGACAGGTAGGGGAATAGGTGCCGAGTTGTACGGGGATGGATAAGTTTACTCTAGAGGACTGTCTGGTCTACCGTCGTTAAGGATTAGTCCAGCTTTCTCTTTAAAGCTTGACTCTCCGAAGTGCGCTAAAGTCCGCACAGTTACTTGCATTGCCTTGACATGCGGTGTGCTTCCCGGGGCTGCAGGCCGGGGTTAGGGGGTAGCGGGGTGTGGAGGGGAATGGGTGGGTCAGGTTAGCAGCAGATGTATGGATAGATGGACAGAACGGAACATGGATGGAGGGAAGGACAAATAACTGAGGACAGAGGGATGGACAAAGCTGAGGGTGGATGGAGGGAGGGAGAAAGAGATAAACGGATGGAACTGAAGACAGACGGGTGGATGGACGGAGCTGAAGGTGGATGGACGGATCGGTGGAGCTCAGGACGGAGAGACGGGTGGATGCATGAGAGAGCTGGGGAAAAGGATGGATGGACAGACGGGGCTGAGAGTGGATGGGTGGGTGGATGGACAGAGCTGAGGACGGCTGGATGCACAGAGCCGATGGTGGATGGATGGACAGAGCTGAGGACGGCTGGATGCACAGAGCCGATGGTGGATGGATGGACAGAGCTGAGGACGGATGGATGAACAGAGCCGATGGTGGATGGATGGACAGACGGGGCTGAGAGTGGACGGGTGGGTGGATGGACAGAGCTGAGGACGGCTGGATGCACAGAGCCGATGGTGGGTGGATGGACAGACGGGGCTGAGAGTGGACGGGTGGGTGGATGGACAGAGCTGAGGACGGCTGGATGCACAGAGCCGATGGTGGATGGATGGACAGACGGGGCTGAGAGTGGACGGGTGGGTGGATGGACAGAGCTGAGGACGGCTGGATGCACAGAGCCGATGGTGGATGGAAGGACAGACGGGGCTGAGAGTGGACAGGTGGGTGGATGGACAGAGCTGAGGACGGCTGGATGCACAGAGCCGATGGTGGGTGGATGGACAGACGGGGCTGAGAGTGGACGGCTGGATGGACAGAGCTGAGGACGGCTGGATGCACAGAGCCGATGGTGGGTGGATGGACAGACGGGGCTGAGAGTGGACGGGTGGGTGGATGGACAGAGCTGAGGACGGCTGGATGCACAGAGCCGATGGTGGATGGATGGACAGACGGGGCTGAGAGTGGACGGGTGGGTGGATGGACAGAGCTGAGGACGGCTGGATGCACAGAGCCGATGGTGGATGGATGGACAGACGGGGCTGAGAGTGGACGGGTGGGTGGATGGACAGAGCTGAGGATGGCTGGATGCACAGAGCCGATGGTGGGTGGATGGACAGACGGGGCTGAGAGTGGACGGGTGGGTGGATGGACAGAGCTGAGGACGGCTGGATGCACAGAGCCGATGGTGGATGGATGGACAGACGGGGCTGAGAGTGGACGGGTGGGTGGATGGACAGAGCTGAGGACGGCTGGATGCACAGAGCCGATGGTGGATGGATGGACAGACGGGGCTGAGAGTGGACGGGTGGGTGGATGGACAGAGCTGAGGACGGCTGGATGCACAGAGCCGATGGTGGATGGATGGACAGACGGGGCTGAGAGTGGACGGGTGGATGGACAGAGCTGAGGACGGCTGGATGCACAGAGGCGATGGTGGGTGGATGGACAGACGGGGCTGAGAGTGGACGGGTGGGTGGATGGACAGAGCTGAGGACGGCTGGATGCACAGAGCCGATGGTGGGTGGATGGACAGACGGGGCTGAGAGTGGACGGGTGGGTGGATGGACAGAGCTGAGGACGGCTGGATGCACAGAGCCGATGGTGGGTGGATGGACAGACGGGGCTGAGAGTGGATGGGTGGGTGGATGGACAGAGCTGAGGACGGCTGGATGCACAGAGCCGATGGTGGGTGGATGGACAGACGGGGCTGAGAGTGGACGGGTGGGTGGATGGACAGAGCTGAGGACGGCTGGATGCACAGAGCCGATGGTGGATGGATGGACAGACGGGGCTGAGAGTGGACGGGTGGGTGGATGGACAGAGCTGAGGACGGCTGGATGCACAGAGCCGATGGTGGATGGATGGACAGACGGGGCTGAGAGTGGACGGGTGGGTGGATGGACAGAGCTGAGGATGGCTGGATGCACAGAGCCGATGGTGGGTGGATGGACAGACGGGGCTGAGAGTGGACGGGTGGGTGGATGGACAGAGCTGAGGACGGCTGGATGCACAGAGGCGCTGGTGGGTGGATGGACAGACGGGGCTGAGAGTGGACGGGTGGGTGGATGGACAGAGCTGAGGACGGCTGGATGCACAGAGCCGATGGTGGATGGATGGACAGACGGGGCTGAGAGTGGACGGGTGGGTGGATGGATGGACAGAGCTGAGGACGGCTGGATGCACAGAGCCGATGGTGGGTGGATGGACAGACGGGGCTGAGAGTGGACGGGTGGGTGGATGGACAGAGCTGAGGACGGCTGGATGCACAGAGCCGATGGTGGATGGATGGACAGACGGGGCTGAGAGTGGACGGGTGGGTGGATGGACAGAGCTGAGGACGGCTGGATGCACAGAGCCGATGGTGGGTGGATGGACAGACGGGGCTGAGAGTGGACGGGTGGGTGGATGGACAGAGCTGAGGACGGCTGGATGCACAGAGCCGATGGTGGGTGGATGGACAGACGGGGCTGAGAGTGGATGGGTGGGTGGATGGACAGAGCTGAGGATGGATGGATGCACAGAGCCGATGGTGGGTGGATGGACAGACGGGGCTGAGAGTGGACGGGTGGGTGGATGGACAGAGCTGAGGACGGCTGGATGCACAGAGCCGATGGTGGATGGATGGACAGACGGGGCTGAGAGTGGACGGGTGGGTGGATGGACAGAGCTGAGGACGGCTGGATGCACAGAGCCGATGGTGGGTGGATGGATGGACAGACGGGGCTGAGAGTGGACGGGTGGATGGACAGAGCTGAGGACGGCTGGATGCACAGAGCCGATGGTGGATGGATGGACAGACGGGGCTGAGAGTGGACGGGTGGGTCGATGGACAGAGCTGAGGACGGCTGGATGCACAGAGCCGATGGTGGATGGATGGACAGACGGGGCTGAGAGTGGACGGGTGGGTGGATGGACAGAGCTGAGGACGGCTGGATGCACAGAGCCGATGGTGGATGGATGGACAGACGGGGCTGAGAGTGGACGGGTGGGTGGATGGACAGAGCTGAGGACGGCTGGATGCACAGAGCCGATGGTGGGTGGATGGACAGACGGGGCTGAGAGTGGACGGGTGGATGGATGGACAGAGCTGAGGACGGCTGGATGCACAGAGCCGATGGTGGGTGGATGGACAGACGGGGCTGAGAGTGGACGGGTGGGTGGATGGACAGAGCTGAGGACGGCTGGATGCACAGAGCCGATGGTGGATGGATGGACAGACGGGGCTGAGAGTGGACGGGTGGGTGGATGGACAGAGCTGAGGACGGCTGGATGCACAGAGCCGATGGTGGGTGGATGGACAGACGGGGCTGAGAGTGGACGGGTGGGTGGATGGACAGAGCTGAGGACGGCTGGATGCACAGAGCCGATGGTGGATGGATGGACAGACGGGGCTGAGAGTGGACGGGTGGGTGGATGGACAGAGCTGAGGACGGCTGGATGCACAGAGCCGATGGTGGATGGATGGACAGACGGGGCTGAGAGTGGACGGGTGGGTGGATGGACAGAGCTGAGGACGGCTGGATGCACAGAGCCGATGGTGGATGGATGGACAGACGGGGCTGAGAGTGGACGGGTGGATGGACAGAGCTGAGGACGGCTGGATGCACAGAGCCGATGGTGGGTGGATGGACAGACGGGGCTGAGAGTGGACGGGTGGGTGGATGGACAGAGCTGAGGACGGCTGGATGCACTGAGCCGATGGTGGATGGAAGGACAGACGGGGCTGAGAGTGGACGGGTGGGTGGATGGACAGAGCTGAGGACGGCTGGATGCACAGAGCCGACGGTGGGTGGATGGACAGATGGGGCTGAGAGTGGACGGGTGGGTGGATGGACAGAGCTGAGGACGGCTGGATGCACAGAGCCGATGGTGGGTGGATGGACAGACGGGGCTGAGAGTGGATGGGTGGGTGGATGGACAGAGCTGAGGACGGCTGGATGCACAGAGCCGATGGTGGATGGATGGACAGACGGGGCTGAGGGTGGATGGGTGGGTGGATGGACAGAGCTGAGGACGGCTGGATGCACAGAGCCGATGGTGGATGGATGGACAGACGGGGCTGAGAGTGGACGGGTGGGTGGATGGACAGAGCTGAGGACGGCTGGATGCACAGAGCCGATGGTGGGTGGATGGACAGACGGGGCTGAGAGTGGACGGGTGGGTGGATGGACAGAGCTGAGGACGGCTGGATGCACAGAGCCGATGGTGGGTGGATGGACAGACGGGGCTGAGAGTGGACGGGTGGGTGGATGGACAGAGCTGAGGACGGCTGGATGCACAGAGCCGATGGTGGATGGATGGACAGACGGGGCTGAGAGTGGACGGGTGGGTGGATGGACAGAGCTGAGGACGGCTGGATGCACAGAGCCGATGGTGGATGGATGGACAGACGGGGCTGAGAGTGGACGGGTGGGTGGATGGACAGAGCTGAGGACGGCTGGATGCACAGAGCCGATGGTGGATGGATGGACAGACGGGGCTGAGAGTGGACGGGTGGATGGACAGAGCTGAGGACGGCTGGATGCACAGAGGCGATGGTGGGTGGATGGACAGACGGGGCTGAGAGTGGACGGGTGGGTGGATGGACAGAGCTGAGGACGGCTGGATGCACAGAGCCGATGGTGGGTGGATGGACAGACGGGGCTGAGAGTGGACGGGTGGGTGGATGGACAGAGCTGAGGACGGCTGGATGCACAGAGCCGATGGTGGGTGGATGGACAGACGGGGCTGAGAGTGGACGGGTGGGTGGATGGACAGAGCTGAGGACGGCTGGATGCACAGAGCCGATGGTGGGTGGATGGACAGACGGGGCTGAGAGTGGACGGGTGGGTGGATGGACAGAGCTGAGGATGGCTGGATGCACAGAGCCGATGGTGGGTGGATGGACAGACGGGGCTGAGAGTGGACGGGTGGGTGGATGGACAGAGCTGAGGACGGCTGGATGCACAGAGCCGATGGTGGGTGGATGGACAGACGGGGCTGAGAGTGGACGGGTGGGTGGATGGACAGAGCTGAGGACGGCTGGATGCACAGAGCCGATGGTGGGTGGATGGACAGACGGGGCTGAGAGTGGACGGGTGGGTGGATGGACAGAGCTGAGGACGGCTGGATGCACAGAGCCGATGGTGGATGGATGGACAGATGGGGCTGAGAGTGGACGGGTGGGTGGATGGACAGAGCTGAGGACGGCTGGATGCACAGAGCCGATGGTGGATGGATGGACAGACGGGGCTGAGAGTGGACGGGTGGGTGGATGGACAGAGCTGAGGACGGCTGGATGCACAGAGCCGATGGTGGATGGATGGACAGACGGGGCTGAGAGTGGACGGGTGGGTGGATGGACAGAGCTGAGGACGGCTGGATGCACAGAGCCGATGGTGGGTGGATGGACAGACGGGGCTGAGAGTGGACGGGTGGGTGGATGGACAGAGCTGAGGACGGCTGGATGCACAGAGCCGATGGTGGATGGATGGACAGACGGGGCTGAGAGTGGACGGGTGGGTGGATGGACAGAGCTGAGGACGGCTGGATGCACAGAGCCGATGGTGGGTGGATGGACAGACGGGGCTGAGAGTGGACGGGTGGGTGGATGGACAGAGCTGAGGACGGCTGGATGCACAGAGCCGATGGTGGGTGGATGGACAGACGGGGCTGAGAGTGGACGGGTGTGTGGATGGACAGAGCTGAGGACGGCTGGATGCACAGAGCCGATGGTGGGTGGATGGACAGACGGGGCTGAGAGTGGACGGGTGGGGGATGGACAGAGCTGAGGACGGCTGGATGCACAGAGCCGATGGTGGGTGGATGGACAGACGGGGCTGAGAGTGGACGGGTGGGTGGATGGACAGAGCTGAGGACGGCTGGATGCACAGAGCCGATGGTGGGTGGATGGAAAGTGCGGCGGACAGACGGGTCTCGGACTGGGTAGAGCGGTCGAGTGCTAGATGACAGACAGACAGACAGACTCTGCTGCGGGGAGGCCAGGGGGACAGACAGACGGACGCAGCCAGCCCCCGTCACAGCAGCGCAGTCCCTGCCCTGGGTCCGTCACGTGGCTCATTCTCCCTGCAGGTCTCGGGGTTCAGCAGCTGCCCCCCACGGCGAGCGTCCCGGCCGGGGGCAGCGTCACCCTGAGCTGCACCTTCCCCAGCCGCAACCAGAGCGGGACACAAGTCACCTGGGCCAGGGGCTCCCGGGAGGCCGTGGTGCTGGACCCGGCCCACCCCTTCTACCAGGGGCGGCTGGTCAAGAGGCAGCGGGAGCAGCAGGGCCGGGCGGAGGCCACGGCGACCCTGTCGGAGCTGGTGGAGAGGGACTCGGATCTCTACCACTGCTACATCACCCACCCGCAGGGCGAGCAGGCGACGGGCACCGGGACCACCCTCACTGTGACGGGCAGAGGTGACTTGGGGGGCTCGGGACATGGGGCCGTTCCCTCTAGGAGGATCAGCTCCAATCCAGCCCCAGAGCAGGCACTGGCTGGCTCAGGGGGGCAGGGAATGGGGCACAGGACCTGTCCCCTCTGGGGAGTATTGGTTCCAATCCAGACCCAAGGCGGGGGACTGGCTGGCTCAGGGAACGGGGACTGGGGCACGGGGCTGGCTGCAGTCCGGAGCGGAGATCAGGAGTAAGCGAGTGATGCTCATTCGGGGGGGTGTGGGGGGGGAGCGGAGGGGGGTGTCATCAGGTTTACTTTAAACAATCTCCCGGTCGATTCGAGGGGGCTGCAGCGTTGGCCTCTCACATCCTGTCAGCGCCTCGGGGGGAGCGAGGTGGTTAGAAACCCCGACCCCGGAGACGGCTCTGAGCTCTTTGGCCCGCTGCAGGTGAAGTGATGACCTGGCCCCGCTGACTCACTGCGGGAAGATCAGACTCACAATGGCGGCTGCAAAGGGCTTTGCAATGGGCGCGGGTGGAGACGGGGGGAGTTTTCTTGCAGTTTGTTGAAGAGGAAGTTGGTTGTTTAATGCAGGGTGAGCGAGGGGCACAGACAACCCCAGATCCAGAGACAGAGAGAGGCGCCCACAGCCCCAGAAATCAGACACCCACAGCCCCGGAGCCACAGACCCACAGACCAGAGTGGCCGCGTGACCCGCATGGCAGCACCACGCTCTCTGCTGCACCAGGCACTTGGGATTCTCCCCCGTTGGTCCCATGTAGGAATGGAGGCCGCTGGCCGTTAGCCCAGACCCCAGGAGGGCAGCTGGCCATTAACACGCTGCCCCAACCTAACCAGACCCTCTTCTGTGGCCTCCATTTGGGAGCAACTCCACAGATATCACTGGGGTCACTCCAGAGTCACTGAGACCAGAATCCGGACCGAGTCCGTCATTGTAAGTGGGCTCACTCTGGATTCACACCAGAATCACTGAGATCAGTATGTGGCCCCGATTCACTTGGCCTCAGTGGGGTCACTCTGGATTCACACTGTGGTCATGGAGACCAGAATCCAGACTGGACTCCGTTTACTGTAATGGAGTTACTCCCGATTCATCGTGGGAGCTCTGAGATCAGAATCCAGCCCTGACTCCATTAGCATCAGCGGAGTCACTCTGGATTCACACCGGTACGGTACCGGTCAGATCAGAATCCAGTGCTACAAAATACACTAGTAATGGCTTCCTATGGCTCTTCCCAGGAGAGATTCTTGCCACTGGAAATACTAACATCCTTCTTTGTATCTAGACCCCGGAAAGGAACCGAAGCAGGACACCAGCACAGAACTCACCATCTACAGAGCCACGATTGCTCTGGCAGGCGTCAGCATCATCCTCTTAGTTACCACCCTCCTGCTGCGCAGACGCACAGGTATTTACTCCTCCTCCCACGCTCACTCCATCTGCCCCTTCTTTCCGCGTTCAAAATCTACTTCTCTGCTGTCCTACCGGTGCAAGGGGGAACGGGAGCCTCCGATCTACATTCTCCAGTCCTCTGTTCAGTTCGTCCACCTCCATTCATCTCTTCCAACAATAACCCACGTCGCCTTCTTTCCTCCCCAGCGGCCTCCGCAGACACCCAAGAGCAGCAGCCGGCAAAGGTGAGACCATTAAAATTGGAGCCTGAGTTTAACTGGGTGGTGGTGTCAGTTTCAAGACAGTGCTGACAGGTGGTGGTCTGTGTGACTGTGGTAGAAACCTGACCAATGCAACACGGGAGAGGGTTAGGGGTGTTTTAACCTTTAAATATTACAGTAACGGAAGCTGTAAAAGTACCAGATTATCTGTCATCTAGACAAGTGGTTTTCAACACCAAGCTCTTCAGTGGGTACACGCACTCATCTAGATATTTGCATAGTTTTACAACAGGCTACACGAAAAGCACCAGCAAAATCTGTACAAAACCTTGTTTATATTGCTCTATCCACTGAAATGTAACTACAATAGTTATATTCCAATTGATTTATTTTAGAATTATATGGTAAAAATGAGAAAGGCAGCAATTTTTCAGGAATAGTGTAACTGTGACACTTTTCTATTTTGATGTGTGATTCTGTAAGCCGGGTTTTGAAGTGACACACAGCGAGACAAATCAGACTTGTGAGAGGGGTACAGTAGTCTGGAAAGGTCAAGAATCACTGATCTAGACCGACGTGCACGTGGGGATAGGCAGACACGTATGTACGTACAGATCAGTGTGCACAAAGACAGGTGGATAGATCAAAACTCAACTCACAGTCCCTCTGCTATTCCAGCCCTGGGCTCCCTTCTCCGCATGCAGTGTGCCGGAGCCTCTTAATCCCGACCCGGATCCACATGCGGAGGTCCCTCTGGGGGCTGAGTCACACAGGTGTGGGGTTATATGTGCTCGAGCAATAGCACACACGGATCCCCAACACTCAGCCAGGGGTCTCCATTTCACCTACTTCCCCCTTAAACGCACTAACGGGGCTGGAAAGACAACAGCGGGAGATGGAGCCTGGGTGACTTGATTTGTGTCTTCAACAGGGGGACAGCAGAGCTGGTGGTAACGCGAGCGAGGGTCTGCACTATGCTGAGATCACTTTCAAGGCCCCGGCTTGCACAGAATACGCCTCCATCCGGACCCAGCGGCTCTGAAGAGTCAGATGTGACTGTGATGCGAAGGGAGACGCAGGGAACGGCAGGAGATCCGTTCACCGCAGAACCTTGGAGGCATCTCCCAGGGTTAGTGCTAGCTTAGTCAACGCGCTGAGCCTTTTGCTTCTGGACAGTTCCTGACAGTCGGCTGTAGTGATAGATGTGTGAGGCTGTGGGCCAGGTCCCCACCTGGTGTCATTCGGCCGTTGCTCCATGAGTGTTGATGCGGGTAGATCCCCAGCTGGTCTGAACTGGGGACACTCCTCACAACAAGAGGGGTGGTATAGTTCAGCCCAGGAGCCCGTCCCACAGAAAAGGAAGCATCCAAAGTTCAAAGTGTTGTTCCATCAGAGTGTATCTCAGGTGCCTCATACTCTATAGGTCAGGCTCCTTGGAAGAACTACACCTGTCATGGTCACCACGTTCTCCTCTCCCCACCTGGGGAGGGTGTTATAGGAGTCCCTAGCAGTGACGCATCAGAGAAGACATAGCCCTGGTCTACACGCCCAGGTTATAGTCTGGCCCAAAGAGAACGAGGCCTGGAATGACAACTCCGACTGGGCCCAGCTTTGAATCAAACCCTTCGGTTTTTGAGATTTCGCCACAACGTTGAAATTCTCGGCAGGAAATATTCAATGAGAAGCGTGTCAAATCTATTCGTTGAAATTCTCGGCAGGAAATATTCAATGAGAGGAGTGTCAATGAGAGGAGTGTCAAATCTATTCGTTGAAATTCTCGGTAGGAAATATTCAATGAGAGGAGTGTCAATGAGAGGAGTGTCAAATCTATTCGTTGAAATTCTCGGCAGGATATATTCAATGAGAGGAGTGTCAATGAGAGGAGTGTCAAATCTATTCGTTGAAATTCTCGGTAGGAAATATTCAATGAGAGGAGTGTCAATGAGAGGAGTGTCAAATCTATTCGTTGAAATTCTCGGCAGGATATATTCAATGAGAGGAGTGTCAATGAGAGACGTGTCTCTTCAGTGGAATAATAAAAATCCTTGTCTCCAGCCAGCGCTGACGCTGCGATTCCAGGTTTTCCTGCTGCGTGTCTGAAAGGATAAAACTGAGCAGTGAAGAGACGTTTCTAGGTCACGGCCGACCGGACGGTGTCCGCTGGGGGTCAGCCAGGAGTGCAGTCCGCAGATGGGGGCGCTGAGGGGTGATCCTCACGGGGCACCGCGGGGAACAGGGGACACGGCCGTGGGGGGGGGGGGGGGGGCTGGGTTGGGGCCCTGGGGGGCAGGAGGTTCTGTGGGGGGGGGGGGGAGAGCTGGGGCCATTGTGTGTGGTGGGGGGAGGGGGGATCCTGAGGGACAGGGCTAATCCAGGGGGGTTGGGGCAAGGGCGGGGCTAGGTCCCTGGGGAAGTTGGGGGTAGGGCTGAGACACAGAGGGGCGGGGCTAGGCCCCTGGAGGCGGGGTTAAGTGTGACAGGGCGGGGCTAGGTCCCTGGAGGCGGGGTTAAGTGTGACAGGGCGGGGCTAGGCGCCTGGAGGCGGGGTTAAGTGTGACAGGGCGGGGCTAGGCGCCTGGAGGCGGGGTTAAGTGTGACAGGGCGGGGCTAGGCCCCTGGAGGCGGGGTTAAGTGTGACAGGGCGGGGCTAGGCCCCTGGAGGTGGGGTTAAGTGTGACAGGGCGGGGCTAGGCGCCTGGAGGCGGGGTTAAGTGTGACAGGGCGGGGCTAGGCGCCTGGAGGCGGGGTTAAGTGTGACAGGGCGGGGCTAGGCCCCTGGAGGCGGGGTTAAGTGTGACAGGGCGGGGCTAGGCCCCTGGAGGCGGGGTTAAGTGTGACAGGGCGGGGCTAGGCGCCTGGAGGCGGGGTTAAGTGTGACAGGGCGGGGCTAGGCCCCTGGAGGCGGGTTTAAGTGTGACAGGGCGGGGCTAGGCGCCTGGAGGCGGGGTTAAGTGTGACAGGGCGGGGCTAGGCGCCTGGAGGCGGGGTTAAGTGTGACAGGGCGGGGCTAGGCGCCTGGAGGCGGGGTTAAGTGTGACAGGGCGGGGCTAGGCCCCTGGAGGCGGGGTTAAGTGTGACAGGGCGGGGCTAGGCGCCTGGAGGCGGGGTTAAGTGTGACAGGGCGGGGCTAGGCCCCTGGAGGCGGGGTTAAGTGTGACAGGGCGGGGCTAGGCCCCTGGGATGGGGGACACGGTCTGGGGATTAGGTCCCCAGGGGCCGTTAGGAGGAGGCGGGAAGCGGTTGGCGCACGCGCGTTAGACGCCGCCGCGGCAATGGCGCGTGAGGCAGAGGCCAGTCGGAGGGGAGTGCGCAACCGCGCGGTTCTGCTCTCGACATGCGCAGTAGGGGCCGGGAAGCCGCGCGGGATTTGGACGCACGCGCAGAACAGGAAAGGAGGCGCATGTGTATTAAGCGCTCCAGGAGCGGCGATTGCCCATGCGCAGACCGTGCAGCGAGGGAGAGGGAGGGGAAACGGATTGTAGGCATGCGCACTCAGGAATAACCCGGGTGAGAGGGACGGGCTAGACGCATGCGCACTGAAAGGCAGCGAAAACAAGGGAGTGAGCGCACGTCACCGACTGGGGGAACCGAAACTGAAACCAGGCGCATGCGCACTCCGCGACCTAACCTACCGGTTCGCACAGCGCATGCGTACGTCTCCCGCCCCCAAGTACGTCTCTCTCGCCCCCTAGTGGCCACTGCCTCGCAGCGCCCGCCGCCTTCTATAGTCGCGGCGGCCGTTTGGCTAATTTGCATATTTCCCAGCATGCCGTTACCCCCCAAACACTGCAGAGTTGCGTCATTTTTACCCCATTTCAGTGAGAAAATTAACACAGAACAGTTAAAAATGTGAACTGCCAAGAAGTACGTGAAGATCCCACATTTCACTTCCGACCGAACAGAACTTTATCTCACCCTAACCTGGATGTATAGTTGAACTATACCTCGGAATGAAGGTCTAATTCACCTAGTCATAATTCATCTGGAGGGGGGGACTAGTTAGTTTACTAATAGGAGATACTTGGTGCTAATTAACAGTCTAATGACAGATGAGCGAGACATAGGCCATAGAGTACAGCAGAGCCAGCAACCGCACTGCCCCCCAATACAAAGTGGGGAGGGAAAGAGCTGCCCCCCAGTGCAAAGAAGGAGCAGGGGGCACTGAGTCACCAGTGCAAAGGCGGGGGAGGGTTGCACAGACCCTCCAGTAATGAATTATCTGCTTCTGTGCAGAGGGGTGGGGGCCGGGGGTGATGGTGTCCTCACTGCTCCGTGGGTCTCAGCCCCCTCTCACTGCCCTGAAATGATCCCCGAGGGAGCTGTCGGCTCCAGGGACTGCTGGGGGAGAGCAGGTATTCCAGGGACAGGACCATCCAGGGGTTTCCAGTGTCAGGGTGGAGATCAGCGCTCAGGGGGAGCTGGAGGTGATGGGGGTCCAAAGGGAAAATGGGGTGATAGCGAGAGCGTATTACGGGTGGGGGGGACAGAGCTATAGACAAAGAGAGAGGGATGGATGGTGGATGCCCAAAGGGCCCTACCACAGACGGACGGAGTGACGGACGGATGAACCGAGCGATGGGTGGATGGGCAGAGGAAGGGTCTTCTCTGCACACAGATGGACAGCGCCCCCCCCCCCGCCCCATTCCCCACAGCACAGCCCCTAGCGCTGCCCTGGGGCAATGGGTCCAGCCCTGACTGCCCGGGCAGAGCCCCCCCTACCCCCCCCGCTCAGGGCCAGATGAGATTCCCCCACAGACAAACCAGGCATGCAGCTAGGCCTCAAATTGGGGAGGGGGGGTGGCCCCAAAATCACAGGCCAGCATCCACCTCACCCCACCCAGGGGCTCTGCCTGCTCCCAGCTGCACCCGCTGACCTGGCACCGCACCCCGAACCTGGCCTGGTGCAGAGGGGGGACTGGGGTGGAAAGCAAACCCGCCCCCACTCCCCCCACAGCGGGGGTGCTGTGCCATGGGGCTGGGGCTGGCTCCCCCTGCAGAGCCTGCTCCTGGGTGACGGGGGAGAAGAGGTGGGGAGAATTCCCCACAACTGTCCCCTAATTCCTGCATCCCAATGACCCCTCCCCCCCCTGCCCGCTCAGTAGCCCCTCCCACTCCGTGGCCCCACCTCCTCGTTTTCCTCCCAGCCCAGGTCTGTGGTGCTCCCGGGCTCCTCCCTTTCCCTCGCTCGCTCAGGCGGGACAGCCAATCAGAAGGCGCCGCTGAGCGTTCTTGTCACGAGTTGCTGGCGGGGAGCGGGGAAGCGGCGTGAGGCGCCAATGGCCGCCTAGAGTGTGAGGGGGGAGGGGCCAACTGGTAGGGGCGTGGTCTATTGTCCCCGGGAGTAGGGGGCGTGGTCAGCTGTCCCCTGAGGGGGTAGGGGGCGTGGTCAGCTGTCCCCTGAGGGGGTAGGGGGTGTGGCCAGCTGTCCCCTGAGGGGGTAGGGGGCGTGGCCAGCTGTCCCCTGAGGGGGTAGGGGGCGTGGTCAGCTGTCCCCTGAGGGGGTAGGGGGCGTGGTCAGCTGTCCCCTGAGGGGGTAGGGGGCGTGGTCAGTTGTCCCTTGAGGGGGTAGGGGGCGTGGCCAGCTGTCCCCTGAGGGGGTAGGGGGTGTGGTCAGCTGTCTCCTGAGGGAGCGGGGGGGGGGCACCAGCTGTCAAGGTTGATTCCCACCCGGCCCCCGGCCCTGGGTTCTGCTGGCCCCTGGACCGTGGCTCTGAGCAGGGGCGGCCGGTGAACATGGGGCAGCTGCTAGCCCCCGGCCCCTTCCTTTCCCCTCCCCTCCTGACTGTACCGGCTGCTGGGCTGAGATTATTCCTCTGGGGGTGCCCCCCTCGGGCTGGGGGAGAACCCAGGAGTCCTGGCTCCCAGCCCCACACTGCTGGGCCTGCTCTAACCTTCTCACGCCCCCTCCTCTCCTAGATTTGGAGTCCAGACCCTTTGGTCATCATTCAGTTCAGGGCTGTGCCGAGCCCGGCCGGAAAGGGGCCCCCGATTTTGGGTGGGGGGGGGGAATCTGTGCAGCGCCTGGCGCACCAGTGTCCCTGCTCTTGGCCAGGGGGGTCTGTGCGGCTCCATGGGGGTGGGGGTGGGGGTGGGGCTCCGTTAGCTACTGTGGTAATTGCTGCACTTTCCGTGGCAGGCCGGCGCGCGCCGGGGGGCTCGGGGGCTCTGTGTTCACTTCAGCTCCGGCGAGTCGTGGTGAGAAACAGGAAATTCAGCCCTGGGCGAGGCCGCCGCTGGTGCGAAGGCAGCTGCAGAGGGCGCGGGGGGTGATTTACCACCAGCGAGAGAAGCGTCGGAGTTGGGCCACGCGCGACGCTCACACACCTGACCACACTTTCCATCTCGGGAGCCGGCGGGGATCTCCAGGCGCTCGGCGGGCGGCGCCAAAATGCTTCTAGCCCTCAGGGGTGCAAAGAAACCTCTCCAAAGCGGGCGGGTGGGACCCACGCCTGAGTCTGCAGAGAGCCTGAGCTGGTCGCTCCGAGAGCAGGGAGCTGCCCCAAGTGTGATCCAGGCAGTGATGGGGGTGGGCTGGCTCTGGGGGGCTCTAACCCCCTCCTCTCCCAGGGCTGGGGGGAGAACCCAGGACTCCTGGCTCCCCTGCTCTGAACCCACAAGACCCCACTCGCCTCCCCGTGATCCCAGCTGGGGTCAAGCGGCCGCGTCTCCACTGGCCTCAGTGGGGCCAGATACCGAGCTTCTGGGAACCTGTCCAGTGACCTGGGAAGAGCTACAGCTGATTGACACCCCTGGGGGCTGGCCCTAGATCTCTCTGAACAGGGATCACACCGGCCGCCCTGCAGGGTGCACGTTCCCCTCCCCAGACCCACCCACCCCCTGGAGTGGGGCCTAGTGGGTACAGTGGTGCTGGGATCCAGGATACCTGGGTTCTGGCCATGGTTCAGCGTCTCATCCTGGGCCATGTCCCTTCCCCTCTCTGCCATTTATTTCTCACGAGGAATAACAGGATTTTGAGTAAAGGAATTTTTGCCTCACAGATTTTATTTCCACACATTGAAATATTTTGACGTTTGCAGCGCGTCTCTTTCACTCGGGAAATTCCTTCTGCCAATTCGAGCCTGCTCCAGACAGGATTATAAACCAGGCAGGTTTCCTCTAGAATCCGGGTCTCTCGGACTCCGTTACTGTGTTCAGTTTAGATTTGTAAATGGCAAAATGTTGCCCCGCAACGACTGGACCTGGAGAAATCGTGACTTTTCCTTCCTGTGCTTCTCATACTGAAGACGGACAGGCCAGACCCACGGACAGAAGCAGAGGAGAGCGGAGACGCCCCGGCCCTGCAAGAGCCCCGGCAGGAGGCTCAGAGTCCAGCGAAGTCTGACGGCTTCTGACCCCGGAGCTGGGAAAATCCTGCCGGTGATCGGCCCCCTGAGCGGCTAAATCAGAGACACCTGCCCTGGTGCCGGGGGCGGCTCGGAGCCAGGATCCACCGCGGGATCCACGGGGACGCCTGGGAAACAGAACAAGAGTGTCACTGAACCCACTGGGGGGAAACGCTATGGGGCTGGAGCCCTGTAAATACCAGAGAGAGACTCAGTCCACCGGGGTGAAATGCAGCCACCTCTGGGGTAGAACGGGGGGGGGGGCTGTTTATACAGGGACCCCTCACCCAGGGCTGAGACATGGGCCTCTCGGGTGTGGTAGGGGATGGTCATACAGGGACCCCTTGACTGGTGCTGGGAAGCAGCTGGCTCTGGGGTGGGGCAGGGGCCGGTTTCCCGCCCAAGCAATGTCACCATGTGACCGTTTGGGACAGGAAGTGAAGGCGGAACCCGCGCGGAGCCGGTACCGTTCCAAGGCCGCAGGCTGAGGATGATTCCCAGGGAGAAGAGAACGACGAGTGACAGGGAGAGGACGGCTCGGTAAAAGAGGGGCCCCGAGTCCCGACAGAGCTCACGAAGCCCTGGAGAACCTAGACAGTAGAAACGAGGGGTTAGGGGATTCCTGGGCTGACTCCCCCTACAGGGGACAGGCCCTGCCCCATTCCCTGCCCCCTGGACTCTCACCAGTCTCACTCGGGTTTCTCTGCATCACTCTCAGCTCGGAGCCTCCTCCCATCCCCATCTCCCCACGGTCGGTTTCGACGCAGCAGTGATAGAGAGCAGAGTCCCGCTCCTGCAGCTCCGCCAGGGTCAGCGTCGCCTTCCCCCGTCTGTGCTCGTCCAGACTGGACCCGCGGAGCCGCCCCCGGTAGAAGGGGTGGTTAGACTCCAGCTCCAGATCCTCTCCGGATCCCCTGAACCAAATGATCTTGGCTCTGCCGCCATCTCTGTTCTGGAAGGTGCAGCTCAGGGTCACGTTCTCCCCGACTGTTGCGTTGAGGGACCTGGGCTCCTGGGAAACTCCCAGACCGTCTAGGGAGAGAGAGAACCCGCATCATCCACCAGGCAGCACCGTGCGCCAGGACAGACCCGGCCTGGCCTTTAGGGAGAGCATCAGCCGCTGTGTTCCTGTGTGGAGAGAGAAACTTTCACCTCTCGCTAGTTTAGGAGCAGTGTCTGTCTCTATTCCTGGATTCTCCTTGGTTCATCCATCCATCAGCCCTGGAGTCATCCAGCCATCCTGCTACCTATCCACCCTTTCTTTCTAGATCCATGGCTGTCAATCGATCCATCCTCCCTTTCTCTCCCTCCTGCCCTCCATCCACACTGCTCTGCCTATCCCCAGAGAAGAGCTGCCGTGCTGGAGATGAGATAAACCCGGTAATCTGAGCAGTTACCCCGCACGCTGTGGAATCTCACCTGGTTTCTGGGCAGAGGCGCCGGCGTTGGGGACCCGCGCTCTCCTACAGGCGGCTGGAAGTTCTGAAACAGCTTCGTATAAATTAAGAGAAGAATTTGGCGCAGTCAGTGCCAAGGTGAACGACCCACCCACCCAGCAGAACCCCGGCCTGGCTGTTCTGGAGCAGAGCTCACGTTTCCTGGGACTGCAGCGAACGGAAATGAGGGGTTAGGAGATTCATGGGCTGGCACCCCTAAAGGGGAAATGCCCCGTTCCCTGCCCCCCTGAGCAGCCAGTCCCCTGCCTTGGGCCCAGATCAGAGCCAGCGCCCCCTAGAGGGAACGGCCCCATGTCCCGAGCCCCCCAAGTCACCTCTGCCCCTCACAGTCAGGGTGGTCCCGGTGCCCGTCGCCTGCTCGCCCTGCGGGTGGGTGATGTAGCAGTGGTAGAGATCCGAGTCCCTCTCCACCAGCTCCGACAGGGTCGCCGTGGCCTCCGCCCGGCCCTGCTGCTCCCGCTGGCTCTTGACCAGCCGCCCCTGGTAGAAGGGGTGGGCCGGGTCCAGCACCACGGCCTCCCGGGAGCCCCTGGCCCAGGTGACTTGTGTCCCGCTCTGGTTGCGGCTGGGGAAGGTGCAGCTCAGGGTGACGCTGCCCCCGGCCGGGACGCTCGCCGTGGGGGGCAGCTGCTGAACCCCGAGACCTGCAGGGAGAATGAGCCACGTGACGGACCCAGGGCAGGGACTGCGCTGCTGTGACGGGGGCTGGCTGTGTCCGTCTGTCTGTCCCCCTGGCCTCCCCGCAGCAGAGTCTGTCTGTCTGTCTGTCATCTAGCACTCGACCGCTCTACCCAGTCCGAGACCCGTCTGTCCTCCGCACTTTCCATCCACCCACCATCGGCTCTGTGTATCCAGCCGTCCTCAGCTCTGTCCATCCACCCACCCGTCCACTCTCAGCCCCGTCTGTCCATCCACCCACCATCGGCTCTGTGCATCCAGCCGTCCTCAGCTCTGTCCATCCACCCACCCGTCCACTCTCAGCCCCGTCTGTCCATCCACCCACCATCGGCTCTGTGCATCCAGCCGTCCTCAGCTCTGTCCATCCACCCACCCGTCCACTCTCAGCCCCGTCTGTCCATCCACCCACCATCGGCTCTGTGCATCCAGCCGTCCTCAGCTCTGTCCATCCACCCACCCGTCCACTCTCAGCCCCGTCTGTCCATCCACCCACCATCGGCTCTGTGCATCCAGCCGTCCTCAGCTCTGTCCATTCACCCACCCGTCCACTCTCAGCCCCGTCTGTCCATCCACCCACCAGCGCCTCTGTGCATCCAGCCGTCCTCAGCTCTGTCCATCCACCCACCCGTCCACTCTCAGCCCCGTCTGTCCATCCACCCACCATCAGCTCTGTGCATCCATCCGTCCTCAGCTCTGTCCATCCACCCACCCGTCCACTCTCAGCCCCGTCTGTCCATCCACCCACCATCGGCTCTGTGCATCCAGCCGTCCTCAGCTCTGTCCATTCACCCACCCGTCCACTCTCAGCCCCGTCTGTCCATCCACCCACCAGCGCCTCTGTGCATCCAGCCGTCCTCAGCTCTGTCCATCCACCCACCCGTCCACTCTCAGCCCCGTCTGTCCATCCACCCACCATCGGCTCTGTGCATCCAGCCGTCCTCAGCTCTGTCCATCCACCCACCCGTCCACTCTCAGCCCCGTCTGTCCATCCACCCACCATCGGCTCTGTGCATCCAGCCGTCCTCAGCTCTGTCCATCCACCCACCCGTCCACTCTCAGCCCCGTCTGTCCATCCACCCACCATCGGCTCTGTGCATCCAGCCGTCCTCAGCTCTGTCCATCCACCCACCCGTCCACTCTCAGCCCCGTCTGTCCATCCACCCACCATCGGCTCTGTGTATCCAGCCGTCCTCAGCTCTGTCCATCCACCCACCCGTCCACTCTCAGCCCCGTCTGTCCATCCACCCACCATCGGCTCTGTGCATCCAGCCGTCCTCAGCTCTGTCCATCCACCCACCCGTCCACTCTCAGCCCCGTCTGTCCATCCATCCACCATCGGCTCTGTGCATCCAGCCGTCCTCAGCTCTGTCCACCCACCCACCCGTCCACTCTCAGCCCCGTCTGTCCATCCACCCACCATCGGCTCTGTGCATCCAGCCGTCCTCAGCTCTGTCCATCCACCCACCCGTCCACTCTCAGCCCCGTCTGTCCATCCACCCACCATCGGCTCTGTGCATCCAGCCGTCCTCAGCTCTGTCCATTCACCCACCCGTCCACTCTCAGCCCCGTCTGTCCATCCACCCACCAGCGCCTCTGTGCATCCAGCCGTCCTCAGCTCTGTCCATCCACCCACCCGTCCACTCTCAGCCCCGTCTGTCCATCCACCCACCATCGGCTCTGTGCATCCAGCCGTCCTCAGCTCTGTCCATCCACCCACCCGTCCACTCTCAGCCCCGTCTGTCCATCCACCCACCATCGGCTCTGTGCATCCAGCCGTCCTCAGCTCTGTCCATCCACCCACCCGTCCACTCTCAGCCCCGTCTGTCCATCCACCCACCATCGGCTCTGTGCATCCAGCCGTCCTCAGCTCTGTCCATCCACCCACCCGTCCACTCTCAGCCCCGTCTGTCCATCCACCCACCATCGGCTCTGTGCATCCAGCCGTCCTCAGCTCTGTCCATCCACCCACCCGTCCACTCTCAGCCCCGTCTGTCCATCCACCCACCATCGGCTCTGTGCATCCAGCCGTCCTCAGCTCTGTCCATCCACCCACCCGTCCACTCTCAGCCCCGTCTGTCCATCCACCCACCATCGGCTCTGTGTATCCAGCCGTCCTCAGCTCTGTCCATCCACCCACCCGTCCACTCTCAGCCCCGTCTGTCCATCCACCCACCATCGGCTCTGTGCATCCAGCCGTCCTCAGCTCTGTCCATCCACCCACCCGTCCACTCTCAGCCCCGTCTGTCCATCCATCCACCATCGGCTCTGTGCATCCAGCCGTCCTCAGCTCTGTCCACCCACCCACCCGTCCACTCTCAGCCCCGTCTGTCCATCCACCCACCATCGGCTCTGTGCATCCAGCCGTCCTCAGCTCTGTCCATCCACCCACCCGTCCACTCTCAGCCCCGTCTGTCCATCCACCCACCATCGGCTCTGTGCATCCAGCCGTCCTCAGCTCTGTCCATCCACCCACCCGTCCACTCTCAGCCCCGTCTGTCCATCCACCCACCATCGGCTCTGTGCATCCAGCCGTCCTCAGCTCTGTCCATCCACCCACCCGTCCACTCTCAGCCCCGTCTGTCCATCCACCCACCATCGGCTCTGTGCATCCAGCCGTCCTCAGGTCTGTCCATCCACCCACCCGTCCACTCTCAGCCCCGTCTGTCCATCCATCCCTTTCCCCCAGCTCTCTCATGCATCCACCCGTCTCTCCGTCCTGAGCTCCACCGATCCGTCCATCCACCCGTCTGTCTTCAGTTCCATCCGTTTATCTATCTCTCCCTCCGCCCATCCACCCTCAGCTTTGTCCATCCCTCTGTCCTCAGTTATTTGTCCTTCCCTCCATCCATGTTCCGTTCTGTCCATCTATCCATAGTCCATCCAGCTTTAAACAGAAAGCTGGTCTAAACCTTAACCATGGTAGATGAGACAGTCCTCTAGAGCAGCGGTCTTCAAACTGGGGTGTACAAGCCCACCCCAGGGGGTGCACAAGACCCAGCTGCTGCCGCTGAGCCCGCCCAGGAGACAGCCGAACTCCCGGGCGGGCTATTTCGGTCCCGCTGAAACGCTGCCACGGAGAGTGGAAGCTTCTGCTTTCTGCGGCGGCATTTCGGCGGACATAGTCCCGGGGGGCCGCCGGACTTTTCCCTCAGCGGAAAGAGGCCGTGGGGGAAAAAGTTTGAAGACCCCTGCTCTAGAGGCAACCTACGGTACAAGTGCCAAAGGCGGCATGTAAGTTGATTTTTGGTGGCACTCACACTGCCCGGGGCCTGGTCACTGGTCCGCAGGGCTCTGCATTTGAATTTATATTTTAAATAAGGTTTTTAAAATGTTTAAGAAGCTTCATTTACTTTCCATACAACAATAGTTTAGTTCTATATGATAGACATAGAAAGAGACCTTCTAAGAACATTCAAATGTATGACTGGCACACGAAACCTTAAATTAGAGCGAACAAATGAAGACTCGGCACCCCACTTCTGAAAGGTTGCCGACCCCTGCTCTAGAGTAAAGCTATCCATCCCCGTACAACCCTACACGTATTCCCCTATCTGTCCATCCAGCCTCGTACACCTCTGTCCCTATCCACCCATCCGACCCAACACCCCTCCCTCTCTCTATCCATCCAAACACCCCCATCTCTTATTATCCATCCATCCCCAAACACTCCCTCCCTTTCCATCCATCCCCATCCACTCCCATCCCTCTCCCTTTCCATCCATCCATCTAGCCACCCTCATCTGTCTATGTATTCTGAGACCATCTCTCCATACCCCTATGGGAGGAGTGTGGGGGTGGGTGGGTTGGAGCAGGGGGGCTGGGAGTCAGGACTCCTGGGTTCTATCTCCATTCCCCCCATAACTCTGAGCTTCTCTCACCAGCTGCTATCGAGGGGACGAGGAGGATGAAGAAGCAGATGATGCTAGGGGCCGTCAGCCACCCCATGCTCTCCGCGGGCTGGGAGCCGCCCCAGGAGTCACAGACCAGGACTGTCGAGCAGACGGGACCAGGGACGTCAAGTAACGGCTGCTCCGGAGCAAGCAGCCCGGGTGCGCAATGGAAACTCTTGTGGCTGGCGAGGGGGAGGCGCCTGCTCAGATACCAGACAGCCAGGAGGTCACTGGGCCTGTTCACAGGTGGGTGTGAAAGCGAAACTGACCAGGGGCGTTGCTTTCAGCAGCAGGACGGGTTCATTTCCACATCCCCGGACCCCTTGGCCTCTCTGACCCAGTCGCTGGCTGGGGCGCTCTGATGGGGTTCTTAGCGCTCCGTGGGTCCCAACCCCTCTCACTGCCCCAAAATGATCCCCCAGTGGATCCCAGAGGGAGTTGTTGGCTCCAGGACCCACTGGAGGAGATCAGGTATCCCAGGGGCAGCTGGGCGCTACGTGTGGGGGACAGGATCAGTGGGGGGTTTCCAGTCAGGATGCAGATCGGTGCTCAGGGGGAGCTGGAGGTGACGGGGGTGCAATGGGAAAATGGGATGTGCGGGATGAAGAGCGAGAGAGTATTATCGAGAGGGGAGGGGGGACAGGGCTAGAGACAGATCGAGATTGTACTGATGCAGGGCCTTGCCTGGTGAGGCCACACCTCAAATATTGCATCCAGTTTTGGGGCCCCGAGTACAGAAGGGATGGGGACAAATTGGAGAAAGTCCAGTGGAGGGAAAAGAAAATAATTAGGGGACTGGAGCGCATGACTTATGAGGAGAGGCCGAGAGAACTGGGATTGTTTAGTCTACAGAAGAGAAGACTGAGGGGGGATTTGATAGCTTCCTTCAACTACCTGAAAGGGGGTTCAAAGAGGATGGATCTAGACTGTTCTCAGTGGTAGCAGATGACAGAACAAGGAGTAATGGTCTCAAGTTGCAGTGGAGAAGTTTTAGGTTGGATATTAGTACTCCTCAGCCTTCTAGCTAAGAAAGCATTATCTAAAAAGCTTTTTCACTAGGAGGGTGGTGAAGCACTGGAATGGGCTACCTAGGGAGGTGGGGGAATCTCCTTCCTCAGAGGTTTTTAAGGTCAGGTGTGACAAAGCCCTGGCTGGGATGATTTAGTTGGGGATTGGTCCTGCTTTGAACAGGGGGTTGGACTAGATACCTCCTGAGGTCCCTTCAACCCTGAGATTTTATGATTCTAACTAAAGACTGGTCGATGGATGGACGAGAAAGGGCCCTACCACAGACAGATGGATGGAGTGGTGGCTGGCTGGATGGAGGGAAGACGTACTCCACACACAGATGCATAGAGCAGTGGTTGGTTGGCTGGACGGGTAGAGGGCCATGCCACAGACAGATGGACAGAGCCAAGGATGGATGGACGGATGGATGGAGACAGGGCCCTACCACAACAGATGGATGGAGTGGTGGCTGGATGGACGGAGCAATGGGTGGATGCAGACAGGGCCTTCTCCACAGACAGGTGGACGGGATGAATTTCTGACAGACCAACCAAAGGCGCTGAGGATGAATCGATCCATCCTGCCCCCAAATACCCTCTTCCATCCACCTCCTCCCGCCAGTAAAACACACGGGGCCAAACCCACCTCCCTTACAGACAGGCCAGCTGTCCCTGTACTGCCTCCCAGGGCAGATGGGGAGGCCTGCTCCCAATTCACAGGCCACCTCAGCTTTGAGTAGAGGGGAAGCCCCCACAGCTGTGGACGGTCTGGGGTCCAGGACACACGGAGGAGCGGGGCTGATCCATGCCAGCAGGAGGCGCGCATGGTCCCAGACATGTACACAGGCCCGTCATGTTTAATAGCACAGACGCACACACCTAACTCTTCCCCCCACCCTATCCGGCCCCCTCAGAGGTGCTGACCACAAACGTTTCCACCGACCCTCGGAGGCTGACGCTTCCGGAGGATGCTGAGGCTGAGCTGGCCCCACAGAGCCGCTCAAGACAGCGAGGACCATGGAGCTGCTGCCAGCCCTGAGCCCCGTCCTCTGCGCCGTCCTCCTCCTCCCCACCTGGACAGCAGGTATGTCGGCAAATCCCGACTAGCTAGCCTGGGGGTCGGCCTGTCTACTCCCCCAGGTCCATCTGTCCCCCCCCATCCCACAGCCATACCTACCAACCCCACACATCCCCATCTAGGTCATCTAATCCATCCATCCTCCTTCTGCAGTGTCCCTCCAGCTTTCCGTTACCTATCCATCCCTTCCTCCCTCTATCTCCATCCTTCCGCTAGCTCTCCATCCATCCACCCTTCCCCCCACAGGATCTATCCCCCCTCCTCGAGAGGTCTCTAATCTCTCACTCCCCACACACCTTTAGCACGCTGCAAACAGACAATGTGGAGCAGTGTTAACTAGACTGGATTTAACATCGGATTAGCCAACCTGTGGATCGTTCATTTCCCTAATGAACGTGTCACCCACTGCAGAGTGGGTGTTCAGAGATCACACTCTGTGCTGATCTGCCCAGAATACAAGTTGTTAAATCCCCAGGTGTCTAGCTCAAGCTGTAGCAATTTGTGCATTTAGATTTTGGGGTCCCCAGTTCAATCCGCAGCATGTTGGCCAAGATGGCAGCCATCGGAAATGCACTAAACTCTTCTCATGGAGTTTAAAGCCAAAAGGTACCTTTGTGATTCCCCACTCTGACCTCCTGCACATCTCAAGCTACAGAACCTCACCCACCCTCTCCTGTTTTTCCTTTTAAACGAAGTTGCTGCAGACATTCCAGTTGGTTGCAAGAGAGCGTTGGTCCCAAATGTGGGAGAGTCCACCCAGAAACCAGGTCAGTTTACTGCGTAATTCAGGGATACGATTCTTGATCAGGTGAACAAACTACTGGATTTAACCAGCATCTAGGATTGCAGATCTTCCCTGGAGATAAATAAATTGATGTTGATCTAGGGAATGAGGGAGAACAGATGTGAACTGAGAGACATGGGTCTGGGAATGAAAGGTTGGATGGACTTGCAAATGGCTGGCTGGCTCTAGGACTGGAGAATGAATAGATGGCTGGATGGATAGAGCTAGGATGGAAAATGGATGGATGGATCCAGGATGAGAGGATGGATGGATCCAGGATGAGAGGATGGATGGAGCCAGGATGAGAGGATGGATGGAGCCAGGATGAGAGGATGGATGGATCCAGGATGAGAGGATGGATGGATCCAGGATGAGAGGATGGATGGAAGAACCAAGGAGAATCCAGGAATAGAGACAGACACTGCTCCTAAACTAGCGAGAGGTGAAAGTTTCTCTCTCCACACAGGAACACAGCGGCTGATGCTCTCCCTAAAGGCCGGGCCGGGTCTGTCCTGGCGCACGGTGCTGCCTGGTGGATGATGCGGGTTCTCTCTCTCCCTAGACGGTCTGGGAGTTTCCCAGGAGCCCAGGTCCCTCAACGCAACAGTCGGGGAGAACGTGACCCTGAGCTGCACCTTCCAGAACAGAGATGGCGGCAGAGCCAAGATCATTTGGTTCAGGGGATCCGGAGAGGATCTGGAGCTGGAGTCTAACCACCCCTTCTACCGGGGGCGGCTCCGCGGGTCCAGTCTGGACGAGCACAGACGGGGGAAGGCGGCGCTGACCCTGGCGGAGCTGCAGGAGCGGGACTCTGCTCTCTATCACTGCTGCGTCGAAACCGACCGTGGGGAGATGGGGATGGGAGGAGGCACCAAGCTGAGAGTGATGCAGAGAAACCCGAGTGTGACTGGTGAGAGTCGGGGGGTGGGTGGAGGGGACGTGAATGGGGCATAGGACCCGTTCCCTGTAGGTGGCACTGGCACCAATCCAGCCCTGAGGCTGGGGCCGGGCTGGCTCAGGGAGCAGGGAATGGGGGCTGGGGCTGGCTCCAAGCCAGAGTGGAGATCAGGAATATCTGACTGACGTTCATGCTGTGGGGGGTGAGGTTGTCAGGTTTGTCGTACACAACCTTCCAGACAATTCAAGGCGCTTTTCTGCTGAGGTGTTGCTGGCTGCAGCGTTGGCCTCTCACATCCTGTCAGCGCCTCGGGGGGAGCGAGGTGGTTAGAAACCCCGACCCCGGAGACGGCTCTGAGCTCTTTGGCCCGCTGCAGGTGAGGTGATGACCTGGCCCCGCTGACTCACTGCGGGAAGATCAGACTCACAATGGCGGCTGCGAAGGGCTTTGCAATGGGCGCGGGTGGAGACGGGGGGAGTTTTCTTGCAGTGTTTGTTGAAGAGGAAGTTGGTTGTTTAATGCAGGGTGAGTGAGGGGCACAGACAACCCCAGATCCAGAGACAGAGAGAGGCACCCACAGCCCCAGGAATCAGACACCCCCAGCCCCACAGCCGCAGACCCACAGACCAGAGTGGCCGCGTGACCTGCATGGCACCACCACGCTCTCTGCTGCACCAGGCACTTGGGATTCTCCCCCGTTGGTCCCATGTAGGAATGGAGGCCACTGGCCGTTAGTCCAGACCCCAGGAGGGCAGCTGGCCATTAACACGCTGCCCCAACCTAACCAGACCCTCTTCTGTGGCCTCCATTTGGGAGCAACTCCACAGATATCACTGGGGTCACTCCAGAGTCACTGAGATCAGAATCCGGACCGACTCCGTCATTGTAAGTGGGCTCACTCTGGATTCACACCAGAATCACTGAGATCAGTATATGGCCCCGATTCACTTGGCCTCAGTGGGGTCACTCTGGATTCACACTGTGGTCATGGAGACCAGAATCCATATTGGACTCCGTTCACTGTAATGGAGTTACTCCCGATTCATCGTGGGAGCTCTGAGATCAGAATCCAGCCCTGACTCCATTAGCATCAGCGGAGTCACTCTGGATTCACACCGGTACGGTACTGGTCAGATCAGAATCCAGTGCTACAAAATACACTAGTAATGGCTTCCTATGGCTCTTCCCAGGAGAGATTCTTGCCACTGGAAATACTAACATCCTTCTTTGTATCTAGACCCCGGAAAGGAACCGAAGCAGGACACCAGCACAGAACTCACCATCTACAGAGCCACGATTGCTCTGGCAGGCGTCAGCATCATCCTCTTAGTTACCACCCTCCTGCTGCGCAGACGCACAGGTATTTACTCCTCCTCCCACGCTCACTCCATCTGCCCGTTCTTTCCGCGTTCAAAATCTACTTCTCTGCTGTCCTACCGGTGCAAGGGGGAACGGGAGCCTCCGATCTACATTCTCCAGTCCTCTGTTGAGTTCGTCCTCCTCCATTCATCTCTTCCAACAATAACCCACGTCGCCTTCTTTCCTCCCCAGCGGCCTCCGCAGACACCCAAGAGCAGCAGCCGGCAAAGGTGAGATCATTAAAATTGGAGCCTGAGTTTAACTGGGTGGTGGTGTCAGTTTCAAGACAGTGCTGACAGGTGGTGGTCTGTGTGACTGTGGTAGAAACCTGACCAATGCAACACGGGAGAGGGTTAGGGGTGTTTTAACCCTTAAATATCAGAATAACGGAAGCTGTAAAAGTACCATCTTATCTGTCATCTAGACCAGTGGTTTCAACACCAAAGACTTCCAAGTGGGTACATCAATTAATCTAGATATTTGCATCATTTTATAACAGGCTATATAAAACACACGAACAAAGTCAGTACAAACTAATATTTATTAGCGTGACTTGTTTATATTGCTCTATCCACTGAAATGTAACTACAATAGTCATATTCCAATTGATTTACTTTAGAATAATATGAGAAAGGCAGCAATTTTTTAGTAATAGTGTAACTGTGACACTTTTCTATTTTGATGTCTGATTCTGTAAGCCGGTGTCACGGAGTGTGGGGAGTCCAGTCCCTGTACCCCCACTTCCTGGGATTCACAGTGACTCTCAGCCAGCCAGTAGATTAGAAGGTTTATTTGAGATGACAGGAACACAATCCAACTCAGAGCTTTTTAGTCTAGACAGGACCCCTCAGTCAGGCCCTTTTGGGGGGCCGGGAGATGAGGCCCAGGGTTTTGGGGCTCCCGCCTTGTCCCCAGTCTTCTTTCTCTGTCTATCCCCAGACCAAAAGCCCAGCCAAACTGTTTCCCTGCCTCCTTCCTGCTTCTTCTCCCCCCAAGCCTTTGTTAGAAACACACAGACATCCAGCTTCCCATCACCTGGCCGGGGTCAGGTTACATCCCAGCATCGCCTTTACCCGTCACAGCCAGGTTTTTAAGTGAGGTGACCCTTGGGGAATGCGAGACAAATCAGACTTGTGAGAGGGGTACAGTAGTCTGGAAAGGTCAAGAATCACTGATCTAGACCGACGTGCACGTGGGGATAGGCAGACACGTATGTACGTACAGATCAGTGTGCACAAAAACAGGTGGATAGATCAAAACTCAACTCACAGTCCCTCTGCTATTCCAGCCTTGGGCTCCCTTCTCCGCATGCAGTGTGCCGGAGCCTCTTAATCCCGACCCGGATCCACATCCCTTTGGGGGCTGAGTCCCTTTGGGGGCTGAGTCACACAGGTGTGGGGTTATATGTGCTCGAGCAATAGCACACACGGATTCCCAACACTCAGCCAGGGGTCTCCATTTCACCTACTTCCCCCTTAAACGCAGTAATGGGGCTGGAAAGACAACAGCGGGAGATGGAGCCTGGGTGACTTGATTTGTGTCTTCAACAGGGGGACAGCAGAGCTGGTGGTAACGCGAGCGAGGGTCTGCACTATGCTGAGATCACTTTCAAGGCCCCGGCTTGCACAGAATACGCCTCCATCCGGACCCAGCGGCTCTGAAGAGTCAGATGTGACTGTGATGCGAAGGGAGACGCAGGGAACGGCAGGAGATCTGTTCACCGCAGAACCTTGGAGGCATCTCCCAGGGTTAGTGGTAGCTTAGTCAACGCGCTGAGCCTTTTGCTTCTGGACAGTTCCTGACAGTCGGCTGTAGTGATAGATGTGTGAGGCTGTGGGCCAGGTCCCCACCTGGTGTCAATCGGCCGTTGCTCCATGAGTGTTGATGCGGGTAGATCCCCAGCTGGTCTGAACTGGGGACACTCCTCACAACAAGAGGGGTGGTATAGTTCAGCCCAGGAGCCCATCCCACAGAAAAGGAAGCATTCAAAGTGGTGCCCTAGGGGAGTTGTATCTCAGGTGCCTCATTACCTATGGGGCAGGCTCCTGGAAAGATCTACATCTCCCATGATGCACCATGTTCTCCTCTCTCCACCTGGGGAGGGTGTTATAGGAGTCCCTAGCAGTGTTGTATCACAGAAGATACACTCTGGCCCAAAGAGTAGGCGGCTCTGGAATGACAACTTCTACAGGGCCCTGCTTTGAATCAAACCGTTCAGTTTTTGAGATTTCACCACAAAGTTGAAATTCGCCGCAGGAAATAAGCAATGAGAATGTCAAATCTATTTGTGGAAATTCTAAGTGGAAAAAAGCCCCTTTTCTCCAGCCAACTCTGAATCTGAGATTCCATTTTTTCCCTGCTGCCTCTTTCTGGGAAGAATAAAACTGACCGGCGGAGAGACGTTTCTAGGTCACGACCATCTTGATGGCTTCCGCTGGGTGTTACTGATAGCCATGCAGCGGGCTGTGAGCGAATGAGATTCTGTGTCTTTATCAAGCACAGAATCAAACAGACCGAAAGATTGAGGTCAGGGTTTGTAAATGAAGCAGAGGAGGCAGCAGCAAGAAAAAGTATCTGGAGGCAAGGAAATAAAAGGCCCGTTTTGTTGACTTTACAAAATCAAGAAAGGTCTGGACGGTGATCTCAGTGACCCCGAGCTAAATCCAGAGTGACCCCACTGATGTCAATGGAGCCAGCGCCAGGTTCTGCCCTCACTGAATCCACAGACACCACCTGAGTCAGGGACCCACGGGGTAAATTTGGAACGTGCTGGCGTCAGGGCTGGAGTCTGATCTTAGATAAATTAGGAAATCCAGATTGCTTTGAAAGGGGTAATTATTAGAGCCAAACAACCAGGGAGGGACCATATTTATTCTCTCTCAAAGATTTCAAATCCAACAGAATCCTGACAACAAGTGAGGAGATCAGTTTCCCCCCAGATCAGTCAATGCAGCAAAATCCCCAGAGGTCCAAAAGTCCTGCTGGTGTCTCACTGCTTTCCAGGCGGAAGGGAGACGAGAACATAGGCCACATTCCCATCGTTGGATCATCTCCTCGATGAGCTTCTGCATGTTGCTCTGCTCCGCAGATGCGGCATTCTAAGACCCTCAGCAGTGCACAGATGTGTCTCTTTCCTGATCACAACTGTCCCTTTAAGAAAAGTGATGTCATATCATCCTGCCAATCCAGGAATCCAATCAGCTGAATGCTTTAAAAGGCCTGTAGGCTCATTGGTTAACGGTACAGAGATGCCACCGGTTAATGGTCGACGTTGTGTCAGGGGTGGCGTCCAACCAGTCAAGGAAGATAACTGGCTGAAAACTTTGAAGGACCGGGCATTTATTGATTAATGGTGCACCACAGAGATGACATCACAGGTGAAAGGTCAATGCTCATATAGACATGAGGGATCTGATTGGCTAAACAGCTTCAGGGGCTGTAAGTGTGTTGGTTAACAGTGCAGATGTCAGAAGTACCACAGGTCGAGGATCCGCTTAATCCAATTGGCGACACGGTTTTAGAGTTATTGATTAGTCAGAGCTGATGTAGACACACCATCCTGGCAATCCAAATAATTGATGGTTAGAGGGGTTACTGATCATGAAAGGTTAAGGGTCAAAGGTCATGAAGGCGCACCATCCAAGCAATCCCAGTAGCTAAACGACTATAGGGGCTCTTGATCCCAAGAGTTCAAAGGTCAAGGTTCATGTAGGTGCGGAGGTCACGATCCCAGGCCTTTGCTTTGGCCTCTCTCCGCCGGGCCTCTCTCTTCCCCACTGTAGCTGCCCGTTCTGTCCTAGGTCGCTGCTCCTTCGGCCGTGCCACAGCACTGGGGTCATTGGGGTTGAAGTGGGTGACCTTGGGCCGGAGGTCGCTATGGAAGCCCAGGCCCTTCTGGTCCCTCTTGAGAATGGTCTGGACGGGGAACTTACGGCCGGTGCCCTCAGGCCCCAGCCCGGCCTCGCAGTCCCAGCCCCCCTTGACCATGAGCCGGAAGCCGACGTTGCTCTCGGGGATGTGGTAGCGGGTCGGAGGGAGCGGGTCGCGCCGGTTGAAGAGGTGGGCAGTGGAGCGTTCGTGGCGCTCCACGCTATCTTCGCTGTAATGTGTCTGGCACACGGTGCAGTATTTCCTCTCCGCCGGAGTCCTCCTGATGGGGAGACAACGGGGGTCAGGGGCTTCCAGGACGAGCCTATTGGTTGGCTCGGGAAGGTGGGGAATGGCACATGGGGCCTTTCCCCTTTAGGGGATGCTGGCTCCCATCCAGCCCCAAGTTGGGGGGGACTGGCTGGTTCAGGCATGAGGGGAATGAGACATGGGGCCTTTCCTCTCTAGGGGATGCTGGCTCTGATCCCGGCCCAGGGTGGGGGGGACTGGCTGGGTCCAGGGCAGGGGAACAGGAGACTCACCTGGCCATCCTCTCCTCCGGCTGAGCCGTTTCACGCTCCTGTAGGATCCTCACCACGTCCTGGTGCCCGGCTTCCTCGGCTAGATCCACCGCGTCCCGCCCCTGCGACTCGCACACTCCCACCCACGCGGCTCCCCGGGTCAGCAGGTACCTCACGGCCTCCCCCCGGCCTGCGTAAGCGGCGCACATCACTGCCGTCCAGTAGTAACCATCCCGGTAGTTCACATCGCAGCCCTCCCTCTCCAGCAGCCGCCGCAGGGTCCCCATGTCGCCCTCCTGGGCTGATCTCAGCAGGAGGTTCCCCCTACGGGGGTCCGTCTGCCCTGGCTGGGCAATGGGTGGCTCAGGCACCCCCGGGCGCCTCAGTGGGGCCTTGCGTTTCCGTGGGAGGCTGGAGCCGTCACCCGAGGCCAGGAGACCCTCATAGAAGCTCCGGGCTTCCTCGCCTTCCATGTCTCCCTCCTTTTCCCGCCGGCTGGCGAGGGAGCCGACCTGTCTCCGGAGCTGCCCATCCTTCCAGCAGTCCGATTCCTCCCGGGCGCGGGTGAAGGTGATGAGCTGGGGGCCGTGGCTCATGGCTGGAGGTGGAGATGGGATGGAGGAGGGTCACTGGGCGGGATGGGCCTGTTGAGGGGGCAGGAGCAAGGTAAGAAAATGAAGGGCACTGAGCGGTGATCCTCACAGGGGACACCTGCGTCCTTGGGGAGCAGAGAATAGGGCCGTGGGGGTGGGGGCAGGTCTGACTCTGGGCTTGGGAGGGCGGGAGATGGAGCCAGGTTCCTGGGGAAAGGAGGGGGGAGACTGGGGGCCAGGGCTAGGTCCCCACAGGGGGGGGGGGCTGTGGGTGGGGCTATAGCCATGGGGGAGGGACCATGGGGAGCGGGGGGAGGACTGGGGCACTAAGGGGCGTGGCTAGATCCTAGGGGGTGGGGTTGGTGAGTGGGGTTAAGTATCTGGGGGGCAGGGGGAGGACTCGGACCCTGAGGGGCGGGGCTAGGTCCATGGGGGGTGGGGTTAAGTATCTGGGGGGGCAGGGGGAGGGCTCGGATCCTGAAGGGCGGGGCTAGGTCCCTGGGGGGCGGGGCTAAGTGTCTGGGGGGCAGGGGATGGGCTGGGAACCTGAGGGGCGGGGCTAGGTCCCTGGGGGGTGGGGTTAAGTATCTGGGGGGCAGGGGGAGGGCTGAGACCCTGAGGGGCGGGGCTAGGTCCCTGGGGGGTGGGGTTAAGTATCTGGAGGGGCAGGGGGAGGGCTGGGATCCTGAAGGGCGGGGCTAGGTCCCTGGGGGGCGGGGCTAAGTGTCTGGGGGGCAGGGGATGGGCTGGGAACCTGAGGGGCGGGGCTAGGTCCCTGGGGGGTGGGGTTAAGTATCTGGGGGGCAGGGGGAGGGCTGAGACCCTGAGGGGCGGTGCTAGGTCCCTGGGGGCGGGGTTAAGTGTCTGGGGGGCGGGGGGAGGGCTAAGACCCTGAGGGGTGGGACAAAGTCCCTGGGGTGCGGGGGGAGGGCTGAGACCCTGAGGGGTGGGGCTAGGTCCCTGGGGGGCGGGATTAAGTGTCTGGGGGGCAGGGGTTGGTCTGAGACCCTGAGGGGTGGGGCTAGGTCCCTGGGGGGCGGGGTTAAGTGTCTGGGGGGCAGGGGTTGGTCTGAGACCCTGAGGGGTGGGGCTAGGTCCCTGGGGGGTGGGGTTAAGTATCTGGGGGGCAGGGGGATGGCTGGGAACCTGAGGGGCGGGGTTAATTATCTGGGGGGCGGGGTTAATTATCTGGGGGGCAGGGGACGGGCTGGGAACCTGAGGGGCGGGGCTAGGTCCCTGGGGGGCGGGGTTACGTATCTGGGGGGCAGGGGGAGGGCTGGGAACCTGAGGGGTGGGGCTAGGTCCCTGGGGGGCGGGGTTAATTATCTGGGGGGCAGGGGACGGGCTGGGAACCTGAGGGGCGGGGCTAGGTCCCTGGGGGGCGGGGTTAAGTGTCTGGGGGGCAGGGGACGGGCTGGGAACCAGGGGGGCGGGGTTAGGTCCCTGGGGGGCGGGGTTAGGTCCTCGGGGGCGGGGCTGGAACCCAGCCTGGCCCTTGACCAAACTCCCGCTCCCCTTGGCCTTCACCCAGAAGCCTCCGGGGCCCGACTCACCATAGAGACGGCGGAGGCCGGAGCAGCGCGCCGACGCCACAAGCGGAAGAGGTGACGCATGCGCATTCGAAAGAGCCGGAGCGGGGGAGGCGCACGCGCGTTAGACGCCGCCGCGCAGGGGCGCGTGAGGGTGGGGGCCAGTCGGAGGGAGACCCGGACGTCCTCCTGCGGGCCAGTTACTCGGGGCAACGAATAGCGATCACGGCGCATGCGTATTAAGCGCCCCCCGAAGTGGCGACTGCCCATGCGCATAGTGTGCGGGGCGGAGCAGTTTTAACGCATGCGCACTCAGAACTCATCCCTGTGAGAGGGAGGGTCTGTACGCATGCGCACTGGAACGCAGTAAACTCGAACGAGGGGGTGCATGTGCCGCCGACTGGGGAGGGAACCGAAACTGAAATCAGGTGCATGCGCACACCCCCGTGCCCCCAACCGGGGTAGAACAGCGCATGCGTACGTCTCCCGCCCCCCACTACACCCCTAACGGCCACTGACGTCCAGCGCGAGGCGCCTGTACCTGCCACCTTCTCCAGCCGATGCGGCCGTTTAACTAATTTGCATATTTCCCAGCATGCCGTTTCCCCTCAATTCCCGCCAAATAGCGTCTTTTTTTACTCCATGTCAGTGAGAAAATTAACACACACACAAATTAAAACTATCATCTGCCCAGAACGCTGTGATGTGACCCAAATTTCACTTCAGAACGAACCGTATTTTATCTCACCCTAACCTCGAAATATAGGCGAACGATACCTGGGAATTAAGGGCTAATTAACATATTCATAATTAATCTTTAGGGGACTAGTTAGTTGACTGATAGGAGATGCTTGGTGCTAATTAACATTCTGGGGACGGATGAGCGAGGGGGCGCCATGGAGTACAGCAGAGCCAGCAACCGGCGAAGCGGCACCAGCGTCAGAGACGGTAAAATCAAGGGGAGGGGTTCGTGAAGCCCCGCCCACTAGATGGGCAGACCACGCCCCTTCAAGGGGGCCACGCCCCTTTTGGCGAGGCCCCACCCACCCACTAGAGGACACGCCCTCATTGGGATTAGACCATGCCCATTTACGTACGCTCCTTTGAGAGGCCACGCCCCCTTTTGAATTAGGCCACGCCCAGGCCCACCCTAATCTGACCCGCTAGACTCCACTCCCCTGGATAGAACCCAGGAGTCCGGGAGCCCCTCCCCCCACGTGTCTGTCTTTTTGGTCTCCCGTTCCTATGGGGCTCAGTAGGGACACCTCCCATGACGCTCTGCGCCCCTTCCCCGGGGCCCCCCCTTTCCTGCCCCCTCCCCTGAGTCTTGTAGTTTCCCACTGTCCCACTCCCCATTCACTCCAGTCAGGCGCTGGCAGCTACAGGACTACAATTCCCATGGTGCTTTGCGGTCACATCGCCTGGTTATGACCCCCTCCCCAGCCGGAGTCCAAAGCCCCGTTCATCCCAATGGAGCTCGGGGAGAGCAGACACTACAACTCCCATAATGCCGTGCGGCACACCCTGCGTCACTCAGGCCCCCTTCCTGCCTTGGTGACGTTGTAGTTCTCGGGGACCCCGCTGTCCATGGAACCCTATGAAGCTAATGAAGCCCGTGGACTACCAGTCCCATGATGCCTCACGGCACCGCCCCCGTCCCGGGGCCCCCGGCTTGCCCCACGTCCGCGCGTGTAGTTCCGCGAAGCCTCGCTGCCCAGTGAGCGCAATGAGCCGCCGGTCGCTGGAGAACTACATCTCCCGCCATGCCCCGGGCATCCCATAATTCCCCGCACCTCGTCCCCCACGTGCCTCCCCGCTTTGCATTGTGGGAGCTGCAGTTCCTCGACGGCCTCGCTCCCGCCTGCTTCCATGGGGTGTTTCCGGCTGTAAAACTACATCCCCCGTGATGCCTCGCGCGACCGCGCGTCTGCGCACTGGGGGGACAAGCGGGGCGGCCGGGGCCTGTGCGCGTTGGGCACCGCTTGCTGCTGAACGGGAGCTGAGACCCCCGGGGGTGAGTGGCGCGCGGCCCCTCGTGCAAAGGGGGCGGGGGGGCGGGGGGACCTGCCCTAGTGCAAAGGGGGGGAGGGGAGGATCTGCCCTAGTGCAAAGGGGGCGAGGGGAGGGGGACCTGCCCTAGTGCAAAGGGGGAGGGGGATCTGCCCCTAGTGTCGGGGGGGGGGAGCTGGTGGCACTCGTGCAAAGGGGGAGGCGGGACCTGCCCTAGTGCGGGGGGGGCGGGGGGAGGGGGGACCTGCCCTAGGGCAAGGGGGGAGCGGGGACCTGCCTAGTGCAAAGGGGGAGGGGAGGGGGGACCTGCCCTAGTGTGGAGGGGGGAGGGGAGGGGGGACCTGCCCTAGTGTGGAGGGGGGAGGGGGGACCTGCCCTAGTGCAAAGGGGGCGGGGGGGAGGGGGGACCTGCCCTAGTGCAAAGGGGGAGGGGGGACCTGCCCTAGTGCAAAGGGGGAGGGGAGGGGGGACCTGCCCTAGTGCAAAGGGGGAGGGGGGACCTGCCCTAGTGCGGAGGGGGGAGGGGAGGGGGGACCTGCCCTAGTGCAAAGGGGGCGAGGGGAGGGGGGACCTGCCCTAGTTCAAAGGGGGCGAGGGGAGGGGGGACCTGCCCGAGGGGGGAGGGGGACTCTCCAGTGCTGAGTGATCTGCCCCTCGTGCCAAGGGGGGGGGGGGAACTGGTGGCGCACTCGTGCAGAAGGGGGATTAATCCTTGGTCTCTGAGGGGTCCCTGTCCAATCGGGCCCCTCCCCCGCCCAGAGGGGTGCATCTCAGCCCTGGCCGGGGGACGTTGTACTGTCTGTGCCGGGAGCTTCCCGGAGGGCTGAGCCCCCCCAAACTCATCACACAAGTGAGCCGGGCTTTGGCGCGGGCTGGGCTGATCCCGCCTCTGTCTGCAGAGGACGGGAAGATGAGCAGCTCCGAGGAAGTGTCCTGGATTTCCTGGTTCTGTGGCCTGCGTGGAAACGAATTCTTCTGTGAGGTGAGCGGGGGCTGGGAGCCAGGACTCCTGGGTTCTGTCCCCAGGGCTGGGAGCCGGGAGGAGTCCAGTGGCCTGGGGGAGCGTGGACCCGGACTCCTGGGTTCTGTCCCTGGGGCTGGGAGCCGGGAGGAGTCCAGTGGCCTGGGGGAGCGTGGACCCGGACTCCTGGGTTCTGTCCCCGGGGCTGGGAGCCAGGACTCCTGGGTTCTGTCCCCGGGGCTGGGAGCCGGGGGGAGTCCAGTGGCCTGGGGGAGCGTGGACCCGGACTCCTGGGTTCTGTGTCCGGGGCTGGGAGCCGGGGGGAGTCCAGTGGCCTGGGGGAGCGTGGACCCGGACTCCTGGGTTCTGTGTCCGGGGCTGGGAGCCGGGGGGGTGTCCAGTGGCCTGGGGGAGCGTGGACCCGGACTCCTGGGTTCTGTCCCCAGGGCTGGGAGCCGGGAGGAGTCTAGTGGCCTGGGGGAGCGTGGACCCGGACTCCTGGGTTCTGTCCCGGGGCTGGGAGCTGGGAGGAGTCCAGTGGCCTGGGGGAGCGTGGACCCGGACTCCTGGGTTCTGTCCCCAGGGCTGGGAGCCGGGAGGCGTCTAGTGGCCTGGGGGAGCGTGGACCCGGACTCCTGGGTTCTGTCCCGGGGCTGGGAGCCGGGAGGAGTCCAGTGGCCTGGGGGAGTGTGGACCCGGACTCCTGGGTTCCGTTCCCCGGGGCTGGGAGCCGGGGGGGTGTCCAGTGGCCTGGGGGAGCGTGGACCCGGACTCCTGGGTTCTGTCCCCAGGGCTGGGAGCCGGGAGGAGTCCAGTGGCCTGGGGGAGTGTGGACCCGGACTCCTGGGTTCTGTCCCCAGGGCTGGGAGCCGGGAGGAGTCCAGTGGCCTGGGGGAGCGTGGACCCGGACTCCTGGGTTCTGTTCCCCGGGGCTGGGAGCCGGGAGGAGTCCAGTGGCCTGGGGGAGCGTGGACCCGGACTCCTGGGTTCTGTCCCCGGGGCTGGGAGCCGGGGGGAGTCCAGTGGCCTGGGGGAGCGTGGACCCGGACTCCTGGGTTCTCAGCCTGTCTCCCCCCCAGGTGGACGAGGATTACATCCAGGACAAGTTTAACCTGACGGGGCTGAACGAGCAGGTCCCCCACTACCGCCAGGCGCTCGACATGATCCTCGACTTGGAGCCAGGTGTGTGTGTGGGGGGGTCCCCATCTGAGCCCCCGGCCCCAATCAGCTCCCCGCCCGCTGCGCGTGTGGCCTTTGTCTCCTTCCACGGCCCCCCGGCCAGCCCCGGGCCTGGCACGCTTGGCACCCCCCCTTCCTATGACTGACGGGCTAGGCTGCGTGTGGTACGGTTGTGAGTGTGGTAGGGGGTGTGTGTGTGCGCTTGCCTTGCACAAACATGGAGGATGGGGGTGTGTATTGCATGGGTGTGTGTGTTGCACAGCAAGTGTGTGTCTTGCACAAGCATGGAGGACAGGGTTGTGTGTTTGTTGCAGAGTTGTGTGTCTTGCACAAGTGAGGATGAGTGCGTGTGGCACAGTGTCGTGCACAAGTGTAGAAGATGGGTGTGCTTGTTGCAGTGAGTGTCACACAAGCATGGAGGATGGGGGGTGGTGCACAGTGCGTGGGTGTGTCTTGCAGACGTGGAGGATGGGTGCGTGTCTTGCACAAGTGTGGAGCAGGGGCGTGTGTGGGTCCATCGCACGGTGGTTTGCGGACAACAGGTTCACGCGGCACGCCTGGCTCAGAGCCCCTCGTCCCCCATCGCACAACCCTGAGGGCCCGAGTTGTCTGCGCCTGCCCTTTGCACAGCAGCAAGGGTCGGACTTGTGTGTAGCTGCCCCTTTGCGCGTGTGCAAGGAGCCCCCGCTTGTGCGTCTCACACCGGGGGGCACAACGGAGGGCTCGTTATGACCCCCTCACGGGGCAGTGGCGGCACTCACCCCCGTCCAGTTGTGCGAAAGCAGTGGGGGTGTCTCAGCTGTACGACGGGCTGGGCTGGGGGGTGTCCGTCGCCTGAATCGCTGGGACTGGGGGGTCCGTCCTCTCCCGCCTCATCCTTCCACTTAAATATGGCCAAATATAAACCCGTCGGACCCGGAATAAAGACTGGCCAGCGGGGGGTCCCGGGGAGAGTCGGCCGAGCGGGGGTCCCGGGGAGAGTCGGCCGAGCGGGGGTCCCAGGGAGAGTCGGCTGAGCGGCTGGGACGGAGATTCCTACGCTCCGCGGCCAGAGATTCAGAGATTTCGTCGATTCAGCAACTCCAGCGTTCGAAGGGCCCCCGGCGCGCAGGCCGGAGAAGGGTTCCCAGCGCGGATCTGTTACAGAAACACCCCCCCCCCGGACTGCGGAACGGCTGGCCATGGAGAATCCCCCACGACCCTAGATCTTGTGCCCACGGTTCATTGCGGTTCCTGGTACGAACGTGTGCCGGGTATGAACAGGGGAATCGCGAGGCTCCTTCCCCTGCTGGGATCCCGCGTGCGGTTCTGGTGGCTGCGGTTTCCGAAGGGGCCGATCGAAGAGCTGCGGAAATGGAGAGGATTGGCCAGCGGAGATTCCAGGCGCTCGCTTTTCATCCCACTCCCGCCTGCTTCACAGCGGTTCTTGCGTTTTTACCCCGCTTCCACCCGCAGAAACCTCCGATCCTGCCGGTGGTTTGGCAGGCGGGGCCTGGGCGGAGGCGGACGGATCTAGATGAGTTCGGGGGGGTCGCACCCGTTAGCAGTGAGGCGGATGAAGGACTCGGGTCGCTCGCTGGCGGGGGCTGGGCGGAGGCGGACGGATCTAGATGAGTTCGGGGGGGGGGGTCGCACCCGTTAGCAGTGAGGCGGATGAAGGACTCGGGTCGCTCGCTGGCGGGGGCTGGGCGGAGGCGGACGGATCTAGATGAGTTCGGGGGAGGGGGGGTCGCACCCGTTAGCAGTGAGGCGGATGAAGGACTCGGGTCGCTCGCTGGCGGGGGCTGGGCGGAGGCGGACGGATCTAGATGAGTTCGGGGGGGGGGGTCGCACCCGTTAGCAGTGAGGCGGATGAAGGACTCGGGTCGCTCGCTGGCGGGGGCTGGGCGGAGGCGGACGGATCTAGATGAGTTCGGGGGGGGGGGGGTCGCACCCGTTAGCAGTGAGGCGGATGAAGGACTCGGGTCGCTCGCTGGCGGGGGCTGGGCGGAGGCGGACGGATCTAGATGAGTTCGGGGGGGGGGGGGGTCGCACCCGTTAGCAGTGAGGCGGATGAAGGACTCGGGTCGCTCGCTGGCGGGGGCTGGGCGGAGGCGGCCGGATCTAGATGAGTTCGGGGGGGGGGGGTCGCACCCGTTAGCAGTGAGGCGGATGAAGGACTCGGGTCGCCCCTGGCGGGGGCTGGGTGGAGGCGGATGGATCTAGATGAGTTCGGGGGGGGGGGGGGTCGCACCCGTTAGCAGTGAGGCGGATGAAGGACTCGGGTCGCTCGCTGGCGGGGGCTGGGCGGAGGCGGCCGGATCTAGATGAGTTCGGGGGGGGGGGTCGCACCCGTTAGCAGTGAGGCGGATGAAGGACTCGGGTCGCTCGCTGGCGGGGGCTGGGCGGAGGCGGACGGATCTAGATGAGTTCGGGGGGGGGGGTCGCACCCGTTAGCAGTGAGGCGGATGAAGGACTCGGGTCGCCCCTGGCGGGGGCTGGGTGGAGGCGGACGGATCTAGATGAGTTCGGGGGGGTCGCACCCGTTAGCAGTGAGGCGGATGAAGGACTCGGGTCGCCCCTGGCGGGGGCTGGGTGGAGGCGGACGGATCTAGATGAGTTCGGGGGGGGGGGGGTCGCACCCGTTAGCAGTGAGGCGGATGAAGGACTCGGGTCGCTCGCTGGCGGGGGCTGGGCGGAGGCGGACGGATCTAGATGAGTTCGGGGGGGGGGGGTCGCACCCGTTAGCAGTGAGGCGGATGAAGGACTCGGGTCGCTCGCTGGCGGGGGCTGGGCAGAGGCGGACGGATCTAGATGAGTTCGGGGGGGGGGGGGGGTCGCACCCGTTAGCAGTGAGGCGGATGAAGGACTCGGGTCGCTCGCTGGCGGGGGGCTGGTTTCTCTCTCGGACGGGCAGTCGGTCCGGTCCGGGGAGGGAGCTCAGACTGGACGGTGGATCCCCCGGGCAGGGGGGACCCCGAGCGCCCGGCGTTCCCGCCCCCCGGCTCTGGGGGTCTCCCGCGCTCACCCGCAGCCCCTTTCCTTGCAGACGAGGAGCTGGAGGACAACCCCAACCAGAGCGACCTGATCGAACAGGCGGCGGAGATGCTGTACGGACTGATCCACGCCCGGTACATCCTGACCAACCGCGGCATCGCCCAGATGGTGAGGGCCAGCCCCCTGTCTCCCCTGAGCCCGCCCCCCGGGGCCCACCCCCCCCGAGCCTGCCCCCCCGGGCCAGCCAGCCCCCCGCCCCCCCGAGCCCGCCCCCCTGAGCCCATCCCCCTGAGCCCGCCCCCTGTCTCCCCTGAGCCCGCCCCCTGAGCCCGCCCCCCGGGGCCCGCCCCCCTGAGCCAGCCAGCCCCCTGTCTCCCCTGAGCCCGCCCCCCCGAGCCAGCCAGTCCCTGCCCTGGGGCCGGGTGGGGGCCGGTGCCCCCTGGCGAAGGGACAGGCCCCTGCCCCATGTCCTGCCCCCGGAGCCAGCCAGTCCCTGCCCTGGGGCCGGGTGGGGGCCGGTGCCCCCAGAGAAGGGGGGTCCCATTCCCAGCCCGGTCTCTCACCCTTTCTCTGTCTCCTTCCCAGCTGGAGAAGTACCAGCAGGGGGACTTCGGCTACTGTCCTCGTGTCTATTGTGAAAACCAGCCCATGCTGCCCATTGGTAAGCGCAGGATGGCAGTGGGGCCTAGTGGTTAGGGCGGGGGGGGGGGGGGGAGAGCCAGGACCCCCTGGTTCTCTCCCTGGCTCTGGGAGGGGAGTTGGGCCTGGTGGGGGAGGGACACTGGGAGGCAGGACTCCTGGGTTATGTCCCGGCTCGGGGAGCGGAGCCCAGTGGTTAGAGCCGGTGCGGGGGAGAGATGCGGGGAGGCAGGACTCCTGGGTTATCTCCCGGCTCAGGGGGGGGAGGGGAGCCCAGTGGTTAGAGCCGGTGCGGGGGAGAGATGCGGGGAGGCAGGACTCCTGGGTTATCTCCCGGCTCGGGGAGGGGAGGGGAGCCCAGTGGTTAGAGCCGGTGCGGGGGGGAGATGCGGGGAGGAAGGACTCCTGGGTTATGTCCCGGCTCGGGGAGCGGAGCCCAGTGGTTAGAGCCGGTGCGGGGGGGAGATGCGGGGAGGCAGGACTCCTGGGTTATGTCCCGGCTCGGGGAGCGGAGGGGAGCCCAGTGGTTAGAGCCGGTGCGGGGGAGAGATGCGGGGAGGCAGGACTCCTGGGTTATGTCCCGGCTCGGGGAGGGGGGGGGAGCCCAGTGGTTAGAGCCGGTGCGGGGGAGAGATGCGGGGAGGCAGGACTCCTGGGTTATCTCCGGGCTCAGGGGGGGGAGGGGAGCCCGGTGGTTAGAGCCGGTGCGGGGGGGAGATGTGGGGAGGCAGGACTCCTGGGTTATGTCCTGGCTCGGGGAGGGGAGGGGAGCCCAGTGGTTAGAGCCGGTGTGGGGAAGAGATGCGGGGAGGCAGGACTCCTGGGTTATCTCCCGGCTCGGGGAGGGGAGGGGAGCCGAGCCCAGTGGTTAGAGCCGGTGTGGGGAAGAGATGCTGGGAGGCAGGACTCCTGGGTTATCTCCCGGCTCAGGGGGGGGAGGGGAGGGGAGCCCAGTGGTTAGAGCCGGTGCGGGGGGGAGATGCGGGGAGGCAGGACTCCTGGGTTATCTCCCGGCTCGGGGAGGGGAGGGGAGCCCAGTGGTTAGAGCCGGTGCGGGGGGGAGATGCGGGGAGGCAGGACTCCTGGGTTATCTCCCGGCCCGGGGAGGGGAGGGGAGCCCAGTGGTTAGAGCCGGTGTGGGGAAGAGATGCTGGGAGGCAGGACTCCTGGGTTATCTCCCGGCTCGGGGAGGGGAGGGGAGCCCAGTGGTTAGAGCCGGTGTGGGGGGGGCAGGACTCCTGGGTTCTCCTTGGCCTCTCTCCCTCCCCCCAGGCCTGTCTGACATCCCCGGGGAGGCCATGGTGAAGCTCTATTGCCCCAAGTGCATGGACGTCTACACCCCCAAGTCCTCCCGCCACCACCACACGGACGGCGCCTACTTCGGGACCGGCTTCCCCCACATGCTCTTCATGGTGCACCCCGAGTACAGGCCCAAGCGGCCAGCCAATCAGTTCGTCCCCAGGTGAGCTGCCAGCCGCTGCCATTGGCTGGGGCAGAGTCCGATCCTGGTGGGTCAGCGAATCCAGCTCCAGATTTTCTCCCCTTCCTGAGGGACTGGAGTCCAAGTCCGTTGGGGGGGGGGGGGGGGGACCAGCTCCAGTTCTTCCCTCCCCCCACGGGCCACAGCCAGAGTCTGTTCCAGTGGACTCTGGATCCACCTCCTGCTCTTCCATCTGCTCTGGAGAGCTGGATCTGGCAGCCCATTCCAGTGGATCCGGACACCCAGGTCTTCCATCCATACCCCTGGGGACCTGGCCCCAGATCCGGCTCCTCCCTCCTGCCCCACATGGGGCAGTGCCCACAGTCCAATCCAGCTGGGCACATGGATCTGGCTCCAGGTTTTCTCCTCCCTCCCCCATTGTAGCTGCAGCCGGACTCCGGTTCCGTTTCTTCCTTCTCCCACGCTTAAACCAGAGCTGCAGCCAGAGTCCATGCCGGTGGGCACTACTCCAGTTCCGGCTCTTCCTTCTCCTAGAGATGGGTGTTAACTCTGGAACCTACTGATGTATCTACAAACACCAGCTTGCCAGGGGCTTGGGTCACCCCCACCGCTTATTCCCAAAGGTTAACCCCTTCCTCTCCTTTTCATAGGCTCTACGGCTTTAAGATCCACCCCATGGCTTATCAGCTGCAACTGCAGGCCGCCAGCAACTTCAAGAGCCCCGTCAAAACCATCCGCTGATCCTCCGCCCGGACGCCTGGGTCCCCATCTCCTCAGCCAGCCCCTTTCCCTTCACTGTTTCCCCCTGGACTGGGCCACTTTGATTTGATTTTTTGGGGGTCCCCTTGGACTGGCCTGAGTCCCCCCCCTCCCCCGCTTCCCTCTACTGAGTCCGATTTTAGTTCCCTCTGGTGCGTTTAAATTAATATTTCGTTCTCAGAAAAACACATAAAACTCAGAAAAACTTCAGACGTCTCCTCTTTCAGAAATAAGTCCAGGAGAGGATTGGGCGCTCGGCTCTGGAAGTGGGGCCTAGTGGTTAGAGCAGGGGAGGGGCTGGGAGCCAGGACTCCTGGGTTCTGCTCACAACCTGTCTCAGGCCCTGGCCTATCCTGGATTTGGAGCCCTGCACTGTTCCCTGGCCCCAGCCCCTCGCTCGGGCTGCCAGGGTCACTGTCTCTGGTTTTCTCACCCTCACGGGGGAGGCCAGGGGGTGGGGAGTGTGGGGGACCCCTGTGGGGGGACCCCCACCATGGGACAGTCCTGCCCCTCAGCTAAGGGGGAGGAGCTACTGGGCCCAGGAAAGAGGAAACCGGCAGGGTCTGTGGTCGGGGCTCTGAGGCCTCCAGAGGGGGACATGGAGCAGAGAGCCCCCCCCCCCCGAGGCACAACCCTGCCAGGGACTGGAAGTAGCCCCCACCTCCCCCGCGGGGAGGGGGGTATGTGGGCTGGGATGGGGGAGCAGTGCCAGGTTCTCCCTCTGCCACAGCAGGGCCTGGGGGACACTCCTGTGCCCACAGCTCTGGAAGCCCCCCGGCACCCGCAGGGAGCCCAGGCTGCCCCACCGGGGTCCCTCCCCCATCCTGGGCGGCAGCAGCTCCCTCTGCTGGGTGTTGGGCAGGACCCTGGGACGGGGTGAAGCTCACGTGTGCAGAGTGGTTCCTGGATGTGGTTTGGGGGCAGCTGGTGGGGCAGGAGCCCCGGACCAAGCTCAGGACAGGGGCAGGCCGGGAGCAGCTTCCCCCAGGGCCCTGGCCGCTGCGGGGTGGGTGGTCTCTGTGCTGGGGAGGCCTGGGGGTAGGTCTGACCCCCCCTGCCTGGCTGGTGCCCACTTCATGGGGAAGGGAGGGGACCCCGTGTCTATGGGGCTCCCTGCGTTTCAGCTCCTGCCCCGTCCCTTCCCCTACAGCTGGGGGAGTCCTGCTGTGTCCCCTGTACCCCCAGCCTTGGGCACCCCCTGGCCCCCCAGCTCCATTGGTGCCCCTCCCTCCTGTACCCAGCCCAACAACCCTCCAGGAAGGGGGCGGTTGGGGGCCTCTTTCTGGATTAACACTAGACCCCAAGCTGCTCCCAGAGCGGGGAAGGGGATGCATGGGGCCTGGCTCCTGACCTTTCCCACCCTACTCTAACCATTAACCCCACTGCCCTCCCAGAGCCAGGGAGAGAACCCAGGAGTCCTGGTTCTCAGGCCTGCCCCCACTGTAGACCGGCAGGTCGTGGGACACTCCCCCTATCACAGTAGTTTGAGCTGGGGATGGAAGTAGGGGGCTGGGGACACCACCGCCTATGGGCCCTGTAAGGACAGGGAAGGGGGGGGCAGGATAGGTGGATGGCTAGATAGGCATTTTGGGGGAGGGAGGACCAGAAAGGGGGATGGGTCTAATTTGGAGGGGGCCCCCCAGATCCCACCATCTGCAGAAATGCAGGGACCCTCCTCCCCAGTGCACTGAGCCCCTCCTGCCCCCTCAGTGAACCCAGCAGGGACTCTGGGACCCTTAGTTAAGGGAAGTCCAGGAGCCCTTGCGCAGGGAGGGTGGATCTCCAGGGGCAAAGTTTCAACTCTCAGGTGAGTTCCCTCTTGGGACGTTGGAGATCTCCAGTACTAGGGGTCACACCAGCGACGGCCCCCGGTCCCAGCCCAGCCATGGGGAAGACCCCACCAATGGAAAGACACCAAAGCCACATCCCATCAGATAGTCAAGCTTTATTCGAGGGCCCCTGAGTGACACCCAGGTGGCCTGACAAATGCTAAAACCCAAAAGGAAGTGGCCCCGGGGTTAAGATCAGTCAAGGCAGAAGTCTGTTTCTCGGGGGTACGTGCAGGGTCCACCCAGGGACGCAATGAGAGCGACCAGACTCCATCCCAAAGGAAGGGACGATAGCGGCTAAGACCGAGGTCGCTGGAGAGGGCTACAGAGAGGAATAGACTCAAATCAGGATCAACGCTGGTGTCCGTGGAAACGAGGTCAGAATCCAGTCCTGAGACGGCACCAGTTGTGGTTAGACGGGGCTGGATCCGGACCTAGAACCCCAGCGTGAATCCAGAGCGAGTCCACCAGCGTCACCGGGGCATCCGTAAATCACATCAACTCCGTCTCTCTGGTCACCCTCTCACCGAGAGGTCAAACTCCACCAGCCCCTGCAAAGCTCAGAGCAGAATGCGGGTCACTGCCTGGATCCCCCAAGACCCATTAGAATTCTACCCGATCTCTCTCGCCCAGGAACGTCTTCCACAACGGAGCAACAGTGGTTTCTACTGTCGGGGGGGCAGGGGAATCTGGGCTTGCCATAATGAACCCCTTTTGTTCATTGTACTTGGCTTGTCGAAGAGCTAATACATCTTCTTCACCATCTCCAAGAGCGGCCCAGCCGGGATGTAATTGACCATCTCCGCCACGGTCTTCACGATGTTCCGGCTGAAGACTCGGGCCACGCAGGTGTCCCACCGGGGCATTTTGATGTTGTACTGGACTTGCCCCTCCACGTGGAAGATGGAGATCTCGTTCTCCTGCGTGCCGGACACGAAGAGCAGCACCGTGGTCTCGCTTTGGATGGTCATCCTGGCGTTCTGCTGGACACACAGCGGCTCCTGGGAGAACTCGCTCAGCGCCAGGTTGAAACAGGCCTTGAGCTCCTCGGTCAGCCGCCTCCGGGACTCCAGACGCCTCCGGACCTGCAGGAGCCGCTCGAGGCTCAGGGGTTCTGGGAGGGTGGATTTAACCACGCACCCACCCATGGGTCATCCCCCGACCTTCACTGGGACTCGGTCGCAGGAGACTAATACAATCTACGAAGGAAGGAAACGGGGGTTAGTGCCCTGGAAACCTGGGTTCACGCCCATCCCCCATCACAAGTGAGAGGAGTTTTCATTTGGTCTCAGCCTAGTTCAACATCATTTCTGGTCTCCACTTGGAGTCTAGTTAGAGCAGGGTGGCTGGGAGCCAGGACTCCTGGGTTCTATCCCTGGACCTTCCACTGGCTGTATAAACATCCCATTTTACAGATGGAGAAATGGAGGCACGGGGGGCGGGGGGAAAGATACTTGACAAAGGTGGCTGGTGTTTGAAGATCTCCCAAGGGAATGTAACGTCATGTGGTCTTTTAAGTCCCCACCCTTGAGACTTCCAAGTGGTCAGGACCAGAGATCAGATCCCGGTCTCTAGGGGTGGGCCTGAAATGGTTTCCCATCCCAGAAACATTTGAGATGTCAATAAAAATGCAGTATTCTGCACTGGGACTGAGGTGAGCCCTTTCCAAGTCTTCTGTGTAAAACCAGAGAGGGGCACCCGGAACAGACCCAGCCCCTTATTTTAACCAAGAATTCCATCAATCCTCCCCACCAAGTGGCCTTTGACCCTGCCCCCTTCTGGCAGAAGGTTTCAGTTTCCACTAATTTTGGGGGGTCAAAATTCCCAGCCCGCTCGGCTCGACGCGCCCGCCCTTCCCGTACTGCTGGGGTAGGGGGGGTTACAGTCCTGCTCCAGCTATAGGGAAGAAAGCTACTGGCTCCTCTCCCAGGGAGAACTTCTCCAAGGTCACGGAGGGTTTCGTCTACATGGCCGCGCCAACTCGCTGCACCGAACTGGAGTGCCCAGGTCAATTCACTTGGGCTCGGAGCTACACGTGTGTAGACATCAGGGCTCGGGCTAGAGACATGCCCACCCCGCAGGGTTTGAGCCCAGGTCTAGCCTGAACCTGACCATCTACACTGCAATTTTATAGACCCTGGCTGCCCAAGCCCCTGGCCCGGGTCTTTCACTGCTGTGTGGACATACCGTGGTCAGATGTTTCCCCTCCACTCCAGGGTCTTCAGGGTCAGCCTGACCCCAGAACTTTCCCCGTTGTTCCCACACACTTATTTGCCACTTGACATGAACCCAGGGGTCAGATTCCCCCCCGGATCAGCCCCCTTTAGCCACCTGATTTACTTGGATTAACAGTGACTCAGGCATGGACCATGGACTGTCTGCACAACACACAGCTCCTGCAAGCTCAGATGGGAATAGAACCCAGGAGTCCTGACCCCCATGTGTGCTCTCTGCTAACCCCCTCCCCCTCCCAGAGCTGGGGAGAGAACCCGGGAGTCCTGGCTCCCAGTTCCCCTGCTCTAACCATCAGACCCTGCCCCACCCCACCCCACTCCACTCCTTCCCTCCCAGAATCAGGGAGAGAACCCAGGAATCCTAACCCCAATCCCTACTGTAATACACCTGTATGCAGCAGCCCCTCAGTTGATGTACCCCCCAGACATACTTATCCTACAGCAGTAGGTTCCACAGGTTATTAAAAATACACTGGAAAGTTCAAGCATTCCAGGAAAGAGAACACACTACTAAAAGTTACAAGGGTTAAATAACAGGAACAAGGCTACAAGAACCCCCTCCCACTCCCCAAATCCTAGCCCCTGCTTAACCCCTTACCAGGATCAGGGAACTCTCCCGTATCTTCCAGCCAAAAGCAAGACCAGATAGCACATACCCCTCCAGCTACACAACTAAACACAACAGTATAGTGGAAACAGACCCATTTGTGTCCTTTTTATAAGCAAGTAGCTCCCAAGGCAGGCTGGGAGTTGGGAACTAGGAATGCTGGGAATTGTAGTTTCTTTGCCAGTTTGCAAAAGGCTCCATTTCTGATTGGCCAAGGAACGAAAGGGGTCTGGGCCCTAGACACCATCAATGTAATCCATTGATCTTTTCTGCTGTGATTGGCCCAGCCCACCCAGACAGCTGGGTCTCAAGGTTCCACTGGCCACACCCCTCTCCTCTCTGACTGGTCAGTTCTTTAGGGCTTGGGGCGCCTGATTGGTCCCCAGGGGGGCGTCCCAGCTATTTAAAGCTCATGGGTGGGTGATGCCCCTATGGTAGTTGGAGCTGTGTGTGGTGTGCTGTTGTTGTCTCTGGAATAGCTGCAATGGAGTGTGTGAGTTGTGGGGCAGAGGGGTATTAAGGGTCTCTGGGGGGTAGGAGGAGAGCTGGGGGGAGAGATTGGCAGGGGATTGCTGGGTACTTGGGGTGTCTTTAATTCCTTTCCTGGCCTTTGTCACCCTTAATCCTGCACCTGTAGGTCCCCCACCCCCTGCCCCATCTGTGTGGGGAGAGGGGAGTAGAGTCTGTGTCTTGGTAGCCAGGCCCCACGTGGTCACTAGGAAGCTGTGAGATCCCTGAGGGGTGTGTGTGTCTCCTCTAGGACTGAGGATCCTGTTGGGGGGGGGGGGGGGGGTAGGTATAGTAGGTTGTGGGGAGGGGTCCGAGCGTTGTCACCTACAAGTGTGTGTGTGAAATTATCTTCCTTGTCTGCTCCCTGTCTAGTGCCCCTACTGGGGACCGGCCCCATTCCCCAGTCCCTGAGCCAGCCAGTCCCTGCCCTCAGTTCACCTCTCCCCCTTTCTGCCCCCCAGGGGATGGTTCTGACCCACTTGAAGGTCCACCCTGGTGAGTGCATTGCCGTGAAGGGGACGGTGCCGCCAGATGCCAAGAGGTGAGTCTGGGCTGATGGGTGTGGGGAGGGAAGGGTTAACTTGATCCCTGGGGGGCAATGCTGGGGTCGCCTGCTCCTAACAGCCCAGTGGGAGTCTCTGGGCCACATGAATGGGGCTCATCCCCCCCCCCCCCCAAGGGGGCAGCACTTCCCTGCAGGCCCCTCACCCCCTGGATCTGCATCATCTCAGCCTCCAGGGACCTCCTACCTCAGCCCTGACCCTCTCAGGGGGAGCTGTGGGGATGGGGTGGGTGCGCCAGTGGGCTCCCCATGGGATGGGGGACTGGTCTCCCCAGGACTGACCCCTGGGGTGTCCAGAGCCTGAGCACCTTCTCTTTGGGGGGGGGGGGTGAGCTGCATGGGGTGAGCTTAGTGGGACAGCACCCTACAGATGTGCCTTGGGGGGCAGCACCCCATCTCCACCCTGGGAAGGGGTGGGAGGGTGGCAGAGAGGAAGCTTGGCCATAGGCTGGTGCATTGTGGGAAGCTCCCGGGCGATGCCCAGCAGGTGACCATGCTGCAGAGGATGCTGGGAAACTCCCACAAGGTAACAGGGCTGCAGCGTTCTCCCAGGGGATCCTGGGGGACAGGCCTGTGACCCAGAGCCTATGGGGTGACAGCAGGGGATGCTGGGGGAATTCCCATGATGCAATGCATGTCCCTGCAGGGGGCTCCATGATGCAGTGCTGTCCCAGAGGATGCTGGGGAGATTCCCACAATGCACCAGTGCAATAAATTGATCAGAAGGAATTCTGGGAGATTCTCCCATGGTGCAGGGCAGCAGGGGGTCATGGGGAATTTCCCATGATGCTCTGCATGGCAGAGGGGTGGCTGGCAGCTTCACACAATGCAAAGCGAGTGGCCCCCCCAGTTTGGGGGGGGGGGAAGCTGGGGTAGGATCCCCACTGCCCCCTGGGGAAGCTGCCTGGCCCAGGCAGGGGGTCCCAGCCTGTCTCTCTCCCTCCAGCTTTGCCCTGAACATGGGCCAGGCCAGCTCGGACTTGGCCCTTCACTTCAACCCCCGGTTCGAGAGCCACGGGGACACCTGCATCATCATCTGCAACTCGCTGCAGGGCGGGAAGTGGGGGGAGGAGCAGCGGGAGCCGGACTTCCCCTTCCAGCAGGGGCAGGACACCAAGGTGAGGGGGACACTGCCTGGGGGAAGGTCCCAGCGCTGCCCCGGTGGGGTGAACTGGTCTGGGGTGGGGGTGAATCGAGAGCCACTCTGGGGGCGAGCGCAGCCCCTTCTCCTTCCTAGCTAGGGTGGGGTATTGGGCACTGTCTGGGGGAAGATCACAGCTCCCATTCATGGGGTGGGGGCAGGGCACTAGGGGTGGGGTTAGATCCCATGTTTTTGGGGCAGGACTCCCCCTCTCTGAGGGCAGATTTTCCCCACACAGTGACCCACAGTCCCCCAGAGAGGGGGGGAAGATCTCAGCTCTCCTTTGCTGGGGTCAGCTGAAGGGGGGGGGGGGGAGAAATAGGGCAGGACGCTGGGTGGCTGTGGTCTTCCCCACACATCTGCTAGAGATTGTCTCCCATCCTGGTTGGGATGGACGGGGGCGGGTGTAAGATTGGGATGGTATTTAACCCTTGTAGGGGGCAGTCGGGTGTCTCTGGCTCCGCCTCTCAGCCTCTGGCTCCTCCCCCCAGATCTGCATCTCCTTCGACGCCCAGGAGCTGACGGTGGCGCTGCCGGGGGAGCAGCAGCTGAGATTCCCCAACAGGCTGGGGCTGGAGGCCATCGAGTTCTTCTCGGTGGAGGGAGACTTCAGGGTCAAGTCCATCAAGTTTAAATAGCTCTGCCCCTTCCCTGTGGCTCCACCCCTCTTTGCTGGCTCCTCCCCCTCCATGGGGGGTTAAAATCTACTAATAAACATGAATCTGCTAGTCACCCTGCCCTGTCCCTGGGCTCGTTATTCATCCCACTGCCGCCTGGGGGTGGGGACCTCACCCTTTCTCGGGGCTCAGGGATCTGGCTGGGTGGAGGCTGGGCTGGCAGGGGGCTCTAGACTGGGGGGGGGGTCTCCTTTGGGGGCATGGATCTGTCTGGGACTCATAGAGGGGATGGGGGAATCTAGGGGTGCAATATGGGAACATGGTCTGGGGAGTTGGGGGGAGGGGAGAGAGTCGGGACACCTGGGTTCTCTCCCAGCAGTGGGAGGGGAAACAACTTGCTGGAGGAGGAGGCCGGGGGTGTCTCTCTCCCACCTTAACATTTTTTTCTTGACCTTCTCTCTCCTCAAGGGGCTACTAGACAGTAAGGCCACCTCACGGGGGACAGACCCCATTGCCTAAGCCAGCTGTTCTCACTGTGGGCCCCAGGGGCCTCCCTCATAGGGCTGCCCGGGGGGGGGGGGGGTTCCCTCACATGCCCCCCCCCTTGGGCTCTGCTGCCAAAGGGCTGATGGGGCAGAGCACAGGGGTGTCTGTGGCCAGCTGCTCCTGGAGTCCATGGCAAGAGGTTACCTGTGGGGTGGGAGGCAGAGAATCACTCCTCAGCAGCGATGCTGCAATTTGTGGTGCCCCCCCAACCCAAACAGGGTGATCTGCTGGGGTGGGAGGTGATCCTCCCCAACCCCCAAATATGTGGGGGGTGCAGAGGAATATTTCAGGGGAGTGCTGACCCGGATCAGTTCAGAATAGATCCAGTTCAGGAGGGTCTCCGGGTGAAGGAGGCCTGTCCACACGGGCGCGTTCTCGGTGACGTGGGTCAGGGAGGAGTTTCTTCCCACGAAACGTTTCAGGATAAACGTGCTAGTGTAGTAAACGTGGATTGACTTCTCCGCACGGCCCCCTCCGGACACACCCTGCGTTAAATGTACTGAGGCCTCCTCATAACTCTGAGCCTGCTCCTTACTCAACGCCGTATAGACTGCTTGAGCCTCTCCCATCCGCTACGGAGCCGCCCGGGGGGCCCTCCCCCCGGCAGTGCCTGTGGCCACCCGCTCAAAGGTCCCCAGAAAGGCAGCGGGATCATCCGCCGGGCTCACTTTACAAAGTCCCCAGCCATTGCAGGGTCTCCTCCACTTCCTGGCCGCCAGCCACGCTCGCTGGCTCTCGGTCCCGGACGAGCCCCCCATGTAACGGAGGCTTCTCGCTGCTCCTTCACCAATCACTCGGACGCCGCTTCAACGTGCAAACCCCGCTGTCCTTTTATTTGCTGTTTCAGTGCCCGCCACCCTCGCTACCCGGCTTGTTCAACCCAGCTCCCTGGGGGCTGTTAACAAAAGCTTCCACCTTCGTGCCAGGCTGCGGGGTTGTCCCGGCCGCTCAGGTCAGTATCCAGTGCATTCGTCCGGCTGTAACAACCGAGCTGTGAACTTTGCCTGGTGGAAATAGTCACAGTGGACGTGCACCTGACTAATGTTCTACATAATGTGGCCCCATCGACACAGGTTCAGGCAGATAGCGAGGGTCTCTGTCTCCCTCGGCCTATACGTTCTGTGGAAAAGGCACCAAACACTTTAGAGGTGTTCCCGTGTCCAGGCCTGATCGACACGGACGAGACCACCCCGCTCCCATGTCCCCTGCTGAGCATAACGATGGCCGGCCGAGTTTGAAATGCCACTCGTGTGTCTCGTTTTCGTAAGTGTTCGCCGCAGCGTTTGGAGTGTCTCTCGTGTCTGTGATCACCTCACGCTGTAAAATCTTCTCGTTGGAAAGGTGGTTTCTGGGAGTGACAATAAGGTTTTCTTGTTTGAATGTTAAATTAAGCAAATCAAATTTAAAAATCCCGCTTCATAGACTTGTTCAAAAGCCAGTTCCTGTGCCTGGAGTTAGTTCTTTCAGTTCACCATCTGCCCTGTTCCAAAGAGAAAGATCATTCGAGTTTGCCAGCGGTGTCCCTGGGTGACTCCTGCCGAAAATCCAAGTCAACAGCTAGCGGCCCCAGCCAGCAGGGATCTACAACCACCGGGTCTTCCCTTTCCTGTGTCCCACTCCCGTTGCTTCCTCCCTGCTGCTTTATGTAGCCTCCTGGCTAATCAGGCCTACAGGTGCTTCTGCACAAGGCAATTAGGTGTGCCAGAGCCAGCCCGCCCCAATTAATCCCTCTTACTTGGTGCTGGGCTAACCGAGGCCTGGCTCGGGACCTCCTGGCCAGCACCCTGTTACACTGCCCCATAGCGATTATATTTGAAAAGTCCTGGACCACGGGAGAGATTCCAGAAGACTAGAGAAGAGCAAATCTAGCGCCTGTTAAAAAGGGAAATAAAGACAACGTGGCGAGTTACAGACCAGTCAGCTTCACTTCTGTACCAGGAAAAATAATGGAGGAAATCATCAAGTAATCGATCTGCAAACCCCTAGAAGATAATACGGTGAGAAGTGATAGTCAGCATGGATTTGTCAAGAACAGATCACGTCAAACCAACCTGACGGCTCTCTTGGATGGGGTACCCAGCCCTGTGGATGGGGGGAGGCAGTAGATGTGGTAGAACTTGACTTTAGTGAGGTTTTTGATACTGTCTCCCATGACCGTCTAATGAACAAACTAGGGAAATAAACCTGGATGGAGCCACTCTAAGGTGGGAGCAGAACTGGTTGGAAAACTGTTCTCAGCAAGTTACAGTCAGGCTGGACAGGCAGGGATCGGGTCTGGGTCTGGGTCTGGGTCTGGTTCTGTTCAATATCTTCAGCATTGACTTAGATCATGGCCCAGAGAGTGCGCTGGGCTGGGCGAGTTTGTGGACGACACCAGAGCGGGAACGGTTGCGCGTGCTTTGGAGATAGGGTGAGAATTCAAACTGATCTGGACAGACGGGAGAAAGGGGCTGAAGTCAAGGGGCTGAAATTCGATAAGGACAAATGCAGAGAACTCCACTTTGGGAGGAACAATCAGCCGCACACACACACTGGGAAATGGTCATCTAGGAAGGAGAACCGCGGAAAGGGGTCTGGGGTCAGAGTGGATCACAAGCTAAACAGGAGTCAACTGGGTAACGCTCTTGCCAAAAAAGCGAAGATCCTTCTGGGATGTATTAGCCGGAGTGTTGTAGGCAAGACACGAGGAGTAATTCTCCCGCTCTACTCCGCGCTGAGACAGCCTCAGCTGGAGACTTGTGTCCAGTTCTGGAGACTTGTGTCCAGTTCTGGAGACTTGTGTCCAGTTCTGGAGACTTGTGTCCAGTTCTGGGCCCACATGTCAGGAAAGATGTGGACAGATTGGAGAAAGGCCAGAGAAGAGCAACAAAAATGGTGAAAGGTCTAGAAACTCTGAGCTGTGAGGGAGGATTGACAGGACGGGGCTTGTTTAGTTTGGAGAAGAGCAGACTAAGGGGGACATGAGAACAGTTTTCAAGTACGTAAAAGGTTGTTACAATGAGGAGGGAGAAACATTATTCTCAACTTCTGAGGAGAGGACAGAAGCAATGGGCTTAACTTGCAGCCAGGGTGGTTTAGGAGAAGCACTGGAATCAGTTGCCCAGGGAGGTTGTGGAATCTCTCTCACTGGGGATTTTTAAGAGCAGGTTGGACAAACACCTGCCGGGGATGGTCTCGATAATCCGCAGTCCTGCCTTGAGTGCAGGGGCCTGGACTAGGTGACCACCCGAGGTCCCATCCACTCCTCCAATTCTAGGATATTTAATCTCTGCCCAATACTTTGCAGTTTATGGGAGACGTCTAGCGATCAGGGCCATCATCCCGACTCCTACTCCGTGTGCTGGATTCTCCCCTCCTCACCTTCACACTCGGCAATTAAATTCTCCCCCCGCCCAGAGACAAACTCCAGCTTCTCTCCACCCCACTGGATCCGCAGCCTGGCGTTCTCCTGCACAGCCGGGGGCTCCCGGCTGAACCTCTCCCAGGCGCGGTGGAAACAGGCTCTCAGATCATCTCTGTCCCCCTTACAGGACCCCAGTTTGCTCCACACTCTCCACAGGGTGTCGGCGCTCAGTGGGTCTGGGCGGGCGCGTAACTGATCTAGGTACATGTTCAAGGGGAGCTTCCCAACCTCGTACTGGGGTCTCCCGTCCCTACAGCGCACAAAGATCTCCCCCTCCCCGTCCCCCGACAGGAACTCCAGGCTCTGTCCGCCCCAACACAACCTCAGCCTGGCGTTCTCCTGCACGGACGGGGGCTCCTGCTGGAATCCCTCCCAGGCGCGGTGGAAACAGGCTCTGAGGTCATCTCTGTGCCCCGGATAGGACCCCAGTTTGTCCCACACTCTCCACAGGGTGTCGGCGCTCAGTGGGTCTGGGCGGGCGCGTAACCGAGCCAGGTACATCTGCACAGGGAGCTGCCCAATTTCATACTGGGGTCTCCCGTCCCTGTAGTGCACAGAGATCTCCCCCTCCCCGTCCCCCGACAGGAACTCCAGGCTCCCCCCGTCCCACAAGATCCCCAGCCTGGCGTTCTCCTGCACGCACCGGGGCTCCCGGCTGAACTGGGAAACGGCCTCCCCCAAGCACCCGCTTAGCTCCTCGTCCAGCGCCCCCCAGCGCCCCAGTCTGTCCCGCACCCTCGCCAGGTCTGTGACACTCAGCGGCTCTGGGCTGGCTTGTGACCAAGTCACTGGCCTGTCCCCTCCCAGCTCTGTGATGTGATACTGGGGTTCCCCATCGGTTTGGTTCACCGAGATCTCACACTGCCCCCGGCCGGAGACAAACTCCAGCTGCTTCTTGCGCCACTGGATCCGCAGCCTGGCGTTCTCCTGCACGCACCGGGGCTCCCGGCTGAACCCCTCCCAGGCGCGGTGAAAACAGGCCCGGAGGGGGTCAGTGACTCCCTCGTAGCACTCCACGTCCCGCCCCACTCTCCGCAGGAAGTCCGTGCTCAGTGCCGGCCGGCGGGCGCGGAGCTGAGCCCAGTACACGTGCACTGGGATCTTCTTCACACTGTAGTGGGGTTTCCCGTCCTCATAGCGCAGGGTGATCTCACAGGCCCCCTTCCCCGAGGTGAAGCTGACCTGCCTCTCGCCGCACTGGATCTGCAGCCTGGCGTTCTCCTGCACGGCCGGGGGCTCCCGGCTGAACCCCTCCCAGGCGCGGTGGAAACAGGCTCGAAGATCGTCTGTGTCCCCCTTACAGGACCCCAGTTTGTCCCACACTCTCCGCAGGGTGTCGGCGCTCAGTGGGTCTGGGCGGGCGCGTAACTGATCCAGGTACATGTTCAAGGGGAGCTGCCCCACCTCGTACTGGGGTCTCCCGTCCCTACAGCGCACGGAGATCGCAGACTGTCCCTCCCCAGACAGGAACTCCAGGCTCCCCCCATCCCAAGAGATCCGCAGCCTGGCGCTCCCCTGCACAAACACAGGCTCCCGGCTGAACCGGGAAACGGCCTCCCCAAAGCAGGCGCTCAGCTCCCCGCCCAGCACCCCCCAGCGCCCCAGTCTGTCCCGCACCCTCGCCAGGTCTGTGATACTCAGCGGCTCTGGGCTGGCGTGTGACCAAGTCACTGGCCTGTCCCCTCCCAGCTCTGTGATGTGATACTGGGGTTCCCCATCGGCGTCGAGCACCGAGATCTCACACTGCCCCCGGCCGGAGACAAACTCCAGCTTCCTCCTGCCCCACTGGATCCGCAGCCTGGCGTTCTCCTGCACACACCGGGGCTCCCGGCTAAACTGGGAAATGGCCTCCCCAAAGCAGGCGCTCAGCTCCCCGCCCAGCGCCCCCCAGCGCCCCAGTCTGTCCCGCACCCTCGCCAGGTCTGTGATACTCAGCGGCTCTGGGCTGGCGTGTGACAAAGTCAGTGTCTTGTCCCCTCCCAGCTCTGTGATGTGATACTGGGGTTCCCCAACCGTGTGGTGCACCGAGACCTTACACTGCCCCCGGCCGGACACAAACTCCAGCTGCTTCTTGCGCCACTGGATCCGCAGCCTGGCGTTCTCCTGCACACACCGGGGCTCCCGGCTGAACCCCTCCCAGGCTGTGTACAGGCAGCTCCTCAGCGCAGCCGTGTCTCCCCGACAGAGACCCAGCTCAGTGTGAAACCTCAGCAGACTGTCAGCACTGAGCGGGTCCTTGCGGGAACGGAACCGGGCCATGTACAAGTGCCCTGGGAGGTCCTCAAGATGGAGAGAATAGCGGGGATTTCCTTCCTGATAGGAAACTGAGAACCTGTACTGCCCCGCGCCGGACAGGAACTCCAGGCTCCCCCCACCCCACTGGATCCCCAGCCTGGCGTTCTCGTGCACGCACTGGGGCTCCCGGGAGAACCTCTCCAGGGCAAGGCCCAGGCAGCGGCCTAGCTCCTCATCCAGCTCCCCGCATCGCTCCAGTCCGTCCCGCGCGCCCTGCAGGGTCTCCATGCTCAGCGCCTGGGGCCCGGCGCGTAACCGGGCCAGGGACTCGTCCGCCGGGGGCTCCGTGATGCGCCCCCAGGGCTCCCCGTCAAACACGCTCATCTCACACTCCTCCTCGGAGGGGCGAGTTAGCTCCGCGCCCTGGCTCGGCTCAGCCATCCTGGCGCTGTCCCCCCGACGAGGGCTCCGGGCCGGACTCTCCGGGGTTCGGATGTGTCCTGCTGGCGATTCGCTCCCTGCGCTGTGATGTGCGACTCCTCCCACTCACCGACTTTGGGCTGGACCCTGATGGAGGCGAGTCCACGGCCCTATCCGTGACCTGCCCGTTTCGCCCGCCTTCTCCCCTCTCTGACCGTGGAGACGCGGCCGCACCGTGGGCCGCGATCCGGGTCACAGTCTGGTTTGGCGTTGCCCGGAGTGGGGCTCTAGGTCAGAGTCCTGCAGAGCGGGGCTGAAACGGGCCCTCAGCTGGTCCGGCGCGTCCCCGGGTGGAGCAGATGCAGGTCGCTTGGATTCAGTTCGGGCCTTCTGGGGCGTCCTTCTCCAGCAGGTCCTGAGAAGGAAACGAGAGACACATTTCAATTGGAGAACGTGAGGGCTGGGTCAGGGGCACAGGCGCTGATTCTGTGGGTGCTCCGGGACTGGAGCACCCACCGGCAGCGCCCCTATCAACTCCTCCCCACTCCTTCAATGCCTCCCGCAGATCGGCGCCTCCCCATGACCCTCGCCCACCGCAATCAGCTGTTTTGCAGCGTGCTGAAGGCTCGGGGGGGGGGGGAGGAGTGAGGACACAGTGTGCTCAGAGGAGAGGCGGGGCAGGGAAGGGGCAGCAGTGGGAAGAGGCGGGTGGGATCAGACCTGTGGTCCATATAGCCCGGTGCCCTGTCCCTGATGTGAGAAACTCCAAAGTTAGCTGGAACCCTAAGAGCCCCTCAGTCCCAGCTGGCAAAGAGTTCGGTCAGGTAACAGCAACTTCTATCAGACCTGACAAACTCACCCAAACAACCTTAACTCTGCCCTTCGTGTCACGCTTCTTAGAACAACTGAAAACAGCAAATAACCCTATCCTTATAGAAACAAACATTGAAAAGTCGGAAAATACACAATGCAAGGCACCAACACAACCTTAACTCTGCCCTCTAATGGTTATTGTTAATTGTCCGACTGTGCATGGAATAACTAACCTCCCTTCCCAAACTAGAGTCCTCCTCCTTCACATCTTCCTCTGTCTCAGGGATGCTCAAACCTTTTCTGCTGGGATCCAAACAACTGAGGGCATCTCGAGCTAAAGTGACAATCCTAATGTTCAAACAACCTTAACTCTGCCCCTGCAACAAAACAGGCCCAAAGACTATGGACAACACCTAAACCAGCCTTCGCCGTCCACCCTAAAACTGTCTCTCCTCACTGACATAAGCACTTTAATCCCTCCCTCTTCTCCCAAAGTCAAAGTTATTCATTTAAAAAAACAATTAATGTTGTCAGGTAACAAGAAGTACTTAAATAGCTTCAATGAAGATGTACCAGCAGAGCTGTGTGTCAGGGAGCCCAGTGCTGGGCTGGGCTGGGCTAGCAGTGCCTATAGGCTGGGGTTGAAGGGCACCAGCAGAGCTGTGGTGAGAGCCCAGGGCTGGGCTAGCAGGGGGCTGTGGGTCAGGATTAAGGGGCACTAGCAGAGCTGAAGGGGGGGGGTATCTCAGGGCTGGGTGGGACAGTGTACCCCATAAGGCTTTATGGGGGGTGCCTATGAATATATGTAGGATATGACTGGAATATGGTTTTGCTACATATGCCATGTAACGTATCTATGTGAAGGTAACGATCCACTGGGTCTCTTCATCCGATTTGTACGTGTGTGTCTGTTTTGTATTCAAAGTTATGAATATTGGCCATGGGCTTGGTTAGTTGCACGTAGACTTTGGGAAGCAGCTGAGCAGCTCTCTGGGAGAATTATTCTCAGTTAAGCCCAGTCAAGAGCCAATCAAGCAAACAATGAACTGTGTAGACGCCCGTCCACACCCCAGTTTCCTCAGGAATGTGGCCTGGCTGGTAATGAGCAGAGTCTGGCTGGACCATGTGCTCTGAGACTCCATTTTACATCCAGAATCAGAGAGGTGGCCGTGTTAGTCTGGAATAGCAGAGGTAACAGAGTCCTGTGGCACCTTAAAGACTAACTCAAGTATTGGAGCAGAAGCTTTGGTGGGCTAATACCCACTTCGTGGGATGCATTTTACATGTGGACTCTGCATAGGAAGGAGGAGGGGCTCTCCACCCACAAGAGGACGTCTGTATAAAGCCTGGAGAGACTCCTCCATTTTGTCTTCAGCTGGTTCAAAGAACAGGCTCTCCACCCCCCAAGGATACCTAGAAGAAAGTGGACCAGAGGATTGTGACTGCAGGGGGGGTGTGAGTGATTGCTGGACCCAGGCTAACAGGGAGTTTAGCCTGACAGAAGGGATTCACAGAGGGTGAGGCTTTGTACTGTATCAGTGTTAGATCTGCGTTTTCTATTTTATTTGATTTGGTAATTCACGTTATTCTGTCTGTTACTACTTGGAACCACTTAAATCCTACTTCCTGTCTTTATTAAAATCAGTTTTTACTTATAAATTAACCTGGAGTACGTGTTGGTACCGAGGGGGGGGGGGGGGGACAGCTGTGCATATCTCCCTATCATTGCTATAGAGGGCGAATAATCTGAGTTTGTCCTGTATAAGCTTTATACAGCGGGAAACAAATTTATTCCGGGTTTGACCCCATTGGGAGTTGAGCATCTGAGTGCCAGAGGCAAGAATACTTCTGCCTGTTTCCAGGCCAGCCCACAGCTGTTGGGGGACGTGGCTCACGCCTGAGGTCCTAAGCTGTTTGGACAGGAAAACTGAGGCAGGGGTAGCCTGGGCACATCGGGTGGCAGCTTCTAAGGGGGTTTCTGTGATCCCAGCCCGTCATACTGGGATACAGGGGACTGGGAGGGCGGGAAGAGCTGGGAGGACAGAAATGTGGGGGGACAAAATATGGGGGACATATGAGGACGGACATAAAAGAGCAAGAGAGACCATGGGACTTAAAGAAGAGAAGTGAGGGAGACCTCCGAGGCAGCGAGAGATGGGAACACGGTAGGAAGAGGGGGCTGGGTGGGGTAGGTTGTACATCTCTTCAGGATACAGAGAAACGGGAGAACCACAGGCTGGGAAGGGAGAGGAGAAGAAGCCCCCCAAAATGCCGAGGGGCGGGAGGAGGCTCATGATTTGGGGAGTGGGGACAGCTCACTCCATCCCTGGCGCCGGACGCAGCAGAGGGGCTCCCGCAAACTACCACGGGAACATGAACCTCCTCAGTTGGTGGGGCTGGGTGACCAGGGGTGGCTCATAAAGGGTCACCACAGGCTCAGGGACTCACCCCAAATCCCAACGGGACCCATTTAATATGGAAAATAAGCCACATTTCCTTGAATGGTCACCCCACCACCCCAATTCCCGTCTGACTTCAGTGGGAGCCGGACTCGGGGATGAAAGTAATTTACAAGGACTTGCTGGTACTCCTGGGGGTCCTGAGGAGGGGACGGGGCCGTTAAATCAGGATTTAGAGGGCCCAGTGCTAGGGCAGGGGTAGCAGGGGTGGCAGGTTTGTAGAAATTTTGGTGGTGCCCAGAACCTGACCCTGCCCAAACTCCGCCCCCCCCCCCAAATTCCACCCAACCCAATTGCCCAAGGCTCTGGGTGGGAGTGGGGGAGGGGGAGGAGGTCTGGGGTGCAGGTTCTGGCTGGGGCAGGGGTTTGGGGTGCAGGAAGGGTGCAGGCTCTGGGAGGGAATTTGGGGATGGGAGGGGGTGCAGGAGTGAGGGCTGTGGGGTGTGGCTGGGCATGGGGGGGTTTGGGGTGCCGGGGAAGCCCAGGGCTAGGGCAGAGGGTTGGGGTGGGGGGGTTCGAAGGCTCTGGCTGGGGGTGCAGGCTCTGGGGTGGGGCAGGGCTGGGGATGAGTTTGGGGTACAGGCAGGCTGCCCCAGGACTGGAGCCAGAGAGGACTCCTCCCCCCAGCCCTCTGGCAGCAGCACGCTCTGGGGTAGGGGTCCCTCTTCCCCCCCAGAAGTACATTCACCCCCACCACAGTCACTGGGGGGGGGGCTGCCATCAGAGGTGCCCCTCCCTCCTTGCCTGTAGCCTCACTGGGGGTGGGGGATGGTGCTGCCCCTTGCCCAGTGTGGGGCAGGAACAGTGACTTGGGGGGGGGGGGGCTGTGCGGGTGGAGGGTGCTGCGAAAAGGGAAGGGTCTGAGGGGGAAGGGCAGGGGCCCTAGTAGGACGGGGGAGGGGGGAGCTAGGACCCTGCGGCGGCCCTTGTTGCAGGAAGGCAGCTGGAGCTGCAATGGAGACCCAGGGATGCTCTGCTGGGGCGGGGAAATGCAGGGGGAGGTAGCAAGGGGGGGAGGGACACTCAGGGGAGGCGTGGGGGGGGGGTTGCAGCAGGAGGTGCTGGGGGGGCAGCAAGGGGGGTCTGGGGACACTCGAGGGAGGCGTGGGGGGGCAGCAAGGGGAGGGGTCTGGGACACTCTTGGGGGGAGGCAAGGGGAGGAGACCTGGCCCTGGACCCTGGTGGAGCTGGGCCCCTGGGTCCTGAATATTGCTGGAGCCAGGAGCCCATATAACTCCCCACTGCTGCTGCCCGTAGGCCGCGCCCGAGCCGGCTCTGCCCAGACCTCGGCCTTTCCCGTGGGAACGAGAGAGAGACCCTGAGACCAGGGCACCCGCTTACCCAGAGAGCCCCGCTTCCTTCCCCTCTTCTAGGGACTGGCCCACGGGCTCCGCTCCGGCCCCGAATCCGCCATTATCCTCAGGACACGAATGATCCGTTTCCAAATGCAAACTGCCTGGCACTTCTCCCGCTTGGCACCGACTCTGCGCTCAGTTTACAGCCGGTCTACGCCCTTGGCTGGGCTGGGCAGGGAGAGGCACACGGCGGAGGACTAAGGGCCTTTCGCCTGCCCGGATCCACCTCCCCGGCAGACTCGATTCTAGGTGAAGGGGAAAGAGATAAACAAACGACTGGGAGAAGAGGCACCTAGGGGAGCCTGGCTGGGGTGTCTGAGATCGAGGGGGCAGCAGCAGCTCGGTGAAGAGGTTTCACTGTTGTTAAATAAAGTCTGTTAAAGTTAGTACCTTGCCTGCTTGATACAACACTGGCCCAGCAGTCTGGGATTTCCCAGGCTGACGTGTCCCGGGTTCAGAGGCTGGCTCCAGTCTACAGCTATTGTCAATTGTCTGCCTGTCATTTACCCCTTGCACCAATCATCCTGCTGCCTGCCCAGCTCCTTAGCTCAAAATGAAGGTTGATCAACGCCATTCACAAACCTCTCCCTAACCCCCAGATATCTGTGTGGCTGTGGAGAGCCTCAGGGGCCACTCCCTGCCCGGCTCACCTCCAGCCGGAGTTTTATAGTAGTGCTGCTCTTCCGGCTTGTGGTCACCCTGGCCCCATCACCTGCTTTGTGCAATGCCCGGCCACCCCGCCCTGAGCGTCCCTGCAGAGCTGGGGAGGAGGGGAAGGTGGGACCCATGGCTGGATTCTCTAAGGAGCGGGGGAGAAACAGACCCACATGGGCCCAGGGTGCAGGGAGAGAGGCGCAGAAGAGCTAGGCCGGGATAGTCAATTATTGTTAACAAAGGTGTCAGGGGAAAATTAATGGCACGTCTCTCCCCCTTACCGTACACTCCGGATAGTAGTGGCGGCAAGGAGCTCACAAGCTGTCAGAGACCATTGAAGAAACACACAAGTTAACTTTGATCAAAGGGGAAACTGAGGCACCCTCCTCTCGGTCACGAAAGGGGGTTTCATGACCGAGCAGCAGCTCCGTTTATTATCAGTACCAAGCAGCCTTTTATAGAGTATATTCAAAGGGGCGGGGGAATGGGTGGATGGAGGGAAAAGACTTACTTGAAGCATGCGCATTAGCAAACCCTGACATCAGTCCTAGGTCAGTGCCCTCTTGAGGCACCTGATGTGGGGACCTTGAGAAAGCTTCCATGATGCCAACAAGCTTATGAATACGAGTCTATTCCCTAGTGAAGTTGTTACATACATATAGATACAATCTGGCGATATAACACATTAGCTCATCTCGTGAGGCCTACAGCCTGTGATTGTCTAGGCAAGGTCACATTCTCGGTATAGATAACAATACAGAAACAACTTGTTGTGCAGCACTATTACACTGAATGTCTAAAGCCTCAAGCGAATGCTGTGCCACTCTTGGGGGTTTAACTATGTGATTGCTGGTGAGGAAGAATACATGGGGAGAAGGAGCAAGGGAAACTGAGTCTGCCCTAACAAAGGTATGCATCTGTTGCAGGGGGCTTATCTCGTTGCCGGGAGAAACGAGGCCTCACACAGGTGGCTAGTTGGAAAGTGGTGAGTTTATTGGAGGGAGCGGCATTTCGTGCTGGGGGGCTTGTCTGCCAGCACGGCCGCAATACAAGATGACTGACACGCTCGGGCGGTGTTCAGAGTGCCCAAGGAGGAAGCCCAACCCAAAGAGGTGTGTCAGCACAGATATACCCATGCTCATTTGCATCTCATACATACTCATCTCATTAATAGCAAGCAACAAACTGATTGGTTACACACTTGTTGGTTATGCAGTCCTGCCTTAGTTTCCCCATTTGGTTTCCCACGCATTCATTCTCACACAGACGGGGTAAACACTCATGCAGCTGGGAACTGGTACCCAAACACACAGATAACAGCAAGGTCATTCTCAGATAATACCACCATTCTGCACTCTCCTGGAGTTGACTTAGAAGCGTAATTGCACTTCCTAGAGATTGCCCGTCACAATGTCTTCCGGTCCTAACAGCATCCAACAAAGTGGGTACTAGCTCATGAAAGCTCCTGCTTCAATACTTTTGTTAGTCTGTGTAGGTGCCACAGGACTCTTGTCGCTTCTGCAAATCCAGACTAACACGGCTCCCTAGCTCATCCCTTCAATGATTGTTGTCAAGGTCCAACTAGGCCGTCTTCTAACTCGAGTGGAGTGACTGGCACCTAGTTCTGCAAATCCCTGTGTGGATTTGATGCCCTTGCATCGCTGCCCCCTCCGCCCCCTCCATCTGACTCTGCCCCTCTCTGCATGGGGGGGAAGGGGAGTTATGCTGGGGCAGGGGGGGCTCTGGGCGAGGAGCCGAGCAGCTGCTTGGGGAGGCCATTTGCCAGTTCAGCCGGGAGGCCCCATATGTGCAGGGGAATGGCAGGATGAGGGTCGGTTCAGAGACAGGGAGCCTGGCATTCCTCGCGGAGGTGACAGAAATCACCGCCCTGCCCACCCCCTCCGCAAAGGGACGTGATTTGGGAGGGCAGAGCCACCTTGAATGCCACCCCCCGCATGGGGGGGCAAGGGGCGCTAGTGGGATCTCAGGGCTATGGACGTGGGCTGGAGGTAGGACAGTCGTGGGGCAGGACCGGGTTTACAGTGGGGCCGGGGCCACGCTCAGAGCAGGCCCCATTGCCCGCCCTGAGGCCCCACCCCCTCCTCTCTGCCCCACCCCCATTTGTGAGCTGTGGGCGGGGCCTAAGGGGGGTGGTCCACAAAAGATGAATCCGGGCCTGCCTTGGGGGCTAGAGCACCCATTCATTGGGGAGGGGGGCTTGAGGGGCAGCGGGGGGTCACAGAGACAAGGGCAGGCAAGAGGGGCCGTATGTGGCCCCGAGAGAGGGTGGGGAGAAGGGACTCGGTAGTCAGGGAGGGGTGATGTGGGGATATAACCCCCATGGAGATGCTAGGGAAGGGGGGAGGGGCAAAAGGCCCCCAAATCAGAGACAGAGGCGGGCGGGGGGTGGGGGTGGCAGAAGGAGGCAAACAGCATTGGCCAGTCATTTTAGGGCCACAGACCCCTTCTCAGCCTCCCTTATACCCCATCCTTGGAGTCCTGCTCCCCTCCTCCCGCCACCCTGGTGTCTCAGGCAGCCCCCCCTCCCCCCTGGAGCCCTGCTCCTCCCCGTCCCCCTTGTCGGTTGCGGGGTGCGGAGGAACATTTGGGGGAGCGGTGATCGTGATGATCCATGTTCAGAACTAGCGCTGTCCGCCCCGGCGCTTTTCTCGGTGAAACTTGTGTCATTGAGGGGAGTTTTCCCCCTCACACCTCTGACCAATGTCATGTTTTACTGATAAATGTGCTGGTGTAGCGGTAGCTTTAGTAGATGCTGGTTGACTTTCCTGGATGGCCCCCTGTTGACAAACCCTGAGTCAAATGCACTCAGTCCTCCTCATGGGCGGACTGTAAATCCTTTTTGATTATGAAACTGTTAAATCTGGCTTCCCTGCGCGCGTCTGGCTGCATGTTTGTCCCGGCCGCTTGAGTCTGAGTTTCCCGCCTTTTTCCAGCTATGTCAGCTGTGCTGTGAAACTGCCCCGGGGGAAACGGAGCCACAGGGCGCCACTTGCGCTCAGGGTAAGCCCCCTTGCCAGGCAGGTGGCTAATCTGCCTAGTGACAGGACCTCAGTCACATCCGCCTAGTGACAGGGTCTTAATTACATCTGCCCAATCAGGCGCCGACGGTGTTTTCCCCTCAGCCTTTTTATTTCTGAGAATTGGCGCCAAAAACTTCAGAGGCGTCCTGCATCTGGTCCGGGCCTGATCACCCCAGACGGCACCTCTCCGCTCCCGCGTTTCCCTTCGAGCGCGTAACGTTGGCCGGTCCTAAGGCTGTTTGTGTGTCTGATTTACTTAAGTGTTCATCCCAAATTCGGAAGTGTTATTTGTGCCTCTTTTGTTGTTGTTTGTTTATGTGTATTATTCTAATTTTTACCTCAGGATTTGTTCTGTCACTTGTGTTCCCCATTTCTGGAAGTGTTCACCTCAGAGTTGGAGGTGTCACTCGGGGTCCTTTTCCTGTAATTATTTTACCTCACTTTTACCTCAGAATTGCATGTCTCACATGCTGTAAAACTTTCCCACGTGAATAGTTGTGTCCCCTTAGTATTCATAGTTTTCCCGTGTTGTGAATGTTATATAGTAATAGGAACCTGCTTATGAGAACTGTTTAATAGTTACCGGTTTGTTAATACTGTTCAATAGTTAATTATTGTAGTTACTGAATTCACCCATTTCCCCGCCCCTTGATAAAGAATCCAATTGTTAGATTGCCACCAGTGTCCCTGTGAGTCCTTCCCCGAAAATCCATATTGTGGTGGGAAACCCCTCCTCGGTTTCCCGGCTCGTTCCCAGGTGGGAATTAAAGAGACTTAGACCGAAGGATGAAGACAAAGGCACCCAGCTAGGGCGATCTTTAGTATCTGCTATAGCAGGATTCGATTCAAGCAAGAAGCGAGAAAAGAATGGATCTGTTACTCAGTACAGAGTTTTTATATCTTCATTCATGACACAAGGTTGCATCAGAAACACTTTCATTGGTTATAATTTGCCACAGTGTGATCCTGCGCAGTGGCCCTTTCGCCTCGTACCTAGATACATGAATATGCTTACAAGATACCATTGTCCTACCACAAGATAACACAGCTGGTGGGAAACAGGGCAAAACTTAGTGTCAGCATCCTTGAAGATAGCACCACCAGCTGGAACAGGGCCTTACAAAATCAAAGAGATCAGCAGTTATTTCTTTGGGAAAGTATTTCTCTGCATCAATATCGAACCTACTGAGATTTACAGAAACAAGCCCCCACGGTTTGGGAACCCCGTATGTGCGAGGCCACCAGTGATTTCCTGAGCGTTACCCAGCGTCGTGACCTGGTTGGTCAGCACCTTCACAATGGCACAGCTGACCTGCCTCAGCATGGCCCCAACCGTTGATCTCCCCGTGCTGAATTCGTTGGCTAAAGACCAGTAACATCGTGGGGCGGCCAGCTTCCAGAGGGCAGTGGTAAGCTGCTTTCCCATGGGTCTGGGCCCCGCGGGTCACTACGTGTCACTGAAGCTCCAGAGTCAGTTCTCACAGAGCTCCGAATAGGGAACCTTCCCCAGCCGGAAACTATCTCCCTGCCGCTGGGTCGCCCCAGCCCTGCAGAACCGTCCTCTCCCACCGACCCACGCTGGGGTCCCGGGCCCAGGAATGGCTCTGTACGCTGTGTAGCTGATCCAGGAACCAGCCCTCTAGTTTCAACAGCTCCGTATTGTCCTCTGTCTCCTGCTGCCACCAACACAGTGCGGTCTCTGCTGGAGAATATTCTCCTGCTCCCCCATCATCTGCTCGGTCATGCAACAGGTGAAGTCCAAGGCCAAATTATCCAGCTTTGACTGCTGCAATATAGACCTAACAGCCTCTGTGTATTGGCGGTTGTCCCCCATGACGGAGGGGAGCAGTGTTATATCCAGGCTGGCCAGCAGCAAGTTGACAATGGTGCAAGCCCTGGGCGAAAGGAACCACAGGGGGTACAGACAACCGAAACCTGGGACTTTTTTAAAAAAAAATTTGAACCCACCTGGCTTCCCACAGTGCGCAGCAAAAACGATCCCAAGATGATGACTGCTCAGGAGTGAAGCAAAGGACCATGGGATATTCCTGGAGGATGCTACGCCCTCAGTTCACAGCAAATGGCCTCTGTGTATTCCCACTTTGTGAGCTGAAACTGCATTGGGCCAGGTGTGGGCATCCTGCAAGTTACCCGACACACGACAAGGAGCTGTGGATTATAGCCCCAATGTAGCTAGTCTCTGCCCAACACTTGGCAGCTTATGGGAGAAGTCTAGCGATCAGTGGCACCTGCACCTGGGACTGGATTCTCCCCTCCTCACCTTCACACACAGTGATTAAATTCTCCCTCCTTCCGGAGACAAACTCCAGCTTCTTCCTGCCCCACTGGATCAGCAGCCTGGCATTTCCCTGCACATACTGGGGCTCCTGGCAAAACCCTTCCAAGGCGCGGTGAAAACAGGCTCTAAGATCATCTGTGTCCCCCTTACAGGACCCCAGTTTGTCCCTCACTCTCTGTAGGTCTCGGCACTAAGTGGGTCTGGGCGGGGACGTAACTGAGCCAGGAACATTTACCTCTCCGACCTCGTACTGGGGTCTCCCGTCTCCACAGCTCACGGAGATCTCACATTCCCCCTTCCCTGACAGGAACTCCAGGTTCCCGCCATCCCACTGGATCCGCAGCCTGGCGTTCCCCTGCACACACCGGGGCTCCCGGCTGAACTGGGAAACGGCCTCCCCAAAGCAGACATTCAGCTCCTCACTCAGCACCCCCCAGCACCCCAGTCTGTCCCACACCCTCGCTAGGTCTGTGATACTCAGCGGCTCTGGGCTGGTGTGTGACCAAGTCACTGGCCTGTCCCCTCCCAGCTCTGTGATGTGATACTGGGGTTCCCCATCGGCGTTGAGCACCGAGATCTCACACTGCCCCCGGCCGGAGACAAACTCCAGCTCCTCCCCGCCCCACTGGATCCGCAGCCTGGCGTTCTCCTGCACGCACCGGGGCTCCCGGAGGAAGTCCTGCCAGGCTCGGTCAAAACAGGCTCTCAGGGCGTTAGTGTCTCCATGACAGGACCCCAGTTCCCTCATCACTCTCCGTAGCGTGTCCGCACTCAGTGACGGCCGGCGGGCACGGAGCTGATTCAGATACACAGGCACTGGGAACTTCCTAACATGGTATTTGGCTCTACGAGCCCCATAGCGCACGGTGATCTCACATTCCCCCTTCCCTGAGGAGAACTGGAGCTCCCTCCGGTTGCACCGGATTAGCAGCCTGGCGTTCTCCTGCACACACCGTGGTTCCCGTTTGAACCTCTCCCAGGCGCGGTGAAAACAGGCTCTAAGATTGTCTTTATCCCCCTTACAGGACCCCAGTTTGCTCCACACTCTCCACAGGGTGTCGGCGCTCAGTGGGTCTGGGCGGGCGCGTAACCGAGCCAGGTACATCTGCACAGGGAGCTGCCCAATATCGTACTGGGGTCTCCCGTCCCTGTAGTGCACAGAGATCTCACACTCCCCGTCCCCCGACAGGAGCTGCAGGCTCCCTCCACCACCCTGGATCCGCAGCCTGGCGTTCTCCTGCACACACCGGGGCTCCCGGCTGAACCCCTCCCAGGCTGTGTACAGGCAGTTCCTCAGTGCAGCCGTGTCTCCCCGACAGAGACCCAGCTCAGTGTGAAACCTCAGCAGACTGTCAGCACTGAGCGGGTCCTTGCGGGAACGGAACCGGGCCACGTACAAGTGGCCTGGGAGGTCCTCAAGATGGAGAGAATAGCGGGGATTTCCTTCCTGATAGGAAACCGAGAACCTGTACTGCCCCTCGCCGGACAGGAACTCCAGGCTCCCCCCACCCCACTGGATCCCCAGCCTGGCGTTCTCCTGCACGCACTGGGGCTCCTGGCTGAACTGGGAAATGGCCTCCCCAAAGCAGCTGTTCAGCTCCCCACCCAGCACCCCCCAGCACCCCAGTCTGTCCCACACCCTCGCCAGGTCTGTGATACTCAGCGGCTCTGGGCTGGGGTGTGACCAAGTCACTGGCCTGTCCCCTCCCAGCTCTGTGATGTGATACTGGGGTTCCCCATCGGCATTGAGCACCGAGATCTCACACTGCCCCCGGCCGGAGACAAACTCCAGCTTCCTCCTGCCCCACTGGATCCGCAGCCTGGCGTTCTCCTGCACGCACCGGGGCTCCTGGTGGAAGCCCTGCCAGGCTCGGTCAAAACAGGTTCTCAGGGCACCAGGGTCTCCGTCACGGGACCTCAGTTCACTCCACACTCTCCGAAGGGTGTCGGCGCTCAGTGACAGCTGGTGGGTGCGTAGCCGAGCTAGGTACACAGCCATTGGGATCTTTCGAACAGGGTACTGGACTTTCCCGTCCTCATAGCGCTCTGTGAGCTTATGTTCCCCCTTCCCTGCGGCGAACTCCAGGCTCCCCCCACCCCACTGGATCCCCAGCCTGGCGTTCTCCTGCACGCACCGGGGCTCCCGGGAGAACCTCTCCAAGGCGAGGCCCAGGCAGCGGCCTAGCTCCTCATCCAGCTCCCCGCATCGCTCCAGTCCGTCCCGCGCGCCCTGCAGGGTCTCCATGCTCAGCGCCTGGGGCCCGGCGCGTAACCGGGCCAGGGACTCGTCCGCCGGGGGCTCCGCTCTGCCCCCGGGTTAGGGATGGCCTTCCTGCTGCCGCCCCGCACACCTGGGAGTTTTCTGGGGGACTAACACAGGCCCCGATCCAAAGAGCTGCTCTGGAATTTGGCCTTTTCCTCCCACATCTTCACTATTTGCTGCACGGTCTGTTGATTTTCCTCATTCTCCATTTCCGGAGCCTGAACCACAGCCCAGCCTGTGACTGGTATGTTGTCCTTGACTTCTCCCCTCTCTGACCGTGGAGACGCACCCGCACCGCGGGCCGCGATCCGGGTCACAGTCTGGTTTGGCGTTGCCCTGAGTGGGGCTCTAGGTCGGAGTCCTGCAGAGCGGGGCTGAAACGGGCCCTCAGCTGGTCCGGCGCGTCCCCCTGGGATTGCAGCTTCCACCAGGTCCCCGGGTGGAGCAGATGCAGGTCGCAAGGATTCAGTTCGGGCCTTCTGGAGCGTCCTCCCAAGGGCTCCGCTCAGCTTCTCTCCTGCCCTGCTCCAGCAGGTCCTTAGGAGAAAAGAGGAGAACATTAGGGCTGGTCAGGGGATGAGTCTGGAGTCTCCCCGAGCTGTAGGGCTCAGCCCCAGGCAATGGCTCATGGAGCAGACACAGGAGAGAAGTTTTTCTGTCTTTAATGACACCAGGCTGGGCGTCCAACGTGCAGCCTGGGGCCGGATCCAGGCTTTGCTCTGCGTTCACGCAGCTGCAGGACGTGTTCAGACTGCGCAGGATTCGGGAGCAGAGGCATGACAGGAACGAGGGGCTGGGATGCTGAGCGTCACCACGCCTGACTGTCAGATCCCCGCCATTCACCGCACCTGAGTTTAGCCCCTAGGCTCCTATGCAATGAACAGGGAGAGCCAGGCACTCGAGACTTCGATTCCCAAAACCAAGCAGGTTAGGTAGGGGGCTACCTAAGCCAGCCCGTCAGAATCTGCCCCGTCATTATTACCTGAAGGCCACATACTGCCATTGCCCTGAGCGGGAGACCTGCTGTGCATTGTGGGAAGGGCGCAGTCCAGAGTTTACAGCCCAACCCATGGGGCCGTGCTCTGAATGAGTCTGACACCGCTGCCACAAACGTTCTCACTTGTGTGAGAACATCTCACCCCACTGTGTCTACTCCTGTTCTTCATCTCCTGTCCTCTTCCCCTGTGGTCTGAACCCCTCTATATCCCCGTAGGTGTGTCTCTGTTGCCTGACCCCCTCTCCGCCCCGCCACCTACACGCGTTTCCCTGCTAGCTCTGACACCTGCGTTCCCTCCTCAGCTTCCTACACACCAGCTGTTTAGCCTAAATACCCACATCACCCATGGATGGGTCTCTGACAGGCTGGGCCCCTAGGGGTGTTGGAGGGCTGCAACTTTAAAGCCAGAAGCAGTGGGCTTAAGGGGGTAAGTGGGCTTGGGGGAGTCCCTGTCCTGTGCTCCCTGAGCAGAGCAGGGGGAAGAAAGGATGTGAAATGCAGAGTTCTCTTGTGATAAGTGGGGCTGAACTTTACCCTCACCGTGAGCTCAATGGACTTCCACTGCATGCATCCGACGAAGTGGGTATTAGCCCACCAAAGCTTCTACTTCAATACTTTAGTTAGTCTTTAAGGTGCCACAGGACTCTTTGTCAAGAATGCTGAAATGTGTTTTGTTAGTACATATGGCTATGATTTCTAAGACGATCAGTAACAGTACTGGGACATTTTAGACTGTATTAAAGTTAAATACTGTTGTATTTGCTGTCAAATATTAGTACTGCTGGTTTAAAAAATTGCCAGTGGCTTCATATAAAAGAGAGAAGAAGTTATATGGTTTGTTGGTACATGCTGACCCGATTGGTTATGTAAAATCAGAACATTTGATCTAATCCTACTCCATGGAATTTCTCCTTATCATGTAGTTATTGCATCCATATGATTCAAAGTACAAATTTCAACCATCCCTTCCCTAGCAGAAGGATTTCCATTGGCTGGGGGATAACATGTGATCCTTTCCTAATTATACAGATTAAAAATACTTTTGAATTGTACATAGTAGAGACCACCTGACCTTTGCTCTTGTGACTTGCTGACCATCAATCTGCCGTTAGGAAGGGCGGGACCATCTCCCCTATTGCTAGTCATTTCGTAGATCAAAACCGTTCTGTTAGTCCCTCAGAATTTAGGGGGGTTGAGTATAATTTTAGATTAAACAGAGGAGAAGGGAGAACTAACAAACTTCATCAAGGGAGGCGATTTAAAGGTTTAAACCTTGTCACTTCTTTAAATGTAGGAATTCCCAGATGGGATCAGACCTGTGGTCCATGTTGTTCACACCCCTGTCCCTGAGAGAAGAGGTGAGAAACTCTAAAGTTAGCTGGGACCCTAAGAGCCCCTCAGTCCCAGCTGGCAAAGAGTTCAGTCACGTAACAGCAACTTCTATCAGACCTGACAAACTCTCCCAAACAACCTTAACACTACCCTTTGTGTCATCCTTCTTTAGAACAACTGAAAACAGCAAATAACCCTATCCTTATAGAAACAAACATTGAAAAGTCGGAACATACACAATGCAAGTCACCAACACTACCTTAACTCTGCTCTCTAGTGGTTATTGTTAATTGACTAATTGTGCATGAAATAGCCTTAACTCTGCCCCTTCAACAAAACGTGCCCAACAACTACAGGACAACACCTAAACCAATCTTCGCCGTCCATCCTAAAACTTTCTCTCCTAATCGACATAAACACTTTAATCCCTCTCTCTTTTCCCAAAGTCAACATTAATCATTTTAAAAAAACAGTTAATGTTGTCAAGTGACAACAAGGTACATAAACAGCTAAAATGAAGATGCTGTTTCGGGGGAGCCGAGGTCTGGGCTAGCAGCATCTGCAGGTTGGGATTGAGAGGTACCAGCAGAATTGTGGGGGAAGCCCACGGCTGGGCTATCAGGGGGCTGTGGGTTAGGATTAAGGGGTACCAGCAGAATTGAGGATTCTGGGGGTGCCCAATGTTGGGCTAGCTAGTTGGGATTGAGGGACATCAGTAAAACTGGGGGGGGGAATAGCTGGGAGGACAGAAATGGGTGACACAAACATGGGGGACCTATGAGGACAGACATAAAAGAGCAAGAGAGACCATGGGATTTAAAGAAGAGAAATGAGGGAGACCTCAGAGGCAGCGAGAGATGGGAACACCGTAGGAAGAGGAGGTGGGTGAGGTATGCCTGATGTCTCCTCGAGATACAGAGAAACAGGAGAACCCCTTTACCGTGGGTTGCTCATAAAGGGTCACCACAGGCTCAGAGACTCACCCCAAATCCTGAGGGGGCCCAGTTAATATGGAAAATAAGCAACATTTCCCTGAACGATTCCCCCTCCCCTAATTCCCATCTCCTAAGCCAGCACCTCGCCCCACTCTCTGAAAACCTTGGGTGAAATCCTGGGAGTTTTTCCACTGACTTCAGTGGGGCCCGGCTTTATCCTTTTCCACGTAGGAGAGGGAATGAGAGACAGGAACAGAGAGAAAGAGACTCTGAGACAAGGTCACCTACTTACCGGGTTTGGGAGGATTTCAAGAGAGCTCCTGAAATCTCCCCGATTCCTTCCCCTCTTCTAGGGATTGGCCGACGGGCTCCAGTCTGGCCCCAAATCCACCATTATCCTCATGACACGGCTTAGTTTCCAAATGGCGCTGGTGCCTTTTCCTGATCGACACAGACTTTGAGCTCAGGTTAGAGCTGCCCTTCGCTCGCAGCTGGGCTGGGCCGGGAGCAACACATGGTGGAGGACTAAGGGCCTTTCGCCTGCCCTGAGACACCTCCCCTGCAGACTTTGATTCCAGGTGGACGGGAAAGAGATAAACTAATGATTTGGAGAAGAGAGACACCCCATGGGAGCTTGGCCCAGCAGTCCTGGATTTCCCATGCAGATGTGTCCCCATTTCAGATGCTGGCTCCATGCCCTACCACCGAGCTAGGATTAGCTGTTGTTAATTATCTGCCTGTCATGTACCCCTTGCACCAACCATCACTCTGCCCACACAGCTCGTTGGCTCAGAATGAAGGTTGATAAATGCCATTCACAGCCACGCTAAATAAACCCTCACACCCCTCCCCAACAGTCAACATCTCTGGGGCTGTGGAGAGCCCCAGGGGCCGCTCCCCGCCCAGCTCACCCTCCAGCTGGAGATCCCAGGCAGAGCAGGGGTTTTACAGTAGTGCTGCTCTTCCAGCTTGTGTCACCCCGGGTGGCTGTGATCCCACCGCTGGCCCCATCACCTGCTTTGTGCAATGCCCAGCCACCCCGCCCTGAGTGTCCCTGCAGAGCTGGGGAGGAGGGGAAGGTGGGACCCATGGGTGGATTCTCTAAGAGCGGGGGAGGAACAGACTCAGATGGGCCCGGGGTGCTGGGAGAAGGGTGCAGAAGAACTAGGCCGGGATAGTCAATTATTATTGTCAAGGTCCAAATTTCTTGGTCAAGGTGCAGTCCAGGTCCAGACTCCAGAGAAACATTTTCCATGCCACCATAACAAGAATGATGCTAATAAGTAAATACAAAGATTTCATGGTGTCTCGCTGTCTGGATTTGGCTCACAGTCCACCTATTGACTCCTCCTGAACGAGGCGGTGTGAGGAAGAGTTGTGGGATGAAAGAGAAGAGGCCACGTAATCTACTGGGTCAGTATATTCCAGGCATCATGGAAACCAAACCAGGCCACAGGGAATCCAGGTGCCATGTAAACAGGTGCCATACAGCCCAGCCTCAGGAAAACCAGGTGCTAGGGAATTGGTGCTAGGGAATTCAGGCCTCTGAGAAACGTGGTGTCATGGAAACCAGGCCCCATAAAAACCAGGTACCATGACAGTCATGAGCCATAGAAACCAGGCCTCAGAGAAACAAATCACCATGGAAACCAGGACTGAGAGAAACCAGTTGTCATGGAAACCAGGCCCCTGAGAAACCTGGTGCCAAGGAAACCAAGTTGTACAGAAACCGGGCTTCAAATACAACATGAGCCTCAGGGAAATAGGCCAGAAAGAAGCCGGGTGCCATGGAAACGAGATCTCAGAGAAACTGGGCCTCAAGGAAAACAGGCTATGTAAAAACCAGGCCTCAGAAATAAGGTTTCAGTGACTACAGGCCTCTGGGAAATTGGGTGCCATGGAAACTCAACCATAGGGAAACCAGGCTATTCAGAAACCAGACATCAGGGAAAGAGGGTAACAGAGAAAATTATTGCCCCAAAAGGCCATCAAGACACCAGGCCCCCAAGGAAAGCAGCTCATGGAGTCAGTGGCCCTGACAGCGAGTCTGTTTTCATTACAAGGTGCCAGGCACTGCAGATAATTCCTGGAGGGCCAGGTGTGTGATCTCCTCCTGCAGCAGGTGATTGTACAGGACATGGGCTGGGTAGGGAGACCCTCTCTGTGGCACTGGTGTGGTGGCCGCCCTGGCTGTGAATGGCTGGCTGGCTGGGGAGCCCTTTGATCCCATGTAGGCTTTGGGTCTGTGTTGAGTCTGGCTTTGCTGAATATTTGTAGACACACTGGATTAAATTCCGATGACATTTCTACCAGCGTAAATCTAGAGTAACTCCAGAGTCCAACGTTTTGTATCCATATGATGGACCTGATTCCCCGTGGTGTGACTGGTTTCACACCAGTGTAACTCCTCTGATTTACAACAGACTCTATCTGGTGTAAACCTTGAGTAACACAGTAGCTAATCAGGCCCCGTGTTTCGGTCTGTGTCTGATTGCCGATGGGTCCTAGTGACAACTGCAGCTAACGTTCCCCCATGAGCCTCTATACCCACCCCGTCCTGGGACCCGCCTCTCCTACCCTTCTCCATACCCCTGCCAGCAAGCCCTGTGTCTGACAACCACCCTGGCAGAAATCTGGGAGAGCACATGACCCTAACGGGGCTGAAACAAACAAAGCCTGACATTTAAAGAGTTCTATCGCGAGATCATGAGTGGGGCTTAATTTCCCTCCGAGATCATGTCTGATGAAAAATTCACGGGGGTTGGCACGGCTGCTAAGGCACATCAGACCCCAGTGAACCCAGTCGCCATGGAAACCAGACTGGGCAGTCAACAGGCCAAAGAGCCAGGCTTGGCCCCAGTGAACCCATACACCATGGAAACCAGGCCAGGCAGTGAACAGGCCTAAGGGCCGCCAGGCCTCAGTGAATCCAGTTGCCATGGAAACCAGGCGGGACAGTGGACAGGCCTAAGGGCCAACAGGCTGCAATGAACTCAGTCGTCATGGAAACCAGGCCAGTCTGTGATTTAATTTTTTACTTTGTGTCATAGGCCATCAGGTGCTGAGCTGTTGGTGACAATACAGGACCCACCCGAGGACCGGTCGCTGACCTCCCCCCATCAGGAGCTATGATGCTGATGATGTATTAAGAAATACATAGGGGAAACTGAGGCACACACACACAGTACTCCCACTTCGTCACAGACACCTCCAATTCCCGGCCGGGGCTGGTTGGGCCGACTCCGTGGGGCAGCTGGTTCCCCACTAAACAGGGAGGTGTGGTAGATAGGCTGGAGGGTAGGGATAGGATACAGACAAATTAGAGGACTGGGCCAAAAGAAATCTGATGAGATTCAACAAGGAGAAGTCCTGCACTTAGGATGGAAGAATCCCATGCACTGCTACAGACTAGGGACCGAATGGCTAGGCAGCAGTTCTGCAGAAGAGGACCTAGGGGTTACAGTGGATGAGAAGCTGGATATGAGTCAACAGTGTGCCCTTGTTGCCAAGAAGGCTAATGGCATTTTGGGTTGTATAAGTAGGGGCATTGTCAGCAGATCGAGGGACGTGATTGTTCCCCTCTATTCGACATTGGTGAGGCCTCATCTGGAGTACTGTGTCCAGTTTTGGGGCCCACACTACAAGAAGGATGTGGAAAAATTGGAAAGAGTCCAAAGAAGGGCAACAAAAATAATTAGGGGACTGGAGCGTATGACTTATGAGGAGAGGCTGAGAGAACTTATTTAGTCTACAGACGAGAAGACTGAGGAGGGATTTGATAGCTGCTTTCAACTACCTGAAAGGGGGTTCTAAAGAGGATGGATCTAGACTGTTCTCAGTGGTAGCAGATGACTGAACAAGGAGTAATGGTCTCAAGTTGCAGTTGGGAAGGTTTAGGTTGGATATTAGGAAAAACTTTTTCCCTAGGAGGGTGGTGAAGCGTTGAAATGGGTTACCTAGGGCGGTGGTAGAATCACCTTCCTTAGAGGTTTTTAAGGTGAGGCTTGACAAAGCCCTGGCTGGGATGATTTAGTTGGGGTTTGGTCCTGCTTTGGGCAGAGGGTTGGACTAGATGACCTCCTGAGGTCCCTTCCAACCCTAATATTCTATGATTCTATGATTAACTCAAAAATTAATAGCAATTAAAAAAAATAATCATTATTAATCACAGTTTTAATCGCTCTGTTAATAAAATACCAAGTGAAATGTATTAAATATTTTGGATGTTTTCGTACATTTTCAAATATATTGATTTCAATTACAACATGGAATACAAAGTATACAGTACTCACTTTGCATTATTATTTTTCATTACATTGCATTATTAAATATTTATACAGTAGCATGATTGATCCAAGGAATACAGATCTGCACCTGCGATTTCAGGAGGTGGACACAGCTTGGTGGACACCAAGGCTCATTAGGCTCATGACTGGTGTGGAGAAAGTGAATAAGGAAGTTGTAGGGTGCGAGAAGATTTTGTGACAGTGTGCATATAGAGAACACGCTCTCACGCTAGACACCGGGAAAAGGTTACTCTTGGTCAAGGCAACATCCTCGCATGCCAGCGTTATCTATTGTATACCAGAGTTCTGCAGCTGCTAACTGCCTGCTAGAGTTGTGTGAGACTAATGAAACAAAACAAGTTATTAGCTATTCATGAGGTATGCATGAGATGTAAATGTACATGGGTATTTCTATGTCTGTGTGCCCCTGCATATTGGGCTTCACCCTGAGCATTGCTCCGATGCGTTGGGCTTTTCCCGTCTCGCAGTAGCTGCAACAAAGGGAGCCCCCATTGTGGGTGTGTCACTGTCTGCCTTCAAGAAACTCACCACTTTTATTCAGCAGCTATGTGTGTGCCTTGTTTCTACGGGACTCCGAGTACCCTGCAACAGAAGTGTTATTTACTCCTTCCCATAACACAAGAACCTAGTCACTTACTGAAATTAATAGACAGCAGGTTTAAAACAAACAAAAGGAAGTATTTCTTCACACAGTGAACAGTTAACCTATGGAACTCCTTGCCAGGGGATGTTGTGAATCCCAAAAGTATAACAGGGTTAAAAAAAGAATGAGCTAATTTACTCAAGGATAGCTCCATCAATGGCTGTTTGCCAGACTGGGCAGGGATGGTGTCCCTGGCATCTGTTTACCAGAAGCTGGGAATGGCCGACAGGGGATGGATCACCTGATAATTCCCTGTTCTGTTCATTCCCTCTGGGGCACCTGGCATTGACCATTGTTGGATGGCAGGATGCTGGGCTGGATGAACCATTGGTCAACCAGCAGGGCCATGTTTATGATACCTTCAAATCCTGGAATTAGGAATATCTTCCTGTATTATCTCCTGATTCTTCTATACTTACATATAAACTTAAAATAGGGCTTTAATTGGTGTTTTTATATATTTTTATCTTTCTTTACATAGGAATTAGGGCTGTCAAGTGATTAAAAAATAATTGTGATTCATCACACAATTAATCACACTGTTAAACAATAATAGAATACCATTTATTTAAATATTTGTGGATGTTTTCTACATTTTAAAATATATTGATTTCAATTACAATACAGAATACAAAGTGTCCAGTGCTCACTTTAGATTTATTTTTATTACAAACATTTGTACTGTAAAATAGAAACTTAAGTTCACCTCACTGACGCAATGTCGTGCAATCTCTGTATCATAAAAGTTGAATTTACAAACGTAGAATTATGTAAAAAGAATAACTGCACTGAACAATAAAACACTGTAAAACTTTAGAGCCTACAAGTCCACTCAGTCCTACTCCTTGTTCAGCCCGTCGCTCAGTCAAAGACGTATTCAGGGCTGGGGGAGGACAAGGGAGGGGGAAGTGAGCAATGGCATGTGCAGGAGGAGGGTGAGGGGTGTCTTGCTGCTGCTTCTGGAAGGGTGCTTTCTGGTACTTCTAATGCAGGAAATATTAAGTCTACATGAACCCCAATGTGCCTCTGTTTCCCTTTTAGCGATACGGGGTCTTGGCCTTGCTATCGGGTCTGTCACCTGAGGAAGCAGCTCCTGTGTCCTACTCTCCGTCACACTTGGGGTGTAAGAAAAGAGAGACAAGTTATGTTTGAAACAGGGAAGTTTGTGTAAAGGGCTGATTACAAGACAGGGGTAAAGAGAAAACCGGAAGCAAACACAAACACTCTGTAACCAGTGGACCGTAACAAAGGAGCTTTTAGCTCAGGCCCAATATACGCCTCCCTTGGCAACAAGAACCAAACAGATCAAATCCCCTCCATGGCCTCCCGCTAATCCCGTGTCATCTCTGGCCAGGGCAGACAGTGGCGAGCGGTGGGTCCAGGATTTCTACCCTTGGCCGAACGCCGGCCTTTGGGGAGAAACGCTGGATCTTGGCCGCGGGATGGTGACAAGCGGCTGGGACCTGAGCTGCGGATGGATCAAAGGACCCTGGGGGGCAGGTAAGTTGTTGGGGTCACAGGATCCTTCCCAGCTCTGGATCCGGAGACCTGGGCAAAAGCCCCATGGCACACGGCTCCCCCTGGCCGGGCAGCACCGGGCCGACAGGCACCGTCCCTTCTGAGGCGCGAGTGGCGGGAAAGCTCTGAGGGGACGGCAGTTACAAACCGGTTCCAACCGGTTTGAACCAGCTGTTTGCGCCACAGTTTTGGAACCTTCATTTTCCCGCCTCTGGGGACAAACTGGAGATTTGACTCCATTTTGAAAAGTGCCAAAGTCCATATTGATGAGGAGGAACCCATATAAAAAACCTTATCCGAGCCATTTCAAATCACTTGTTATATAAAATCACCAGGCTTGTCTCCTTTTACTGAGCTAGGTGGGTCCCTTCCCCTGAGCGAGCCCTTGTCTGCAAGGGAGGGTGGATTTTACCTCAGGGACTCGCCACACTGCAGGAGAGAAGAGGCTGGTGCAGGCCTGGCTGGGCATTGGGGGGAGAGGAGGAGCAGGGGACCGGTCCTAAGGCAGCAGCTTCCTCTACCAATCCCTGCCTGCCCTACGCTTGTGTTAAAAAATGGATGGCCAGGAGGGACCCGACATGGAGTATTTTTAAGAAGGTTGAGTTGTTGAGCCCACTCTCCCTCCCTCAGTCCGTTAAAGCTTTGACACCCCTTTCTGCTGGTGGCACAGGGTGTGGTGTGAATGCGAAAGGGGAGGCCATGTGGACCCATCACAGGAGCAGAGACCTGAAGCAGTTGGCACCTCTGGGGGCTGTTTACAGTATTCGAGTGACTCCCCTTAATCCCTCTCCCACCCACCCACACTTTCGAGTCCCTGGAGGATTTATGGGACCCCCCCCCATGGAGGAAGACACAATCATAGAATCATAGACTCTCCGGGTTGAAGGGACCTCAGGAGGTTCTAGTCCAACCCCCTGCTCAAAGCAGGGCCAACCCCAACTAAATCATCCCAGCCAGGGTTTTGTCAAGCCTGACCTTAAAAACCTCTAAGGGAGGTGATTCTACCACCTCCCTAGGGAACCCATTCCAGTGCTTCACCACCCTCTAGTGCAGGGGTCTCCAAACTTTTCAGCCCGAGGGCCGCATTAACTATCAAATAGCAGTTCGGGGGCCGACAACACACTCGAGGTCCAAATAAAAAAGAATCAAAACATGGATGTTGTTTTTAATTATTTATTTAATATTATTTTATTCAGTTATTATTTAATAACACATTGATACACTACACATGAACACTACACATGAACACTACACATGAACACCTGTTCACTACACCTGAACACTACACATGAACACCTGTTCACTACACATGAACACTACACATGAACACTACACATGAACACCTGTTCACTACACATGAACACTACACATGAACACCTGTTCACTACACATGAACACTACACATCAACCCCCCAACTGACCCACCCAGCCAGGTCTCTCCCCCCAAAACCTCCTTTCCTCCAACCCCCCCCCCCCCCAAATGACCTACCCAGCCAGGTCTCTCCCCCCAAAACCTCCTTTCCTCCAACCCCCCCCCCCAATGACCCACCCAGCCAGGTCTCTCCCCCCCAAACCTCCTTTCCTCCAACCCCCCCCCCCAAATGACCCACCCAGCCAGGTCTCTCCCCCCCAAACCTCCTTTCCTCCAACCCCCAACTGACCCACCCAGCCAGGTCTCTCCCCCCAAAACCTCCTTTCCTCCAACCCCCAACTGACCCACCCAGCCAGGTCTCTCCCACCCAAACCTCCTTTCCTCCAACCCCCAACTGACCCACCCAGCCAGGTCTCTCCCCCCAAAACCTCCTTTCCTCCAACCCCCCCCCCCAAATGACCCACCCAGCCAGGTCTCTCCCCCCAAAACCTCCTTCCCTCCAACCCCCAACTGACCCACCCAGCCAGGTCTCTCCCCCCAAAACCTCCTTTCCTCCAACCCCCCCCCAACTGACCCACCCAGCCAGGTCTCTCCCCCCCCCAAACCTCCTTTCCTCCAACCCCCAACTGACCCACCCAGCCAGGTCTCTCCCCCCCAAACCTCCTTTCCTCCAACCCCCAACTGACCCACCCAGCCAGGTCTCTTCCCCCCCCCAACTGACCCGCTCAACCCGGTCTCTTCCCCCCCCCCCAACTGACCCGCTCAACCCGGTCTCTTCCCCCCCCCCCCCACTGACCCGCTCAACCCGGTCTCTTCCCCCCCCCCCAACTGACCCGCTCAACCCGGTCTCTTCCCCCCCCCCCCAACTGACCCACTCAACCCGGTCTCTCCCCCCCCCCCAACTGACCCGCTCAACCCGGTCTCTTCCCCCCCCCCCCAAAGTGACCCGCTCAACCCCCCCCCCCAAACTGACCCGCTCAACCCGGTCTCTTCCCCCCCTCCCCCCCCCCCAACTGACCCGCTCAACCCGGTCTCTCCCCACAGACCGTTTCGCCGCCTGGCAGTGGGTTTCTGGCTCCTTGTTTCTGGCGGTGCGGCGCGTCCCGGCCCCGCGGCTGGCGGCTGGCGGCGGCAGCGGAGCACGCGGCGTGTCCCGGCCCCTTGGCTGGTTCCCGACCCCTGCCGCGGGCCGGATGACAGGGCCTCACGGGCCGCATCTGGCCCGCGAGCCGTAGTTTGGAGACCCCTGATATATATAGATTTAGGAAGGAAAAATCAAATGCGCAAACACAATCTGAGGACTAACTGGCTAGGCAGCAGCACTGCAAAAAAGGATCCAAAGTTTATAGTGGATCACAAATGGCAAATGAGTCAACACTGTGATGCTGTTGCAAAAAAGGCAAAGTCCATTCTCGGTACTAAGGGGAGTGTCGGGTGTAAGATGTGTTCGTTCTATTCTACATGGCACTGGGGAGGCCTCATCTGGAGCACTGTATTCAATTCTGGGCACCACCCTTGAAGAAAGATGTGAACAAATTGGAGAGAGTCTAGACAAAAGAAGAACACCGATGATGAGAGACTTAGCCAACAAGACGTATGAGGAAAGGTGGAAAGAACTAGGCATGTTTAGTCGAGAGAAGGGAAGGCTGAGTGGGGACATGATGATCTGCAAATATGCTTAAGGCTGCTGCAGAGAGGACAGTGATCAATTGTTCCTCACGTCCAGCAAGGCTAGGACAAGGAGTGTGCAACAAGCGAGATTGAGGTTAGACCTTAGGAGAAGCTTTCTAACTCTAAGGGTAGGTCTTCACTCCCCCCGGATGGGTGGGTAGCGATCGCTCTTTTAGATTCCTTACCAAATTAAGTTACAATAACATAAAACACCTGGACCAAGCCCTGGAATCAACGGAAGCCAGGCGTAAACCAATGTAAGTGTCTACCAATGGGTCTACACTTTTGTAAGCAGGGTCTGAATGAATGTTGCCCTGACAGCCGGCTGGGAGGGGAAGAGACTTTGGATGTGTTGATGTAAATACAGTTTGTTCCTGCTCTGGTTAGAGACTCAGCAGATTCCGCTAGGTCAAAGTGATCACCTCTGGCCGGCGTTGGGTACAAATCACCTTGGTACTGAATGCAGGGGAGTTAAATAGGGTTACCAAGGTTGTAATTATTGTAGGGATACAGGAAAGCAGGACAGTGTTTAACCTGTCCCAAATGAGGGGGGCACCCTCAGTTGAAAGAACCTTGTTAAGTCAGGCGCGAATGTCAGTGTCCTGTGAAAGGAAAAGGGGTGGGGACAGATATCCCTGGTTAGGGGGATATTCCCTAGAGGGGTTCAACCTGTTTCTCCCACTGTTCAAAGACTAGCGCTAAATAGGCTTCATTGGGAGCCTCTTTGTTGTGTGAAATGCCCAGTCACAGCTGAAATGACTTGAGATGGGGCAGTGTCTCTGCCCTGCCTCCAAAGAGCTGACGGTCACTAAGCGATGGATGCGGAGAGGTCACAGCAGAGAGGCAGGCGGCAGCAGAAGTGACTGACTGTCAACTGGTGACCAAGTGGGTGGTGCTGCGGAGACTTGCCATAAGTGAGCGGCAGCAGAGCGGCTGGAAGAGAGGCGCAGCGAGAGTGGTGAGCAGGTGGCTGGCAGAAGCAGTGAGCGGGTGACCCGTGAGCAGCCAGCAGGGTGGCGGCAGAGAGTTTAAAGTTGGAATTTAAGTCCGGAGATGGGGAACATGAGATCTACGTATATTACAGCGATGGGAGACCCCAGTACAACATGAAAGAGCCAACCATGGACGTGTATCTATCCCGGCTGCCTTCCCACCTGGAACAGCTGAGCATGGAGAACCCCCAGAAGGTGCAGAACCAACTGAGGGCCGGAGGGAACACGACTGAGGTGCTAAGACGATGCTTTGAACTCATCCTGGAGAGGTTCCCCAAAGAGCCGGTGAGCCTGCAGAACAACGCCCGGCTGGTGATCAGGAGATGGCCTTTCTCTCTGGAAAAGGAGAGAATGAAATCAATGTGTATTATGACAACTGGATGATCCTTCAGTACGTGGTCAAAGTCCCGGGATGGTGGACCTGGGTAACTAGGCAACATAGTTAAAAACACTTCACTTTAGAAAACTCTGACCAAACCCCGAGTCTTCTTCAGTGTTGTCAATTGTTGTGGTTTAATCACAACGCTCACAATATATGGAGTTTTCCTTAAGGCCATCGGCCATTTGTCGGCTCGCTGAGAATCTTGGCTTCCATTCAAAGCAAAAAGTAAGCTTGAGCTCTAATGGTAACTAAGAAAATCATGGCACTAAGACCCTGGCTGTGGAATCATGTGGCCTCCTGGTTGCACTGCGTAGCTTTCAGCTATCCCTAGTCTCTGAAGACTTGGGTTCTAGTCCCCAGGTCCCTTTAGCTGCTGGGAATAAATAGCTATATGCAGATAGGTTAGGCTGTTTCTACCCCTGGAAATCATTATAGACCAAGATACAGTGTGAATTTAAAGTGGAATAACTACTCCAGAATAGCTCTATAAGGGGGATATTTATTCTGGAATAAGAGTGTCTTGTTTCTGACAGAGAAAAACTGCCAGACCTAGACTTGGCCTGACTGATAGGCCTAAACTTAACCCAAATAAAATTTTAACTTGGCTTTTACTGCTTGAAGTTGCTCGCAAAACTCCCTAAAACTTTAAAGTAAACATGTTGTGTTAAAAGCTTATTAGTCAAAGGCTTATTGCATTCCATATAGAGCATCATAACAAAGCTTGCACACTCATTTACTGCAGTTTTAATGCATAAAAGGTGTGAAATATTTCTGTCCAGGGTCTAATTCCTGGGCTGTCTTTAAAAGGTGCAGGACTCGTCACCCTTTTGCATGCAAATGTAATATGTGGTATACCAAATAAAGGCCTCTGATGTTTCTAATCAAACATTATGCTTGTAGTTTATGCTTCCACAACATTTCATCCCTTGGTTGTTGTATCTCTCGCTCTTGTGACCTAGAGATCACTACATCACAGGCGCTAGCTACTCGTGTCACTGGTGATCGCACATCTTCTAGTCCCTGAACAATCCCAGTCTCTAAAGGTCTCCCTCTTCGCTATCAGGGGCGGACACGAACAGAGGAGTGGATATCTCCTGCCCCTTTGCTCTGCTCTTCTCATCCTTTACGTCACCAGTCGCCGCCTCTGGGAGGACACTCAACTCCACCTCCTGTGATGCCACCCTGAGACTTCCCTTTTCTACCTGCACTCCTGGCTTTCTCTTTGGACTCTCCCTGGGGCTCCTGAGACTCGATCTCCAGCTCCGCTCTTAAAGGTACTGTATCAGCCCGAACTAACCCTCTCGCCCTACTTCTAGGAATTGGCCCGGCAGGTTTCTCTGTCTCCGTTGGTCCCACCATGCCAATCGGGATGGGAACCGATTCTTTGTTCTCCTCGAACACACCTCCTATCTTCTCCAACTCTCTGATTCTTTCCAACAGCCGACCACGGTCTGATTTATAGCCCTCCAGCGATTTGAAGCTGGCATCCAACATGCTTCCTCTCCTGCCTCCTGTATCTGGTATCTACACCGTTCTAACGTTTTCTCTAACTCCGTTTCTTCTGGGAAAGTACTGACCATTCCTCTGGCACTATGCGTAGCCAGTTGGTTAAATCCTGAATGACCTTTCCTCCCTCATCCAAGGTTTGCTGGGCTTTCCTAAGTAACTCTAATTTTTTATTCAGTTTCTTTCCCAGCAAACTACAAGCCCCGAGCAGACGTTCGACAGCTATTCCCTTCCCCAGTTTAGCTTTTCTTTTTTTCTACTCTGTTTTTACCTCAAACACCCCACTCACAAAACCCCACCCTGGGTTACAATGCTCAGAGATCCTCTCGCTAGTTCTCAACTCTTCTAAACCTCCTCCAAATTCCTGGCTGGATTTTCTGGCAGTTTTCTAACGCTCCAACAGACTCCACTCTGGCCCTTGCTCCACTCGCCTTAACACGTGACATAGAACTCATTTCAATTCTAAAACTTCACGGGTGACTAGCTTCTGTAATAGACGATATAATTCACATTCGGCCGTACTTTACTCAGAAACAATAGGGAACATCACCCCCAACCGTCTTTTTACACTTAGTTCGAAAGTAAAGTAGCTTGAACCGTACAAGTTGTGAGTTACTGCGGCCTCTGGCAGCAATTAATATATACAGATTACATTCAAAGTCTCACAGCTAAAATAAGTACAGAACAGAAAATACTGGGATTGCTGCCAAGAAGCAGTTACGGGAAAGCAGGTTTCTGTGTACAGTCTTGCTCTCCGGTCCTTTCGGTTCTGTCCTTGGGGAGTTACCTGTTAAGTCTGAGGGTACAGATTTGGAACCCCCTATACCATTCTACCATTATCTGTCTATAGGTGAACGGTCTCAGACATATGTGTGTGTGTTGACTGTCACAATAAACCAAATACTTAAACTATAAGAAAAGATCTAGATATGTAAGCAAGCAGGTTAATCCTATAGGCTACAGTCTAATAACTGAGACCTCATGAATAGCTGAGACCAGATGAAAACTCATCTCACTTGTGAACCCAGGTCTCCAGGGATCTAGTTCTAATTTCTTTTCTTTGTAGAGTAAACTGTTCTCCTCCGACTGAGCGCCAGCAGCATGGGTGGGTGTGTGCCTAAACCCACAACTCCAGAACCCCTGAGCATTCAGCAACTCCTCCAGGTCCAGGCACGTCTGGAGTCCCGGAGGCGACTGACCAAGGAGCTCAAGGCCTGTTTCAACCTGGCGCTGAGCGAGTTCTCCCAGGAGCCAGTCTGCATCCAGGAGAACGCCAGGATGACCATCCAAAGCGAGACCACGGTGCTGCTCTTTGCGTCCGGCACGCAGGAGAACGAGATCTCCGTCTTCTCTCTGGAGGGGAAGATCCAGTACAGTATTAAAATAGCTCGGTGGGACACTTCTGTGGCCAGAGTCTTCAGCAGGAACATCGTGAGGACCGTGGCAGAGATGGCCAACTACATCCCGGCTGGACGGGGCTTGGGACGTCTGAAGAAGAAGACGTGGAACTAACTACTGGCAGGGAAAGTCCCCTGGGTCATGCTGCTGGATGGGGTCTCTCAGCTCTTCCTCAAGCCAAGTACAATGAACAAGGAAGAGACTCACCAGTGGCCCAGATCCCGCCCCCAGCTAGAGTAGAAACCATTGTTACTCCATTGTGGAACCAGACATTCAGCCAGTGGGAGTCCCCCTAGCCTAGACTCCAATGGAGCTCTGTCCACTGATTCCATCTGGACTGCTAGCCCAGGACTGGTAGGGCTCTCTGGCTCCCTCTCCCTCCAATTCTCCCCTATCGATAGAACGTGGGAGTTACTCTCCTCAAGTTTTGCCCTAGTGTTTGAATACTGATAGAAAACGGACACGGCTGCTGAAGTACAATACAGCTGTGATCTAAACATGGACTGACAAGGATTTTGAGTAGTTACATACAGATCTGAACACATCAAAGGCAAATGAAGAGACGGGCACAAGGGAGCGGTGGCGTAATAGTTAACTGTGCCACACGGGGGGAGAGTGGGAATGCAAGAGTCGCTGGGGGGAGATGTTATAGGCCTGTGCTATACACATGAGATTATCAAATCTAGCGCCAGCATCTCTGAGAGTCACGACACTGGGCAGGGAATTGGAGGAAAAGAGAATATGTGAGAAATGTCACCTTCTTACTGGGGTGGGGATGATCCAAAAAGACTAGAACCCAACCCCTCCTCCCCCCACCACCGCCGCTTCTCCTGCCTTCTCCAGAGTGGAAACGGCTGAAGGAATTCAAACACGCGTTACTTCTTGTTTCCTTTTGCTTTGCAAACCGCTGTCATCGTGTTGGAATAAAGCCTGCACCCAACAAACAGGCAGCCTCATGGAACATAATACTACACGGGACAATTATTTCACCCAGCCCGACGGTGACAGTGCACCCCATAAGACTTTGGGAAAATATGCTTACAAATGTATATACATGACATAACTGGAATCTGTTTTATGCTACATATGCCATGCAAGATATCTCTGTAAAGGTCATGTTCTACTGCATGTATTCATCCGACCTAGGTGCATGCATGGGTCATTTTTATGTTCGAAGTTATGAATATTGGCTGTGTATTTGCTTGATTTCTAAGTAGCCTTAATAAAGTAAAGCTTTTTGGTCAGCTTTCTGAGAAAAGACTATTCCCAGTAAGTGCCCAGTCGAGAACCACTTAAGCCAACAATGAACATGGAGATGTCAATCCACACCTGAGCTTTCCCAGGAATGTGGCCTGGCTGGTAATGGACTCAGTCTTGCGGGGACAGGTGACTTGCCCATGTGACTCCAAAACTCCATCTTGAAGCTGGATTCTACATGGGGGAGGGAGTGGGTCCAGCCACAAGAGAAAGTCTATTTAACCCCCTGGGAGACCCCTCCATTTTGTCTTCAGCTGGCTCAAGGAACAGCCTCTCCACCCCCCCCCCCCAAGGATACCTGGAAAGAAACTGGAACAAAGGACAGTGACTACAGGGGTGTGAGCGATGCTGGACCCAGACTAGAGGGAGACTGGTCTGTAAAAGGAAGGTCACGGGAACATCTCTGAGGGTGAGATTTTATCTGTATTCAGTTTTATTATTGTATTAGAGATAGATTTGCATGTTTTATTTTATTTTACTTGGTAATTCACTTTGTTCTGTCTGTTACTACTTGGAACCACTTAAATCCTACTTTCTGAATTTAATAAAATCACTTTTTACTTATTAATTAACCTGGAGTACGTATTAGTACAGGGGTGGAGGGGGCAAACAGCTGTGCATATCTCTCTGTCAGTATTATAGAGGGTGAACAATTTCTGAGTTTACCCAGTATACGCTTTATACAGGGTAACTTGGATTTATTTGGGGTTTGGACACCATTGGGAGTTGAGCACCTGAGTTTTAAAGACAGGAATATGTGTTTTCATCGAGGTCCCACATCAACAACACAGGGATAAGAACTGGGACCCCCACACTTGGTGAGGATCCCCCAACTTTATTGGGGTCACCCTGGCTTTACTCCTGGGTCACTGAGATCAGAATCCGGCCTGACTCCATCACTGTCCCTGTGGGTCTAATTGTACTGATCATTTGCACATAACAAAAGACTGGGGGGTGAACAACGAAGAGGACAGGTCACTGATACAGCGCGAACCGGATCACTTGGTAAGCTGGGTGCAAGCAAACGATGTGTGTGAATACGGCCGAATGCACTTGGAGAGCTCGGAACAAAGAACGTGGGAATCGATACAGGATGGTTGTGGGGCCGGGGGGAGGGGGGGAGGGGGCTCCTCGGTCCTGGGACGAGGTAACTCTCGGAAGACAAACTTACAGCCCCGGTGGATAATCCGCTGGACATGGGCTCCCAGAGGGGTGCTGTGGCCAAAAGAGCGAACGTGTCTGTACTCCCACTTCGTCACAACGTGATCCTTAGCTGGATCGACAGGTGGAACGAGCAGGAGCAGCCAGGCTATCTCTGTGTCTGGCCCGGGTGCGACCTCTGCTGGAAGCCCGAGTCCCGTTCTTACGCCCAGAATTCAAAGAGGACGTTAATCAATTGGAGAGGGGCTCTGAGTTAAGGCGGATACCCCCAGAACGGCCCAGAATACAGTTACGATCCCCAAGGCCCAGTCTGCATATGCACCTGCTGCCACAGGAGAAGAGGAATAAGAAATGCAGAGACCACGTGTCACGGCGTGCCCGGGGCGAGGCTCTGGCACTGCTCCCTAGGAACCAGTCAGGACTCCGGGGGGGAGAGGGGGAAGCGTCCCCTCCGTACACAGCCTGTCTCCAGGGCTAGGAGCTTCACAGGTTCCCGCTTCCACTTTCCTGGGTCTGACCTCGGAGCATTCAGCACCTTCTGCCCCTCCGTGCGCTTCCCCCAGCAAGCCCGCCTGGGCGGGGTCCTGGGGGAGCCCGTGGGTTCTGCACCCCAAATCCACAGTCAGACGTGACTCTCAGCCAGCCAGTAAAACAGAGGTTTATTCGATGACCGGTACCTGGTCTAACACAGACCATACAGCGAACGTGAGCCCTCGGCTGGATCCATTTTGGGGGCCAGAGAGCGAGGCAGCCAGCCTGAGCTCTCCCTCTTCCCAGCCAGACCCAGACTGAAACTCCCTCTTCCAGCCACTCCCCTGCATTCCTTTCTCTTTTTCCTGGGCGAGAAGAACAGCTGACCGCTCTCCAACAGGTTAGGAGGTAGAGAGGTGGGGGAAGGGACAGGGCGTTGGCTGCTTGCTTACACTGTCTCTCTGCTCGGCACCAACTACACATCCTTATCCCGCCACATAGACACTCAGGAAATGCACAGGGGAAACCGAGGCACCCCTACACTATCCAGAGGAAACATGAAGAGCATTCCTACCCGGTCACACCCCGTCACCTACGTACAGGGCTCAGGGGATCCCTGAAACCACCCCAATTTGTCTCTCTGCGCCAGGCTGGGAGCGGCTGTCGGGCCCCAGTGTCACCCCAAAGCCACCTGTACCCTCACACCATGTCTCCCTCCCCAGCAGTGCAATAGGGGGCTGGGAGCGGCTTCCCGGATGCCAGGCCCAGGGGTCTGGATTTAGCAATCGGCTCAGATCCGTTGGGCCTGGTTTCCTTCTCCTTTGTGGCAGCTCTCCCACCGGTGACACGCCTAGAGCCGCGCAGGGGTCCCTCTGCATTGGGAGACAGGACAATCACACCTGCCCCTGGCAGGGCGGGAAGGAACCGGCTGAGGGTTTAGGGTCTGGGGCCTTTGATTTCAGAGTGACATGAACAACTAAAAGACTGGAGATTCCCACGGCCCATCCCCTCCCAGCCGGCTGCCATTCATTATTGATGGGCCCATGCAGAACGCATTAGCGGAGAGTTTGTTTGTTGAGTGTCATCTGGCCCCTCCTTAGCAACACCCAAACAGGACAGCTAAGAACACCTCAAAGGTATGTCGGCGTCTACTGGCCATTCATTCCAGCTCTGGGAGTTAGGAGCTAAATATCTTTGAGGAGCGGGGCCTCAAAGACCCCTGGTCGTTCAATAATACCCGGAGTTGGCTCAGAAAGTGAGGGGCTGGTGTGCTGATCCCACACAATTTGGGGCACTGCTAGATTCAGAAGATTTGCTGAGCTGTGGGGATGGAGAGGGGTCCAAGGTAAACAGATCTTCAGCGAGCGGCACTGGCCGCCAATCAAGATCCACTAAAGACATCTGCGGCGGATCTGGCTCATCGTATAACATTTTTTTGTTCGAGTGGATTGTCACATGGGTCAAAAATAGCCCAAATTCCCTGTGGGAGATTTTGAACCGGAAAAAAAATCATTGAGAAAAATATTCCCAGGAAATGTTTCATGTTTTCTCTTACCTCAAACTTTCACAAATCATGGGAATGCTGAAAGTCTGGTTGGCATGTTTTGGGACTACAGCAGGCTCCCTGCCTAACCTGACCCCCTGCGACTGCCAGAAGGAACGAGCATGTCCAGCTCCTAGACACATGGGCGACCACAGGGCTCCGCATGCTGCCCCCACCCCGAGTGCCGGCTCTGCAGCTCCCATTGGTCAGGAATTTTGGCCAATGGGAGCTGCAGGGGTGATGCCTGCAGGTGCGGGGGGGTGCACAGAGCCCCTGGCCCCTCCGCATGGGAGCTGCACAGAGCCAGGTCAGGCAGGAAGCTGACCTTAGCCCCGCTGTGCCACCAACTGGGAGCCGCCTGAGATAAACGCTGCCCATCTGGAACCGGCACCCCAACCCCTAACCCAGGCCTGAGCCCCCTACAACACTCCAAACCCATCATCCCCAGCCCCATGCCGGAGCCCCCTCCTTCACCCCAACCCCTGATCCCTGGCTCCACCTCATAGCCTGTACCCCCAGCGGGAGCCCTCATCCCCTCCCACAGCCCAACCCCCTACCCCATCCCAGTGACTGTGAGACAGGGTTGGGGAGAGCAATTGGGGGGGGGGGCAGTGGAGTGAGTGGGGGCGGGACCTCGAATAAGGAGGCAGGGCAGGGTGGTGCCTCAGGACAGGGGGCGGGGCAAGGGTCTTCGGTTTTGTGCCATTAGACAGTTGGCAACCCTACGACAGAGTAAATCAGCCTCAGGAGGTATCTAGTCCAACCCCCTGTTCAGAGCAGGACCAATCCCCAACTAAATCATCCCAGCCAGGGCTTTGTCCAGCCTGACCTTAAAAACCTCTAAGGAAGGAGATTCCCCCACCTCCCTAGGGAACCCATTCCAGTGCTTCCCCACCCTCCGAGTGACATAGTGCTTCCTAATAACTAACCTAAACCTCCCCCACTGCAACTTGAGACCATTACTCCTTGTTCTGTTATCTGCTACCACTGAGAACAGTCTAGATCCATCCTCTTTGGAACCCCTTTTCAGGTAGTTGAAAGTAGCTATCAAATCTCCCCTCAGTCTTCTCGTCTGTAGACTAAACAATCCCAATTCCCTCAGCCTCTCCTCACAAGTCATGTGCTCCAGGCCCCTAATCATTTTTGTTGCCCTTCTCTGGACTCTTTCCAGTTTTTCCACATCCTTCTTGTGGTGTGGGCCCCAAAACTGGACACAGTACTCCAGATGAGGCCTCACCAATGTCGAATAGAGGGGAATGATCACGTCCCTCGATCTGTTGGCAATGCCCCAACTTATAGAGCCCCAAATGCCATTAGCCTTTTTAGCAACAACAAGGGCACACTGTTGACTCATATCCAGCTTCTCATCCACTGTAACCCTCAAGTCCTTTTCTGCAGAACTGCTGCAGTGGAAAAGAAGAGTTTAGGGCGCAGGGTCCGCTCCGCTATAGGCTTCCCCATGGGCTACCGTCTCTCTCCCACGACATGTCGAAGATTCTGTACAATCGAGGATGGGAACCTTTGTTATAACGTCCCTGCAAAGACCCACACGGCACAAGACATTTGCACACAAGATGTTTTATTGGTTCTACGAGGCCCAGGCAGACGGAGAAGGCACCGGCAGAGACTACGAAGGATTTGCACACAATCCAGATATCACTCGTTTCCAGACCATTCTCCTGGCACCCTCCTTCCTGTGCCAGGATTCCAGAAAGGTCAGTTCTTTGACTCCAGATTTTTAACCCACCCCCGTCCCCCACCAACCACGACCTAACCAGACCCAACCAAAACCCATCCCGGCCTCGACCACCATCAGTTATCAATTGACCACTGTGAAACGCCTCACGATCCTATCCCAGAGCCCCGGCACATCAGCAGAGTACTGGGTGCTTCCGTCTCGGAGCTGAGAGACGTTTATGGTGTTTGCTCCTTCCCCGGACATGAACTTCAGCACCCGCCCATCGCTCTTCACCACCATCTTGGCGTTGTCCTGGATGCTCTGGGGTTCTCTGGAGAACCCATTCTTTGCCTGCTCCATGCAGGACTTCAGCCCTTTGGTCATCTCCCTCCAGTAGATCATCTTGGCCATCACGGTGTCCAGGTTCTCCAGGCTCAGCACCAACAGCCCGCTGGGCAACTTCTCCACTACTCCGTCAAAGTCAGGGAGCTGCACCCTATAGTGGGGTTCCCCCTGGCCGTAGAAGACCCTGACGTTGCTCTCGCCCTGTCCTGAGACAAACTCCAGCTGCTGCCCCTCGCAGCGGATCACCAGCCGGGCGTTCTCCTGCAGGCAACCAGCCTCCCGACTGAACTTCAGCAGCGCGTGGTCCAGGCACCTCTCCACGGGGTGAGAAAGGCCACCCAGGGACGCCAGCCGGTTCCGCACCTTGGCGATGTTCTCCACGCTCAGCACCTCCGGGCGGGTGGAAATCGAGGCACAGGGATCCATCTTCGGTCCCTCACACCAGGATCCATCATCGTCCCTCGCACAGGGATCCATCTTCGGTCCCTCGCACCAGGATCCATCATCGTCCCTCGCACGGGGATCCATCTTTGGTCCCTCGCACTGGTCCCAGGCGCCGACGGACGCTGGGGGTGGCTGGACGCTTGGTAACAAACTCACTGGCTCTGAAAGGGGGAGAGGAAGCAGGTGATGGGGTCTGAGATCTCCCCGGGAGGCTCCCGGGAGAGGAGCGTGTGGAGGACTCAGCCTCGGGGGAATGGAGCCAGTGGAAGATGAAACGTTGGGTCTGATTTCACCCGGAGTTACCCTGGAGCAATTCCACCGGCTTCTGGATTTACACCAGAGTCACTGAGATCCGAATAGGGCCCCGATCTCCATCCCTAGGACACCTGGGTGCTCACCTGGCTCTGGGAGGGGAGTGGGGGCTGGTGGGTGAGAGCAGGGGAGTATAGGAGCCAGGACTCCTGGGTTCTCTCCCCAGCTCTGGGAGGGGAGTGGGGTCTGGTGGGTTGGTTAGAATGTGGTGGGGAGGGAGGCTGGGAGCCAGGATTCCTGGGTTCTATCCCTGGCTCTGAGAGGGAAGTGGGGGCTAGTGGTTAGAGCAGGAGAGGATGGGAGCCAGGACTCCTGGGTTCTGTTAGGATTTGGCTCCACCTGAAGCCAGTTTGGATTAAGGCCAGGTGCAAACAAAGCGCAGTTGCTCTTCCTGACTCCGTCTAAGGGGCGCTCTTCCTGCAGAATCGCTCCACGGTTCTACAAACTCTTTTCTCCTCCCCTGCCCAGACAGAAACCAGAAACCAGAAACCAGGAGGAGTCTCAGGAACCCTTGACGGGGAAATCGAAAGTTGGGGGGGCGGGGGAGGGAGAACCTTGGCTACACCCTGAGGGATTCAAGAAACAGCAACTTCCTGGCCAGAGATACCTGGTCCATGTATCTGTGTCTGTCTGTCCTGGTACATTAGGCACTGGGGGGTGGGTACAGGGTTTGGTGAAGTCTTGGGGAAACGGAGGAGTTGGGCACAGAGTGGGGTCCTGCAGCTCCCTTTTGTCCCAGCCCTAGGCTACGTCCTCCCCCGGCTCCTCCGGTGCCCCTCGCTCCCGACCCGCAGCCCCCAGCCCTGCCGGTGCCCCTCACTCCCGACCCGCAGCCCCCAGCCCCGCCGGTGCCCCTCACTCCCGACCCGCAGCCCCCAGCCCTGCCGGTGCCCCTCACTCCCGACCCGCAGAGCTAGCCTGGGCTAGCAGCAGTGTGCCAGTTGGAAGTGAGGGGCACCAGCCAAGGGGGAGGGACAGGGTTGGGCGAGCTGGGGTCTGCGGGTCGGGAATGAGGGGCACTGGCAGAGCTGGGGGGCAGGACTAGGCGAGCTGGGGTCTGCGGGTCGGGAGTGAGGGGCATTGGCAGAGCTGGGAGGGGTGGGCTGGGCGAGCTGGGGTCTGCGGGTCGGGAATGAGGGGCACTGGCAGAGCTGGGGGGCAGGACTAGGCGAGCTGGGGTCTGCGGGTCGGGAGTGAGGGGCACTGGCAGAGCTGGGGGGGCTGGGCGAGCTGGGGTCTGCGGATCGGATATGAGGGGCACTGGCAGAGCTGGGGGGCAGGACTAGGCGACCTGGGGTCTGCGGGTCGGGAGTGAGGGGCACTGGCAGAGCTGGGGGGCAGGACTGGGCGAGCTGGGGTCTGCGGGTCGGGAGTGAGGGGCACTGGCAGAGCTGGGGGGGGGCTGGACGAGCTGGGGTCTGCGGGTCGGGAGTGAGGGGCACTGGCAGAGCTGGGGGGCAGGACTGGGCGAGCTGGGGTCTGCGGGTCGGGAATGAGGGGCACTGGCAGAGCTGGGGGGCAGGACTGGGCGAGCTGGGGTCTGCGGGTCGGGAATGAGGGGCACTGGCAGAGCTGGGGGGCAGGACTGGGCGAGCTGGGGTCTGCGGGTCGGGAATGAGGGGCACTGGCAGAGCTGGGGGGCAGGACTGGGCGAGCTGGGGTCTGCGGGTCGGGAGTGAGGGGCACTGGCAGAGCTGGGGGGCAGGACTGGGCGAGCTGGGGTCTGCGGGTCGGGAGTGAGGGGCACTGGCAGAGCTGGGGGGCAGGGCTGGGCTAGCAGGGGCTGTGGGTCGGGATTGAGGGGCCCCGGCAGAGCTGGGGGGAGCCCTGGGCTGGAGGAGGTCGGGGGTTAGATGCTGGGGAGGGACCCTCCCGGACTCACGGCTTCTCCTGTGTCCAGCGGGGTCTGAGTGTCGGGACCAGGTTCCCGCGAGACGATTCTCCCGGAGCAGGGAGTGAACCCGGCACCCTGCGTCCGTCCTGTTTCCTCCTAGCGAGGACACTTGACACCCGGCCCTGGAACCTGCCCAGCGCTAACCACAGGTATTGGGCTGCCCCGTCCCACCCAGGGGGCCGGGCAAAGGCTCCCTGCCCTGGGATCTGTGTCTGGAGGGGACGATCGCGGCCTGGGGCCTGCTGGAGCTGTTCATCCCCATGTGGAGCCAGCTGAGCCCCCGCTACCTTCCCCCCCCCCCCCCCCAGCGCCTCTGAGCTCCAGCCAAATGTGGGGACGATTTTATTCACAAACAGGCCACTTGAACAGCAGGAAATGAGCCCAGGACGGCGGCTGACCCTCAGCAGAACCCTGCCCACCGGCGCACGTGTTACAATGGGGGGATCTGCGCCCCAGAGGCAGTCGCATCACGAAACCACTAAGAAGGGCAGGGAGCCAATTGAGCACAAGGGTTACTGAGCCAGCCGGGCTGGGAGCCGGGACATGGGAACGTGGGGCTGGGGAGACCTGGGCGCCTGAGTCAAGAGAAGGAACCGGGAGCCCGGATAAGGAGAGACGCTGGAGCCAGGAGTGTCACGTGTTGTATGTAGAAAACACAGGCCGGACGTCTCCACGTTGGGGATGGTCGTGTTCTGGGCTCCTCTCCAGGGAGGGGAAGGACACGCTGCAGCCGCCAATCAATCCAGCGCCGCCGGCCGCCCCGACGGCCTCCTCCCGCGACATCTCTGGGCTTCAGAGCGGCTGGGACTCCGGCATCCTGCGGGCTCGGATTTCAGTGACATGGATTTATTCTTCTGTGTTTCTACTGTGTGGATAAATCTCTGCATTTTTGTATAACTTTTATATGACTTTCGTGTTGTGCCTTTTCCTAGACCCTTGTCTCAGGTTGTATCGAACCTCGATAATATGTTACAGCTCCTAACTATGACTTTGTGTTGTGCCTTTTCATAGACCCTTGTCTTAGAAACTCTGTGTTGAACTTTGGGGAGATGTTCTAGCCCCTAAGGTAGGATAATTAAAGTAGAAGAAAAATGTCTTTTCGCTAGGAGTAGAATAAGATCTTCCACCCACTGTGTAATCAATGGCCCCGGTGAATGAACGAGGGGTGAATGAGGAAGGTGGGGAAGGCAGCACCTCCAGATGTTGCAAGGGTTGGAGAGGGGATGGGAGCCAGACCAAGGACAATGAAACTTGTTGAGTGGGCTGACTATGGAAGATCAGACAGATTGAGGCCTCGGGGGTTAGGAGCCAGCACCTCCTTGGGGGACACCCTCTCTGGGGCACCGGGACAACACCCAGAGGGGAGCAGCACAAAGGACCAATGACCCAGATTTTGATCCAGGACAGTTTTGAATGAGAGGGAAGCTGCTATCAAAGTGAGGGGTCTGGCAGGGGACCCCGGGTCTGGTCTTGTCAACATCGGAGCATCGATCCGGATCCACCCCTCCCCCATCGAACTCACCTGGCCAGTGAAGTTAAGGGGAGCAACCAGTTGGTAACAATAGCAAGACAGAGTGTGTTTGCGTGTGTGTGAGTGCATGAGTGTGATATCAATCAGATGCATATGATACAGTGTTGATTAGTACATGTATTACTAATAAATGTGGTGTTTTGCCTTATTCCCCCTGAAAAGATCCAGTACCGTACTTTAAGTACAACAACTGGCACAGCAGAGCCTGAGAGGAACCCCAGTGACCGCAGACTCCACTAAGGTACGAAGGCCCCTGGCCAGGTTTATTGTCAAACGAAGCCCAGGAATAGTTGTAGACTCCACAGGACACACAGGACTCACCTATCGAGGTACATCCCCTCTGCACAGTGAGGGGCCCCCTCTCACCTGGTACAAGTTGGTTCGAACAAAACAACCCCACCCGTCCTATTGTCCTTTTGCCCCTGTCTTTAGGCTGGGTGCACCTTGTTATCTGGTGGGATGTGCACGTATTGGGACGTATTTATATCTCTAGTGCCCAGCACCTTTTAGGGATGTGCGGTTTTGCAGCATCAGCCAGTGTCTGTGAGCAGGGCCTGCCTCTGACTCACAGCTTAATTTTGCTTTATGTTAGCAAAGTCTTGACCATTACTTTAGCTCAGGCCTTAGGCCTCATACTGGACCTCTGATACAAGGGTTCATGTTTCAGAGCCTCATCTTACTACGCTCTGTATGGCAGGGTCATGGGGGGATGGTAGACCAGCCCCCTTTGGGTGAGTCACGTCTCCTGCCTCAGTTTCCCCATCTACAAACCCGAGACAATGACCCTGCCACTGAGGGGCAAGGACAGGAGCGGGGGGGGGGGGGGGAAGTGGCTGCACCGGGCAGCCCTAGGGGGCACCTGGGATGTGATTTGACCCCTAGAGTCCTGGCCTGGTGACCCGACCCCCACCCCGACCCCGTGGCCTCGGCGGACCCGCCTTTCCCCCCCCCCCCCGCCCCTCTCTGAACTTTCGGTGATGACGTTGTGTGACGTGGCAGGGTGACGTTGTGTGACATGGCAGGATGCCCGCCAGGGGGTCCCCACTTTTCCACAGGTCTGTGTGGGGGGGTCACGGAGACCCCACGGAAAGGGGTGGGTGGGTCCCTGCGGGGGGGTCTGAATCCCTCGGACCCTGCGCTGTGGAGCGGTGAAGACTCACCCCCTTCCACGCCCCGGAGGAGGCGCCCGGGGCCGGAGGCTCCCACCCACGTGGTGGGGGACAACTCCCAGGCGCTCAGGGCCCCCCCAGAGACCAGCTATTGGCAACGGACCAATCAGCTCTTCAGCGCGCAGCCCTCGTCGCTCATTGGCCAGCTGCGGCCAATCCGCTGTTTGGCGGGAAGTCCGGCCGGTCAGCTGTTCCCCGCCGCTGAGCGCCCCGTGCGCTCCCGGGTGAATGTCACGCTGGTGAAACCTCTCTGGGCCTGTCCTGTGACCTCAGGTCGTGTGCGTAGTTCTTACTGTTTGTGGTTATTGTTTAGTGAGGTGTCGTGGTTTGTACTGGTCTGAATGGCACTTAACCCCCCTCACCAGAACGTCAGAGTTTGGTTTCTTTTCATTCTGTTTTTGTGTTAGAACATTAACAATGTGAATATCCCGAAACACGACAACACGACATTTCATCTCTTTCCCCCGTTTCTTCCTCTAGCCTCTCTGTCGTCTAAACCTCAGTGGGACAAAGGTAAAGTTCTCGGATCACAGGGGGAGTGAAAACTTTCCTGTGAATTATGGTGGCTCCTTGGCAACACCATAGTTCAGGTTTTGTTTCAATTCTGCATGTGCCAGGAGCTGATCATCGTATTACTGGTGGCTGCCCAGATCTTCCTCAAATCGAAAAGTCGATTCTTTTCTCTGTTGGAATTTAGAATTTGTAACTGGTGGTTGGGGAACCAGATGGGCTGGGGGGAGGGGGGGGAGCAGTGGATCTCCGTAGAGATCTGAGAGATTAAAAATGAACCTTTTGGAAAATCAGGGAGGAACATCTCACCTCGTTCCCAGGACTCTTTATGCGCATACATCACGTCCCCCGGGGGCCTGGCTCAGCGGAGCTGATCCCTTCCCTCGGTCACTGACCCGGCTCTGTCTCAGCGCGGAGCAGAGCGGGAGAATTACTCCTCGTGTCCTGCCTACAACACTCCTGGAGGGACATGGGGCCTGCAGAGGGCGCTCTGGATGCTGGAAGAGCTAATGCCTGGACCGTCCAGCAGGAGGCGCTGCAGGGTGAGTCGGACCCAGAACCGATCCCCGCGGGACCCCTCGTTCTGCCCGTCCAGCCTGACCGTGACCCCCTGAGATCGACTCCCTGGGGCCCCTCGTTCTGCCCGTCCAGCCTGACTGTGACCCGCTGAGAACGACTCCCTGGGAACAGTTTTCCAACCAGTTCTGCTCCCCCCTTAGAGTGGCTCCATCCAGGTTTATTTCCCTGGTTTGTTCATTAGACGGTCATGGGAGACAGTATCAAAAGCCTCACTAAAGTCAAGTTCTACCACATCTACTGCCTCCCCCCATCCACAGGGCTGGGCCCCCGTCCAAGAGAGCTGTCAGGGTGGTTTGACGTGATCTGTTCTTGACAAGTCCATGCTGACTATCACTTCTCACCTCACTATCTTCCAGCTAACACCCTCCCTGCCCCCCTGCTGCACACCAGGATCACGGCCCCCCCGGGACACCCACGGCCCATTGACCGTCACCCCGGCTGGCTGCAGAACCTCCCCGCAGCAGCCTTCACCAGCGGGGCCCCACGTTGAGGGCGTGGTGGGGTGGGTTGCCGTTGAGGAACCGCGCGGTGCGGGCCCACAGCCCCGACGCCCGGATCCGGTAGTGGACGCGGCCGTCCCGGTCGTCGTAGACGTTGATCTGGCTCCCCCCAGCCCCCGCGGAGAAGCTCAGCGCCCGCCCGGCGCAGTCCAGCACCATCGTGGCGTCGTCCTGGACGCAGAGCGGCTCCTCGGCGAATTTCTGCACGGCGAAGTCCAGGCAGCCGCTGAGCTCCTGGGTCAGCGCCCCCCAGGCCTGGAGCCGGCGCCGCACCCTCAGCAGCTCGTCCACGCTCAGCGGCTCCGGGCGCACGGCCAGCCTGGCCAGGTACAGCTCGGCCGTCCGCACCTCCACGCTGTACCGGACCCGGCGGTGGAGGAGATAGACCGAGATCTCGCAGTGCCCCCGGCCGGAGAGGAACTCCAGCGCCCGCCCCCCACACCGGAGGCTCAGCCGGGCGTTGGCCTGGACGGCCGGCGGCTCCTGGCTGAACTCCTCGGCGGCCCGCTCGAGACAGGCCCGGAGCTCGGCGCTCGCCTCGTCCAGGCCCTGCAGCCGGTCCCGGTGCCTCAGGAGGTTGGCGAGGGTCAGAGGCTCCCGGAGGGACAGCAGGGCAGCGACCTGGAGCAGGGCGTCCCGGAGGAGGCTGAGGACGCCCTGGGGGAGGCTCGGCGGACGGACCGTCAGAGCCCCGGGGTCCCCGGCGCTCAGGGGGGAGAGGCCCAGCGTCTCCTGGCGCAGCCCGGGATCGAGGACGCAGAGCAGGAGGGAGACCAGCGCGACAGACAGTCCCACCACCAGACACTCTCGCAACAGGCGGCCCAGCTGCCTCCTGGCCCAGTCCAGGGGCAACCAGAGGAGCCAGTTAATGGCCCAGCTGGAGCCGATGGTCAGTGGCTGAGCCATGGACCTCCAGGGCCGGAGCACGGCCGGCTGGGGAGGGGTCACCGCAGCTCAGCCGGCCTGGCCCTGGCCTGAGACCTAAGGGGTGGGAAGGAGACTGGATCAGTTCGGGTGCCCCCCACTCCCGACCCGCAGCCCCTGTTAACCCGGCCCTGCCGGTGCCCCCCACTCCCGACCCGCAGCCCCTGTTAACCCGGCCCTGCCGGTGCCCCCCACTCCCGACCCGCAGCCCCTGTTAACCCGGCCCTGCCGGTGCCCCCCACTCCCGACCCGCAGCCCCTGTTAACCCAGCCCTGCCCCTCCCCAGCCCTGCCGGTGCCCCCCACTCCCGACCCACAGCCCCTGTTAACCCGGCCCTGCCGGTGCCCCCCACTCCCGACCCGCAGCCCCTGTTAACCCGGCCCTGCCCCTTCCCAGCCCTGCCAGTGCCCCCCACTCCCGACCCGCAGCCCCTGTTAACCCGGCCCTGCCCCTTCCCAGCCCTGCCAGTGCCCCCCACTCCCGACCCACAGCCCCTGTTAACCCGGCCCTGCCCCTTCCCAGCCCTGCCGGTGCCCCCCACTCCCGACCCGCAGCCCCTGTTAACCCGGCCCTGCCGGTGCCCCCCACTCCCGACCCACAGCCCCTGTTAACCCGGCCCTGCCGGTGCCCCCCACTCCCGACCCACAGCCCCTGTTAACCCAGCCCTGCCCCTCCCCAGCCCTGCCGGTGCCCCCCACTCCCGACCCACAGCCCCTGTTAACCCGGCCCTGCCCCTCCCCAGCCCTGCCGGTGCCCCCCACTCCCGACCCACAGCCCCTGTTAACCCGGCCCTGCCGGTGCCCCCCACTCCCGACCCGCAGCCCCTGTTAACCCGGCCCTGCCGGTGCCCCCCACTCCCGACCCGCAGCCCCTGTTAACCCGGCCCTGCCGGTGCCCCCCACTCCCGACCCACAGCCCCTGTTAACCCGGCCCTGCCGGTGCCCCCCACTCCCGACCCACAGCCCCTGTTAACCCGGCCCTGCCGGTGCCCCCCACTCCCGACCCACAGCCCCTGTTAACCCAGCCCTGCCCCTCCCCAGCCCTGCCGGTGCCCCTCACTCCTGACCTGCAGCCCCTGCTAGGCCAGCCCCGGCCCCCCAGCTCTGCCAGTGCCCCTCACTCCCAACCCGCAGCTCCTGCTAGACCAGCCATGGGCCCCCCACAGCCCTGCGTGGGCTGCATCTCGGGAGTGAGGGGCACCAGCGGGTCTCGGGAGGGGGGCGTCAGTGATACCCCAGCACTTCCCATCTCTCCTGTTCTCTCTGCACAACTTGGTTCTGTCTCTGCCGCAGCATGAATGAAAATCCCCCCCCCCCCAACACACACTCACACTCTTCTCTTGGTTTCAGTTTCCTTTCCTGTTTCTTCCCCAGTCGAGGATGGGGCGGAGGCAGGAGGCAGCCGGTTCCCTGGTCTGTGCATCCTCCCCCCCTTGTGATCTGTGTCTCCCCCGCATTGCCACCTGCCCAGGGGACCCCTGGTCCCCCGCATTGTTTCCCGGGATGGGGGGGGGGGCATGTCCCAGACTCCCAGCTCCATCTGGCTCACCTGGGATTTTCCGTTCACAGATTTGGTTTTTCTCTCAATCTGGTTTCGATCTGATCTGGAAAACGGCCCCTGCTGGGTTTCCAATTCCCCACAAACCGCAGCCCCCCAAAAGTCAGAGAGCCCCAGGCCCTGAAATGCAGGGAGCAGAGCCCGGCTGATGCGGTGAAAGCTGGTCGGGGTGAGCTCTCCCGGACAGGTAGCTGGGGAGGGGAAAAGCGTCCGGCCCAGACGGTATTTACTGTGAACACACCTGCTCTGCCCAGGGAGCCAGGTGACAGCTGTGTTTACCCAGGTGAGCAACTTCCCACGGCTTGTGCGCTTGGATGATTTTGAGCATTATGTGCAGATGATAACGCCTCTTTCCTTGACCTGTGTTAGCTCATTGTAATGTCAGTGTAATAACCGATGTACATGTCAACACAGGGGCAGTGAACTGTTGTTCTCCTTTCTGTACGAGTACCGGGGAGTCGAACCGCACGGACCCGGAGGGCGTCTGTCACGGAGCGCCCGGGCGATGGTCTGGAACCGCTCCCTAGGAAGCCAGACCGGACTCCGGGGGAAGGGCCCCTTCTCCGTACACAGCCTGTGTCCCAGGCCAGGAGCTTCAGGGGTCCCCACTTCCACCTTCCTGGGTCTGACCTCGGAGCATTCAGCACCTTCTGCCCCTCCGTGTGCTTCCCCCAGCAAGCCCGCCTGGGCGGGGTCCTGGGGGAGCCCATGGGTTCTGCACCCCAAATCCACAGTCAGACGTGACTCTCAGCCAGCCAGTAAAACAGGTTTATTCGATGACTTCTAATCACAGACCAGCCAGTGAGCGTGAGCCCTCAGCTGGATCCATCTTGGGGCCAGAGAGCGAGATCGCTGCTCCCCCCTCTCCAGCCTGACTCCAGCTCAAAACCAGACTGACCCCCCAAAAAACCCTCTAGCCCCTCCCTGCTCTCCTTTGTTCCTTTCCCGGGCTAGGAGGCATCACCTGACCTTTCTCCAACAGGTTCAGCTGACCTCCCTCCCCCACTTGGGGTCAGGTTACAGCTTCACCTTGGCTTTGCTTTGCATCAGCTACACATTCCTTTCCCTCCACATAAATGCCCAAGAAATGCATAGGGGAAACTGAGGCACACACACACAGTACTCCCACTTCGTCACAGCGTCTCCCTCCACTGCACTGAACTTGCTGGGTGCCAGACACCCCTGAAGCGGAAGGTGTCCTAGGGATGGAGATCGGGGCCCTATTCGGATCTCAGTGACTCTGGTGTAAATCCAGAAGCCAGTGGAATTGCTCCAGGGTAACTCCGGGTGAAATCAGACCCAACGTTTCATCTTCCACTGGCTCCATTCCCCCGAGGCTGAGTCCTCCACACGCTCCTCTCCCGGGAGCCTCCCGGGGAGATCTCAGACCCCATCACCTGCTTCCTCTCCCCCCTTCAGAGCCAGTGAGTTTGTTACCAAGCTTCCAGCCACCCCCGGCATCCATCGGCACCTGGGACCGATGATGGATCCCTGTGCGAGGGACGATGATGGATCCTGGTGCGAGGGACGATGATGGATCCTGGTGCGAGGGACCGAAGATGGATCCCTGTGCGAGGGACGATGATGGATCCTGGTGCGAGGGACCGAAGATGGATCCCTGTGCGAGGGACGATGATGGATCCTGGTGCGAGGGACCGAAGATGGATCCCTGTGCGAGGGACGATGATGGATCCTGGTGCGAGGGACGATGATGGATCCCTGTGCGAGGGACGATGATGGATCCTGGTGCGAGGGACGATGATGGATCCTGGTGCGAGGGACCGAAGATGGATCCCTGTGCGAGGGACGATGATGGATCCTGGTGCGAGGGACCGAAGATGGATCCCTGTGCGAGGGACGATGATGGATCCTGGTGCGAGGGACGATGATGGATCCTGGTGCGAGGGACGATGATGGATCCTGGTGTGAGGGACGATGATGGATCCCTGTGCGAGGGACGATGATGGATCCTGGTGTGAGGGACGATGATGGATCCCTGTGCGAGGGACGATGATGGATCCCTGTGCGAGGGACGATGATGGATCCTGGTGCGAGGGACGATGATGGATCCCTGTGCGAGGGACGATGATGGATCATGGTGCGAGGGACGATGATGGATCCCTGTGCGAGGGACGATGATGGATCCTGGTGCGAGGGACGATGATGGATCCTGGTGCAAGGGACCGAAGATGGATCCCTGTGCGAGGGACGATGATGGATCCCTGTGCGAGGGACGATGATGGATCCTGGTGCGAGGGACCGAAGATGGATCTCTGTGCGAGGGACGACGATGGATCCTGGTGCGAGGGACCGAAGATGGATCCCTGTGCGAGGGACGATGATGGATCCTGGTGCGAGGGACCGAAGATGGATCCCTGTGCGAGGGACGATGATGGATCCTGGTGCGAGGGACGATGATGGATCCTGGTGCGAGGGACGATGATGGATCCTGGTGTGAGGGACCGATGATGGATCCCTGTGCGAGGGACGATGATGGATCCCTGTGCGAGGGACGATGATGGATCCCTGTGCGAGGGACGATGATGGATCCTGGTGCGAGGGACCGATGATGGATCCCTGTGCGAGGGACGATGATGGATCCCGGTGCGAGGGACGATGATGGATCCCTGTGCGAGGGACGATGATGGATCCCTGTGCGAGGGACGATGATGGATCCCTGTGCGAGGGACGATGATGGATCCTGGTGCGAGGGACGATGATGGATCCCTGTGCGAGGGACCGAAGATGGATCCCTGTGCGAGGGACCGAAGATGGATCCCTGTGCGAGGGACGATGATGGATCCCGGTGCGAGGGACGATGATGGATCCCTGTGCGAGGGACGATGATGGATCCCTGTGCGAGGGACGATGATGGATCCCGGTGCGAGGGACGATGATGGATCCTGGTGCGAGGGACCGAAGATGGATCCCTGTGCGAGGGACGATGATGCATCCTGGTGCGAGGGACGATGATGGATCCCTGTGCGAGGGACGATGATGGATCCTGGTGCGAGGGACCGATGATGGATCCCTGTGCGAGGGACGATGATGGATCCTGGTGCGAGGGACGATGATGGATCCCTGTGCGAGGGACGATGATGGATCCTGGTGCGAGGGACCGAAGATGGATCCCTGTGCGAGGGACGATGATGGATCCCTGTGCGAGAGACGATGATGGATCCTGGTGCGAGGGACCGAAGATGGATCCCTGTGCGAGGGACGATGATGGATCCCCGTGCGAGGGACGATGATGGATCCTGGTGCGAGGGACCGAAGATGGATCCCTGTGCGAGGGACGATGATGGATCCCTGTGCGAGGGACGATGATGGATCCTGGTGCGAGGGACGATGATGGATCCTGGTGCGAGGGACGATGATGGATCCCTGTGCGAGGGACGATGATGGATCCTGGTGCGAGGGACCGATGATGGATCCCTGTGCGAGGGACGATGATGGATCCCTGTGCGAGGGACGATGATGGATCCCTGTGCGAGGGACGATGATGGATCCCTGTGCGAGGGACGATGATGGATCCTGGTGCGAGGGACGATGATGGATCCTGGTGCGAGGGACCGATGATGGATCCCTGTGCGAGGGACCGAAGATGGATCCCTGTGCGAGGGACGATGATGGATCCTGGTGCGAGGGACGATGATGGATCCTGGTGCGAGGGACGATGATGGATCCTGGTGTGAGGGACGATGATGGATCCCTGTGCGAGGGACGATGATGGATCCCTGTGCGAGGGACGATGATGGATCCCTGTGCGAGGGACGATGATGGATCCCTGTGCGAGGGACGATGATGGATCCTGGTGCGAGGGACGATGATGGATCCTGGTGCGAGGGACCGATGATGGATCCCTGTGCGAGGGACGATGATGGATCCTGGTGTGAGGGACGATGATGGATCCCTGTGCGAGGGACGATGATGGATCCTGGTGCGAGGGACGATGATGGATCCTGGTGCGAGGGACGATGATGGATCCCTGTGCGAGGGACGATGATGGATCCTGGTGCGAGGGACGATGATGGATCCCTGTGCGAGGGACGATGATGGATCCCTGTGCGAGGGACGATGATGGATCCCTGTGCGAGGGACGATGATGGATCCCTGTGCGAGGGACGATGATGGATCCTGGTGCGAGGGACGATGATGGATCCCTGTGCGAGGGACGATGATGGATCCTGGTGCGAGGGACGATGATGGATCCCTGTGCGAGGGACGATGATGGATCCCTGTGCGAGGGACGATGATGGATCCTGGTGCGAGGGACGATGATGGATCCCTGTGCGAGGGACGATGATGGATCCTGGTGCGAGGGACGATGATGGATCCCTGTGCGAGGGACGATGATGGATCCTGGTGCGAGGGACGATGATGGATCCCTGTGCGAGGGACGATGATGGATCCTGGTGCGAGGGACGATGATGGATCCCTGTGCGAGGGACGATGATGGATCCCTGTGCGAGGGACGATGATGGATCCTGGTGCGAGGGACCGATGATGGATCCCTGTGCGAGGGACGATGATGGATCCCGGTGCGAGGGACGATGATGGATCCCTGTGCGAGGGACGATGATGGATCCCTGTGCGAGGGACGATGATGGATCCCTGTGCGAGGGACGATGATGGATCCTGGTGCGAGGGACGATGATGGATCCCTGTGCGAGGGACGATGATGGATCCCGGTGCGAGGGACGATGATGGATCCCTGTGCGAGGGACGATGATGGATCCCTGTGCGAGGGACGATGATGGATCCTGGTGCGAGGGACGATGATGGATCCCTGTGTGAGGGACGATGATGGATCCCTGTGCGAGGGACGATGATGGATCCTGGTGCGAGGGACGATGATGGATCCCTGTGCCTCGATTTCCACCCGCCCGGAGGTGCTGAGCGTGGAGAACATCGCCAAGGTGCGGAACCGGCTGGCGTCCCTTTCTCACCCCGTGGAGAGGTGCCTGGACCACGCGCTGCTGAAGTTCAGTCGGGAGGCTGGTTGCCTGCAGGAGAACGCCCGGCTGGTGATCCGCTGCGAGGGGCAGCAGCTGGAGTTCGTCTCAGGCCAGGGCGAGAGCAACGTCTGCGTCTTCTACGTCTGGGGTGCCCTGCTATTGGGCGCGGCTCCCCCAGAAGAGAGTCCGCCCCACGAGATGTTGGGGCTGAGCCTGGCGAACCTGGACAAAGTGATGGCTTCAGGCCCTGGCCCTGGGTCCTGTCCCCTGACCATGGGGCTCTGGGGTCCAGCTCCCTGCTGCCTCTCCTGACTCCCCCACCCCATCATCTCTGCCCCTACTGCCTCCCCCAGACCTCCACCCATCCCCCTGTCACCCCTGACCCCGCTCACCTCCCCATCCAGGGTTTCGTTTGTCTCGAGACTTACTGGGGCAGAGTACGTCTGCTGTGAAAAGGGATATTTGTATGTTTAATGTCACTTTTCACAGCAGCGGACTAACTGGCGATCAATACGCTAGGATGATTTGGAGGTGTGTAGGGGCCCAGTTATTTATTTTTCCTAAAGCTAATTAAGCATTTTAGGAAAATTTATCCTAGTGGCCACCAGCAAGAGTTGGTGGCCGAACTTGGAGGCCACCAAAAAATGTGTCGTGAGAACCCCTGCTCTGGAGTGACAGCAGAATCACCGAGAGCAGAGTCCAGCCCTGGCCCCACGGACGTTTCAGGAACCGGCTTTTCTTTCCCTCTCTCCTGTCAATAAAACCTCAAGAAAGAAAATCGCTGCTGCACTTTGTGCATCATTTGGAAACTAAAAGGAAGCGTCACGTGTTCTGGGTGCAGATGAATCTTCTCCGCGGTCTGGGATGCTGAGACGAGAGGGAAAACGGGGAGCGTGTCTCGGCTCTTCGGCTCGTCCCCGGCTGGGTGAGTAGGCGAGATTTCTTGCTTTCTCCGGCTTCATCTTTCCTTCTTGATTCTGCTTCCAGCTGTCCTGAAGTGCACTTCCCGGTGGAACGGGCACATACATCTTGCAAAAACTATAGTCCTTGATTGTTCCCTCCCTAAAATGTCAGTGGAATAAGGCTCAAATCTGGGAGTCAATTCCTCCAAGGTAACAGCTGGCTCAGATGGCCAGTGGCTTGGGCTGGTTGGTGGCTTGGGGCCATCCGGCAACCCAGGGATCGGGGCGGTTTGGCCAGGGCTCCTCCGGCCATGCGGGTGGGTCCTCGGGGCTCTGGCAGGTGAGAGGTGGCGGGCGGGGGCTTGGGGGGGAGGAGCGGGGTTGGAGGGGGGGAGTTTTCAAACACTGTTCATGCCTTTGGGGATCAGCGTCAGATCAATCGCTTTGTGAAGAATGTTCACCCACCCGCGACGTGGTTTGTGTCTTGTAGTATTTTATCGTCTGTGAGTTCATTCGAGGGCGGGGATTGGCTGGTGCTTGGGGCATTGTGTGCCCTGGGCGAGGTACAGCCGGGTTTGGGGTAGGCAGGTGTGGAGCCCTTGGATTTTGAAAGCGGTGTTGTGCTGTGTGCGGGTGAGGTGTGTTACACAGAGCCGGGTGCCCTTGTACCTGAGAGCAGACGGGGCGTGAGCCGATTTTCCCCACGTGGCTGGCATGCGGGGGACTCTCCTGACCACCATGAATCCTGTTCTCCCTGCTGGTCTCTGTGGCCGGAAATAAACGTGCGTTGCACCAGCACTTGTGAAAGACCCAGCACCCAGCGGCCTCTCTGCTGGGTTCACTTCCCTTTCCCTCGTTTGCTGGAGAAGCAAAGAGCATGTCCGTGCTGAGCTTGCAAACCCCAGGCAGCGAACACCCCCTGCCCGCCCCGCTCAGCTCAACTGGTGGGTTCTTGTCCTGCGAGCGCTCACGGGATCCGCGGGAAGGGCCTCTCCTGAGTCGGGGGCTGGGTCAATGGCAGGAGACTCCGGGTAGGAATGAATGGTCCGTTCTCAGAGTGGAGAGGGGTGGGCCAGCGATCCCCACAGGGCGTTCGTCAGGATCATGCCCTTGCCCCTGCCGGTGTCCTCCAGCTTCGGGTACTTTGTTTCTTACGGCCTTGGCTTAGTGCCGCGCCCATGGAGCCGGTGAAATTAGGGATCAGCTCTCAAGAGCAAGTGGCGAATCCTGCTCTGGTGATAACTCCCTTTTACCCCGGCATAACGAGGATGTGAGGCCAGGGGAGACTCAGCCTCCTTAAGGACAAGAGAAATATCATTTCGATTCTGTTTAGTTATGTTACACTTACGTATGGTTAAAGGTCTTGGTCTGTAGCCCCCCTGCGGTATTTGAACCCCCGACCTCCACCCCATCTCTCTGCTGAGGCCCCTCAGTCCGGAACTGCAGCCCTCCTGCTCCTACCCCAGCTCTGGGTTCCCCTCCCAGTTGTGCTGCTGCCCCTCAGTTCTTATTAACACCCCCATCCTATGGCTCCATTTCTGAGCTCTCGTGAGCGGGGACGATTTACCTCCCCAGAGCAAAGAATCTAAGTCTGTCTCCTGCAACGCTGGGCTCTTCAGTAAACTCCGAAGCGGCAGGAGTTCAAAGTCAACCCGTTCTCTGAGAGTCGCTTTGCAAGTCTTGCAACATCGATTTGCCGCAATTAAATTGCATTGAGCGGTTGATTTTGTTTTTGTTTTCAGATCCAGCTGCAGCAAGGTGGGATCTCCTCATTTACAGAGCCGGAATCCAATTCTATTGACGACAGGCCCAACATGGGTAATCAACTGGGCAAGACCCATCAGCTGAGTGCCAGTAGCCTGCGGGAGGCGAAGAGGGAAATGGAATCCAACGATATGATGAGCGAATCGCTGAACGAGATCTTCCAGTGCGCAGAGGAGCATTTTGCCAAGGAGCCCGACTGCGTGAAGAACAATGCCAAGATGACGCTCCACTGGAACGGGAAATCGCTGGTGTTTGTGTCCGGCAGAGGGGTCTGCGAAATAAACATCTCGTATAAACCGGGCTCTGGGAAACCCAACTACAGTGTCAGCTCACACAGCTTGAATATCTTTCTAGGGAGGATATCGGCTGGCCTGAGGGTCCTGGGAGGAGCCTGGATTCCTGGGAGGAGACACCCAAGAGTCTGAAATCCCTCTTTGACTGCGCCATCCGGGGCTTCCGGAAGGAGCCCGCGTGCGTGCAGGAGAACGCGAAGCTGGTGATCCAGAGCAACAGGAGAAATCTGCCGTTCATCTCCGGGAAGGGCGAATGTGAGATCAACGTGACCTACAGCGACGGGAAACCGGTCTACACCGTCAATGAGCCCACCGGGGAGATTTACCTGGCGCGGCTCGGCGCCCGCCCCGCACCTCTGAGCGTAGCAAGCGTAGTGAGGGCCCGCAACAAGTTGGAGTCCTTTGGGGTGATGACACAGGAGCTGAGGGGCTGCTTTGAATATGCTCTGGGAGCATTGGAGGAGGCACCTAAGCGTGTTCAGGAGAATGCCCTGATGTTGCTCGACACTACCAGAGGCAGGATGATGTTCAGGTCTGGGAAAGGGGAGATTACAGTCACCGTCTTCTCCATGAACGGGACATTCACACATGACATCAAAATGCCCAAAACCAGCCGCCCACCGAGAAAGTGACGAGGAAAAGAAAACAAAATCCAAAATTGCCCAGAGGCTTCGACGTTCAGAACAGGATTCAACTCCAGAGCATCTTAGCTGAATCCCAGCTTTCTCCATTTCATCGCCATGTGGAGTGTTAGGCTCCAAGCCCCCAGCTCCCCAGTCCAGTGATTTCCTGAGAATCTCAGCTTTCTTTTTTTTTAAAAAAAATGGAGGTTGTGAGGAAAAGCCAGAAAAGTGACACCGAAAATTGCAAAACCGGGCAGTAAATGAACAGCATGAAACGTGTCGTTCTTTAAAATCTCATCCTTTTTAAGCCAATCTCATGCTTTTGGGGCCCTGATTCATAATTTTTAATCACTTGGGCTTGGCAAGACTGTGATTAAAGGAGAAACCAACACTTCTCCAAGGATTTCTTCACATCCTCCAACTCCACGTGTAGAGACGGTTGGCATTTTTAAAAGAGAAACTTTTTTTGTCAAAAAATAGCCTATTTCTCCCCTCCAAAAATATTTTGCCATAGAATCCAAAAGATTTCTTCCCAAACTTTTTATTCTTTTCAGAAATGTTCAAGTCATTAATTGTGCATTAATTTACACACACACACACACACACAGACACACACACACACACACTTTCAGTTTTTGTTTTCCATTTGTTTTTGGTCACCGTCGTGTGATGCAGTACAGAAGGAAACTGTGACCTCTACGTCTAAAATAGGAGAGGTCTCAAATTAGATCCATTATTCGGGTTGGGCCAAAATTTTCATTGAAACCTTTTCCCAACAGGAAATTGGATTTTTGTCAAAAAGAAAATTTTGAAAAACTTTTGCTTTGCTCGAACATTTTCAATTTTTTGGTCAGAAAACTGAAAGTTTGTGTAGTTTTGGATCACATGTTTTTGGCACTTTTGGGCTGGACATTTTTGGCCATTTTCAGTTCACAAATCTTCAGCTACTTTAAGCAAAATAAACCCCAAACAACCCACACCACCTTCCAAATAATAAAGCAGGGGTTCTCAAACTGGGGGTCGCGACCCCCTGGGGGTTCACGGGGTGATTCCCAGGCGGTCGCGAGCTCCCACTATATTCAGCAGCTGCTCCGAATAGAGGCGTATATCCGCTGAAAAGCCACCGAGCAGAACACTTCCGCTTTCGGCGGCATTTCGGTGGACGCACAGAGAAGCGCTCCGAGTCCGCCGAAATACCGCTGAAACCGGAAGTGTTCCATTCGGCGGCATTTTGGCAGACATACCCTGGGGCCGCAGCGTGCACGGGAAAGAAACAAGGGGTCTTGAACTTAGAAAGTTTGGGAACCCCTGTAATAAAGAACCCAGATCTGCTAGTAAAGGAGCTTTACGTGGTCTAACCACTAGGGGAGGATGGAGAGCTAAACTCAAAATGTTGACTTTGACTTCTTTTTATTTACCTTGTTTTTACCTTGCCCTAACGAGTTTAGGTCAACTGAACCTCCCCATCAAGTGGATGGAGCTAGTGATTGTCAGAAGGATGGAGCGGGTTGGATAGATGGATGGAGCTGCGGATGGATGTTTTACTAATTGATTACTGAGCTAGTCTTCAAGATCTGCTTTAAGATTATTTTAACATCCCACTGTAATTAGTCAAAGACAGCTTGTAGGGTAGAGCATAACATGAAACATCAGGGCCGCTGGATGCTTATTAATGATTCGTGTTAAGAAAACAGAATTCAGCCATGTTAGCACTGATACAATCTTAGAGATATTTGCTTGCAGCTTTGAGTTTATGCACCCATTTACCTATTATTTTAATCCTTGTAATGGCACATTTACTTATATTTACCCCCAACTGAGTTTTGAAAGAGGCTGAATATCGTAAAGCCATGCTTGGTGTTGGCAGAGGGCTAAGGGGAAATGTGCGGTTGATTTTGAAAACTATCTTCTCTAGCTGCCTGTGCAACTTTACCCCTGTTTGTCTGACTTTAAAATAGTGACAAGTGCCAACGATGGCAGAATTTTCACAATGAAGTTTGGTGCCACAGGACGCTCTCGCTTCTGCAGATCCAGATTAACACGGCTCCCCCTCCGAATCTTGACAATGAAGTTGTCCTACAAATACGACACCAGCCTTTTCCCCCAGCAGATTATTACTTTTTAAAATTATTCTGCACTTATAACAACTTGCTTAATAAAAACCGCGACAATACTCTACAGAACAGAGCTTCCATGACTTCCACTCCTTAAGAGCGTGGGGTGGGGAGTGGGTGTCCCAGGGTGTCCCAGATTTTGAAGTTTCATGGTTAAAATTTGGCAATCTTGCTTTTTGTTAATGGCAAAAAAATGCAAGGGTTTTGTGACAGGGTGTATTACGCTTGGAGGTCCTACTGCACCCTATGCCAGGAAAAGAGCAGGAGAATTGAGTCCTCCAGGCCGCCTAGAGCGACTTCAGGGAAGCAGCCAATCAGAGAGAGGCTGCAGGGAGCAGCCAATCAGAATCCAGCAGGCTCATATAAAAGGAGCTGCTAGCGACAGCAATTTCAGTTGCTGGCCGGAGCCAGAGGAGCAAGGAGAGGGACCCTGGCTGGCTGCAGGGACTCACGCAGAAATCAGCCCCGAGCTAAGGGCGAAGGTGCTGGGGCTGTGGGGAAGTGGCCCAGGGAACAGGAGCAGCAGCAGCAAGAGTTAAAAGGGACCCAGCGGATGGTGGCTGTTTGTAGGGTCCCCGGGGTGGGACCCGGAGTACCGGCTGGGCCTGGGACCCCCCCCCTGTACCAGCCGCTGGATGAGAAGGGGAGTTTAAATGAGCCTGGGGAGGGAGCTGAAGACCCGGAAGAGGATCAGTTTAGGTTGGACGTGAACACCCCAAAATAGGGCCAAACTAAAGCAGTGGCTCATGGGAGAGCCGGGGTCAGCTGAGGCTTGCCGGGGGAAAGACTCGGGGGCGCTGATCCACCCCAGAGCAGGGATCCTTTGCGAGCCAGCCGGCCGGAGGATGGAGCCCAGAGGCCGGGCTCGGGATGCCGATGGAGGATACGGTGGTAGGAGGCGCTCACGAGAAGCGTCTTCCTGTCTCCTCCCTCTGCTCCGCTCCATTTTTAATGGGTCCCTGCCCAGGGTCCCCTCAGCTTCTGAGAGGGGATGTGCACGGCGGGTATGTGTGTGTCTTAAACACCCCAATTATCAACCCATCCTGGCTCCACGGCAGCCGGGCCTCTGAGCAACCCGGCCCCACGGCGACCGGGGGAAGGGGACTGGCTGGGGAGCTTGGCTGTAGGGTGGGGAGGGGCCTGGTTGGGGGGGGTTGGAGTGGAGGAATGGAGGCTTGGCAGCAGTGGGGGGGAGGGCAGGGACCCGAATTGGGGGAGGCTTGTCTACAGTGGGCTGGACCAGGTGAGCAGCCTGGGGGAGCTTGGCTGGAGGAGGGTGCCTAAGAGGGCGAGATCTGTGGGGCGGGGAGTGGGGGAAGTTGTGTCAGAGTCACTGTTGCAAGGCAAATTCACAATTAGCCCCCCCCCCCGATACCCAGATGTGGCAGGAATTGGGGGGTGGCCATTTGGGACCCTTGTAGCCAAAGTCAGAGTCCACTGAGGGCGAGTCGTCAGGGCGGCTGCTTTGCAAAAGGCCACGGGCCCTGGGCGGGAGAAACTGAGTCACGGGAGGAGAAAGCAGGCTGGGTTTGTCCTCAGGCTCTGAAGCATTTTTGCAGCAGGTCAGTCCTAGTGTTAACCTTCCTCCAGGGAAAGCCCTGGCGGCGTTCGTTACAGAACGGGGCGATTGAGAGGGGAAAGTCATTTCCCTTACTTTAATTTTATGCTTTGAATGTTGTGCCATAGCAAACTGTGTTAGCAAAATCGCCTGCACCGGTCTGAGTCACCAATTCATCTCTTGGTTCAGTGTGATGATGGGGAAAGAGATTTCACTGGGCTCCCGTTTGTAGTTTTCTAGTAACAAGGCCTTTTGAATCTATCTACTTAAACTGCGTGGTGGGCTAATTAATTAGCTGACTAGCAAACAGATTTCAACAGAGGATGCGGAAGCAGCTGTCTGGATTCCAGCTGGAGATTTCTACAAGCAAGAGGAGGGAAGATCTTGTTTCCTTGCTTTGGATGCAGCCAGGTGTATAGATTTTGATGAGCAAAGACAGAGATTCAGGTTAACTCCACCTAAGGTTTTGGGAACCCTGAGCTTCTTCTCGCTGTGTTTCTGTGGGGACTGACCTGTCTAGATTCAATGTGTTTTATTTATGTTCGTGTAGAACGGTGAAGATCATGTAGATGGATTAGACAGTGGCCACGTTTTGTTGTAGAAATTCAGTTATTATTATGTTTACTAGACTTTTTATGAAGTTGGTACTTAAGAATTAAGTTCCTTCCTTTATTTCTTTGTCTGGATTTGAATGCAGGGAGGCCGACCCTGTGCGATCCTTGCTGGAAACCCTCCGTGACTGTGGTAACCTGTGGTCCGCAGACCTCTGGGTGTCCGCAGACTTTGTCTAAGGTTTCCACGGGGGTCTGTGCGTCCATTTGGAACTTTTTGGGGGTCTGCAAATGAAAAAAAGGTTGAAACCCCACTGATCTAGCTCACCCAACGATCTAGTGAGTGATCTGTGCCGACAGCAGCAGAGGGCGCCAGAGACCTTCCTCTTCCGGCACCACCAGTGGGGTGCGCCGTGGGGCTCGTTGTAGTGGAAATCCAGGCTTTTCCGGCTCTCCGATTCCACCAGAATCAACAGGGTCCTGCCCCTCCATGCCCAGAACGTTCCCTGGAATTTGGGAACGGATCGGAGGCGGTTTTCTAAAGTTATCATGTTGCAGACAGAGAGAGAAAGGCCATCCGGCTGGTCAGGGCTTCCCTCGGCCAGCTCCCTGGCTCTAACCACTAGACCCCCTTCCCTTCTCCTCCCAGAGCTGGGGATAGAACCCAGGAGTCCTGGTTTCAGGTCCCCTGAAGATAACAGGGAAGGCTGCCCCATTAAGGCCAGCCAGCCAGCCCTGTTCACTAACCAGACACAGCTGAGAAGGGGACAGGCGCTCCCCGTGAAATACCGCCAGCAAGCGGGGGTCTCATTGTTACAGCCTGCTGGTGTCTCTCAGGCTGTGGGGCGGGAGTTTGACTGGGCCCCGAGACTTTGCTGGTGGGCAGTGCCCCTTGCCTACGAAGGTTATCGTTCCAACTGCTTCTTCTCTGAGGCCTCATTAAAAGTGTCACGCTTATTCTAGTAACTGGGTGGTAGGGGAGTTGGTACCTGCCTGGCTTGGACTGACAGCTCCTACCAAACTGTGATTCCCAAACCCCACCCGTACTTAGCGACAACTCGCCAGTTCTAGACCCGCAACATCCCAAAGAATCAACCGCTGCACTTGTAAGCAGATTGACGATCTCTGGGCTCTGCAAACAGCGGAGACGCGGGATGAATTTCCGAAGGCCGTGAGACAGCTGGTGACTCAATATTCGGGCTCTTGGGATCAGTAGGAAAGTGTGTGTGTCTTGATTCATTAACCCTTTCCCTTTGCAAAGCCTATAATCTCACCGTTAGTACAATCAGCAATTCGTCCGAAAAGGAGTAGCAAAAAATTCCACCCCACTTTCCGTCACTGGAGCAGTCGGCCTTGTCTTGTCTTCGTCTAAGTTTGTTAAAACTTTTAGAAATCTCTCCATCTCCATGCACACCTGCCTCTCTCTCCATCCGCTCCCACCTATCCGTCCCCACACATCCTGTTGCAGGGGGCTTATCTCGTTGCCGGGAGAAACGAGGCCTCACACAGGTGGCTAGTTGGAAAGTGGTGAGTTTATTGGAAGGGGCGGCATTTCGTGCTGGGGGGCTTATCTGCCAGCACGGCCGCAATACAAGATGACTGACACGCTCGGGCGGTGTTCAGAGTGCCCAAAGAGGAAGCCCAACCCAAAGAGGTGTGTCAGCTCTCAGAGATATACCCATGCTCATTTGCATCTCATACATACTCATCTCATTAATAGCAAGCAACAAACGGATTGGTTACATGCTTGTTGGTTACGCAGTCCTGCCTTAGTTTCCCCATTTGGTTTCCCACGCATTCATTCTCACACAGACGGGGTAAACACTCCCCCAGCTGGGAACTGGTTCCCAAACACACAGATAACAGCAAGGTCATTCTCAGATAATACCACCATTATGCACTCTCCTGGAGTTGACTTAGAAACGCAACTGCACTTCCTAGAGATTGCCCGTCACAATGTCTTCCGGTCCCCACACATCCGCATCCAATTTGTCTGTCCTGGAATAACTCCACAGGCGGATGCTTTCTGGAATACGCGTGCCCTGGTACAGTTTGAAAAGTGGATCAACTAAATAGATACAAGACACTATTATTCCAGAAGAAATGTCCCAGACCGGTGTTCCGGGGTAGTTATTCCACTTTAAATTCACACCCTATGTTGGTCTGGGATAATTTTCATGGAGGAAAGAGACAGCCTAAGCTGTTCTCATCTCATAGCTACTACACAGAGCTGGAGGGAGGTTGATCGCCCCACACGGCTGCCAGGAACCCATGTGACAGCACAGCGAGGGAGCAGTGTGCAGAGTAGGCACTGCAGGAAGTACCGCCCACAAGACCCAGAGTGACAGCACCCTGCAGCCCTCTGATTGGCCAAGGGCCCCTACTTAACCCCAGGGGTTAGCCCAGGCAGTTGTGTGAGCAACCACACGGCTCGCGGCCTGCTGGACTTTGCCTCATCTCCCGATCTTTGGCCTCTAACGTGGGCCTGGCTTGACCCTAACTCTTCCCCCGGCTTCTAACCTGGTAGCCGGCCTCACTCTGACTCTTGTTTCGGGGACCTGGCCTTGCAATTCTTCCAGCTCTGCCCTGGTGACTCCCGTCTACCGTGGGGAGACCTCAGCCCAGCTGTGACCACTAGGCCAGACTGCCTACACTTACCCCATCCTCGTACGTTCTTAGGTTTCTATGCTCCGCTCTGTCGCTTTCTCTTTATATCTTTGATAGAGCAAACTTTCTTAATTTGTCCGTCTCTCTGTAGGTATCTAATCTCTCACTCTCTGTTCATATCCCTCTATCGCAGTGTCTCTGATCTCTGTCGTTCTCTTCCTGTCTATCTATCTATCGCTTTCATTAGCTCTCATTTATTTATTGCACCCTCCATATTATTCATTTATGCTTCTTGGTGTCTTCATACCGGCGTCTCGCATTCTCTTCAGATCGATCTGTATTCTCATCTCTGTAGGATCAATCCATCCTTTTCACTTACTCTCTTTCAGGTGTACTGGAAGGGGGTATTTGGGGGGTACTGGAGGGGTGTGTGTACTGGGAGGGGGTATTTGGGGGTGTCTGGGGTGTGTGTACTGGGAGGGGGTATTTGGGGGTGCTGGAGGGGTGTGGGTACTGGGAGGGGGTATTTGGGGGTGTCACGGAGCGCCTGGGCGATGGTCTGGAACCGCTCCCTAGGGAGCCAGACCGGACTCCGGGTGAAGGGCCCCTTCTCCGTACACAGCCTGTTTCCCAGGCCAGGAGCTTCAGCCACTTCCACCTTCCTGGGTCTGTCCTCGGAGCATTCAGCACCTTCTGCCCCTCCGTGTGCTTCCCCCAGCAAGCCCGCCTGGGCGGGGTCCTGGGGGAGCCCCTGGGTTCTGCACCCCAAATCCACAGTCAGACGTGACTCTCAGCCAGCCAGCAGAATAGACGGTTTATTTGAGATGTCAGGAACCATCCAACTCACAGCTTCTCAGTCTCAACAGGGCCCCTCCGTCAGGCCCTTCTGGGGTGCCAGGAGGTGAGACCCAGATTCTGGGCTCCTGCTTCTTCCCCAGGTTTATTCGATGACTTCCATCTGGTCTAACACAGACCATGCAGCGAGAGAGCGTGAGCCCTCCGCTGGATCCATCTTGGGCCAGAGAGCGAGTTGGCTTCTCTCCCCTTCCCAGCTAGACCCAGACCAGACTGTCCCAAACCCCCTCTAGCCACTTCCTGCTCTCCTTTGTCCCTTTCCCGGGCTAGGAGGCATCACCTGACCTTCCTCCAACAGGTTCAGCTGACCTCCCTCCCCCACTTGGGGTCAGGTTACAGCTTCACCTTGGCTTTGCTTTGCATCAGCTACACATTCCTTTCCCTCCACATAGACGCCCAAGAAATGCAGAGGGGAAACTGAGGCACACACACACAGTACTCCCACTTCGTCACAAGGGGATATCGGCTGGAAGTGGGGGGGCTGGATGGGGGAGGGGAATATTGGCTGGAAGTGGGGGGCTGGAGGAGGGTCAAGGAGCAGCCGGAGCCTGCGGGACGGGGCTGACCCTGGCCTGGCCCGAGACCCAGAGATCCGCCTGGGCTGGGTCCGGCCCGACAATAAACCCCCCGGGTGTTACACCGGCGGAGCGTCCCTGCAGGCCGGGGATTGGGGGGCGTCGCTCGCTCTGGGGAGGTCCGGGGGAGCAGAGCAAGTGACACCCGGCGGGGGGGTCTCTGGCAAGGGGGGAGGGAGGCGCTGGAAAGCCGGGGGGGGTCTCTGGCGAGGGGGGAGGGAGGCGCTGGAAAGCCAGGGGGGTCCCTGGTGAGGGGGGAGGGAGGCGCTGGAAAGCCGGGGGGGTCCCTGGTGAGGGGGGAGGGAGGCGCTGGAAAGCCGGGGGGGTCTCTGGCGAGGGGGGAGGGAGGCGCTGGAAAGCCGGGGGGGTCTCTGGCGAGGGGGGAGGGAGGCGCTGGAAAGCCGGGGGGGGTCCCTGGTGAGGGGGGAGGGAGGCGCTGGAAAGCCGGGGGGGTGTCTCTGGCGAGGGGGGAGGGAGGCGCTGGAAAGCCGGGGGGGGTGTCTCTGGCGAGGGGGAAGGGAAGCGCTGGAAAGCCGGGGGGGTCTCTGGCGAGGGGGGAGGGAGGCACTGGAAAGCCGGGGGGGGTGTCTCTGGCGAGGGGGGAGGGAAGCGCTGGAAAGCCGGGGGGGGGGTGTCTCTGGCGAGGGGGGAGGGAAGCGCTGGAAAGCCGGGGGGGGTGTCTCTGGCGAGGGGGGAGGGAGGCGCTGGAAAGCCGGGGGGGGGTCTCCAGGTTTCGCGGCTCACCCAGCCCGGCGCAGGTCACCACGGCCAGGCCCAGGAGGAGGGTTTTGTCCATGGTCGCTCCGGGTGGATCGAGGAGGCTCTGGGGGGGGGCTGAGTGTGCGTCTGGCTGCGCACAATCGGCCTGACACACCCAGAGGGGGCGGGGGGGGGAGTGACACACGAACCCGGGGCCTGACTGGCACAACCGGTAAACACCCGGCCTGACACAGAGCCAGGGATTAGACAGAGACGTGTTTGTACAGAGGGAATACACACACACACACACACACACACACACACACACACAAACACAGAGCCAGCGTGTAGAGACACACGTAGGTACAACACACACCCCTGTAGCTAACACACACATACACAACCCAAACACACACAGTGTAATTACTAACACAGCCATGCGTAGCTGACACACACACTAACACACATGCACAAAACACACACACAGAGTACATGCTAACACACACACAGATCTGTGTAACTGACACCAACACTAACACATTGACCCACACCCTGACAGACCCAGGGTGTAGAGACACACATAGGTAAAACACACACCCCTGTACTAAGACACTCACACCCACAGGTTAAATGCTAACACACACACCTATGACACAGTCACACACAAGAGACATGCACACAACTAGCACCACACAGACTAATCCCATGGGCACAAGTTGACAAACTACACACACACACGATGTAAACAGAATCACACAAACACACCCGCACTGCCAAGAGAGACACAGGGACGGTGTGACGGGCTGTTCCTGGTGGGATCCGACTGTGAGTGTCAGATCAGGACAGATTGCTTCCAAAGGGGCAACTACAGCCCAAAGCTGGGGGTTTTCCACACTAAGGCACCAAACCAGCCAAACAGAAAAGACTTTGGTCTCACCCCACTGCTAACCACAAGTCACACAAGCAATTCCCTTAGACACTCCAGATTCCCAGTATCACCACCAGCAGCCACCTGTCCTGGGGACCAATGTTATGAAAACCAATCCCCCAATAAAGAAAACAGTTCTCCCCCATTCCAAAGAATCAGGCCCCAGACCCAGGTCAATATACAAATCAGATCTTCCCACAAATCACGCTGTTGCCAATACTTTAGAATCGAAAATCTAAAGGTTTATTGTACAAGGAAAAGGTCTAGGTGAGGGTTAAGAATGGTTAAAAGAAATCAATTCCATGCAGTAATGGCACATCTCTTGGTTCAGGCTTGCAGCAAAGGTAGAATAAACTGCAGGTTCAAATCAAAGTCTTTAGAAAGCATCCCCTGCAGGGATGGGTCAGCACCTTAGTCCAGAGTTCACCTGTGTAGCAAAGTCCATTCAGAGCTGGAAGCAAGACAGGCTACAGGCTGGAGGTAAAAGACAAAATGAAGGACGCTTCTTCCAGCTTTTATAGACTCTCTCTTCTGGGCCAAGACCCTCCTCCTCCTTCTTCAGAGTCCAGTTTCAAAATGGAGGTTCATAGCCACATGGTCCAATCACCAGACTCTCCAGGATTCAGTTTCTGACCAGGGAGTGACATTCCTAGAGCAGCTCGGGTGTGGACAGGCCGATACAAAGTCCATTGTGTGGTTGATGTCCCTTAATGGGCCATCAGCCAGGCCAGGCAAGTTAACACAGCTTGTCTGAGATTTCACCCAGCAGCCCAGCATTAGTTGAAGTACAGGCACCTTATATCCAGTATTCATAACTTTACTTTCAAAAAAGACACACACATATCACTGGCATATTCATAACCAGCCATTCAGAACCTGGTTGTAGGCACCCATTATGACCCCTGTACATAAGATTTGGTGCCACTTATAGGACCCTGCTTGCAGCAATGATTTATAGGGTCCCAAATTATTTCAGTAACATGACAGACGGTAACACACAAAACCCCACAAAGCCCCTCACCAGTGCCCCTCACTCCGACCCGCAGCCCCCAGCCCCGCCAGTGCCCCTCACTCCCGACCCGCAGCCCCCAGCCCTGCGGGTGCCACTCACTCCCGACCCGCAGCCCCCAGCCCCGCCGGTGCCCCTCACTCCCGACCCGCAGCCCCCTGCCCCGCCGGTGCCCCCTCACTCCCGACCCGCAGCCCCCAGCCCTGCCGGTGCCCCTCACTCCCGACCCGCAGCCCCCAGCCCCGCCAGTGCCCCCTCACTCCCGACCCCGCAGCCCCCCAGCCCCGCCGGTGCCCCTCACTCCCGACCCGCAGCCCCCAGCCCCGCCGGTGCCCCTCACTCCCGACCCGCAGCCCCCAGCTCCCCCGCTGCCCCTCACTCCCGACCCGCAGCCCACCAGCCCCGCCGTGACCCTCACTCCCGCCCCGCAGCCCCCGCCCCGCCGGTGACCCTCACTCCCGCCCGCAGCACCCCGCACCCCTGCCCTCGGTGCCCCTCACTCCCGACCCGCAGCCCCCAGCTCTGCCGGTGCCCCTCACTCCCGCCCCGCAGCCCCCCCATCCCGCCGGTTGCCCCCCACTCCCGACCCGCCAGCCCCCCAGCCCCGCCGGTGCCCCTCACTCCCGACCTGCAGTGGGATTTACCCCCGGCACCTCGCGCCCGCTCCGCCGGGTTCGGGGGACCCCGCTCGGGCTGCCAACCAGGCCGGGGTCAGGGGGGGGGGACTGGGCCCTTGGGGAGCTGGTCACGGATGTAGTTTGGGGGCCCCCAACAGCCAGGCCCCCAGACAGCTGCCCCTGTCCATCTGGCTTGCCGGGGGGGGGTGGGGGGCGTTTCCCTCCCCGGGGCGGGTGTGGGGGGGCATGTGAGCCTGGGGAACGTCACGGGGGACCCTTGGGGGGCGGGTTTGGGCGTCCGCGTCGCCCCTGAGCTCTCGCCTGCCCCCCCCTCGCACGAGTGACGTCACCAGGAGCTGGGGGTGAACGAACCCCAGGGAGGGGCCAAGCCACCAGCGGGGGGCAGGGGAGTCGCCCCCCCCCGCGGGAACCCGGCCCCCGGCCACTGACGGGGGTCAGACCACCGTGGGGAGCAAACACACGAACTGTGCAGCCCCCCCCCACCCCCGGCTCCCTCCCCACCCCCAGACAACCCGACCGCAGCCCCCCACCCCTGGCTCCCTCCCCACCCGCAGCGCCCTCCACCCAGCCCCCCCGGCTCCCCTCCCCACCCCCAGCGCCCCCCACCCAGCCCCCCCCAGCTCCCTCCCCACCCCCAGACACCCAACCGCAGCCCCCCGGCTCCCTCCCCACCCCCAGCGCCCCCCACCCAGCCCCCCGGCTCCCTCCCCACCCCCAGTGCCCCCCACCCAGCCCCCCGGCTCCCTCCCCACCCCCAGCGCCCCCCACCCAGCCCCCCAGCTCCCTCCCCACCCCCAGACACCCAACCGCAGCCCCCCCGGCTCCCTCCCCACCCCCAGCGCCCCCCACCCAGCCCCCCGGCTCCCTCCCCACCCCCAGACACCCAACCGCAGCCCCCCACCCCTGGCTCCCTCCCCACCCGCAGCGCCCTCCACCCAGCCCCCCCGGCTCCCTCCCCCACCCCCAGACACCCGACCGCAGCCCCCCACCCTGGCTCCCTCCCCACCCCCAGCGCCCCCCACCCAGCCCCCCAGCTCCCTCCCCACCCCCAGACACCCAACCACAGCCCCCCCCGGCTCCCTCCCCACCCCCAGCACCCCCCACCCAGCCCCCCCGGCTCCCTCCCCACCCCCAGTGCCCCCCACCCAGCCCCCCGGCTCCCTCCCCACCCCCAGCCCCCCCGGCTCCCACCCCACCCCCAGACACCCAACCGCAGCCCCCCAGCTCCCTCCCCACCCCCAGCTCCCCCCACTCAGCCCCCCGGCTCCCTCTCCACCCCCAGCTCCCCCCACCCCAGCCCCCTGGCTCCCTCCCTCCACGGCCCTAGCCAGCCAGGCCCCCGGTCTGACCACCCCCTCACCCCGCTCCCCAGGCTGATCTCATGGGAGGGACCCTCCCTCCTGTCCACCCGCTTTGTGGGGCCCCAACCCTAATGGCCCCCTTCCCCCCTAGGGTGACCAGACAGCAGGTGTGAAAAGTTGGGACAGAGAGTGGGGGGTAATAGGAGCCTATATAGGAAAAAGCCCCAAATATCAGGACTGTCCCTGTGATGAAGTGGGAGTACTGTGTGTGTGTGCCTCAGTTTCCCCTATGCATTTCTTAAGTGTCTATGTGAAGGGGAGAGAAGCCAACTCGCTCTCTGGCCCCAAGATGGATCCAGCTGAAGGCTCACGCTCACTGTATGGTCTGTGATTAGAAGTCATCGAATAAACCTGGGGAAGAAGCAGGAGCCCAGAATCTGGGTCTCACCTCCTGGCACCCCAGAAAGGCCTGACTGAGGGGCCCTGTTTGGACTGAGAAGCTGTGAGTTGGATGGTTCCTGACATCTCAAATAAACCGTCTATTCTGCTGGCTGGCTGAGAGTCACGTCTGACTGTGGATTTGGGGTGCAGAACCCATGGGCTCCCTCAGGACCCCGCCCAGGCGGGCTTGCTGGGGGAAGCACACGGAGGGGCAGAAGGTGCTGAATGCTCCGAGGTCAGACCCAGGAAGGTGGAAGTGGGGACCCCTGAAGCTCCTGGCCTGGGAAACAGGCTGTGTACGGAGAAGGGGCCCTTCCCCCGGAGTCCGGTCTGGCTTCCTAGGGAGCGGTTCCAGACCATCGCCCGGGCGCTCCGTGACAGTCCCTATAAAATCAGGACATCTGGTCACCCTATATCCCTGCCCCCCCCCCCAGTCCCATGGCCCCTGCCCCCTGGGAAGAGAACCTCCTCTTGTGGGGTTATGACATCAGCACTTGAACGACCAATCAGAATCCTCCTCCTCATTCTCTCCCACCCCCTCCATCAGTGGTGTAGACGGGAGCGACCCACTTCTCTGAGTAAGTGGAGCCCCCTGGTCCCGACCCACAGCCCGCAGCCCCGCTGGTGCCCCTCACTCCCGACCCGCAGCCCCCCAGCCCCGCCGGTGCCCCTCACTCCCGACCCGCAGCCCCCAGCCCCGCCGGTGCCCCTCACTCCCGACCCGCAGCCCCCAGCCCCGCCGGTGCCCCTCACTCCCGACCCGCAGCCCCCAGCCCCGCCGGTGCCCCTCACTCCCGACCCGCAGCCCCCAGCCCCGCCGGTGCCCCTCACTCCCGACCCGCAGCCCCCCAGCCCCGCCAGTGCCCCTCACTCCCGACCCGCAGCCCCCACCCCGCCGGTGCCCCTCACTCCCGACCCGCAGCCCCCTGCTAGCCCAGCCCTGGGCTCTCCCACCCCTTCTCCCAGCTCACAGAACTGGGGATAGAACCCAGGAGTCCGGGCGCCCAGCCTCAGGCTCCATTTGCTTTTCAAAGCACCCCACACATCGTTAGCTCATTAAATTATGTACTTAGGTTAGGCCCAGCCCCCCCCCCCCCCCCGCCTCGTCCTACCAGCCCAGGGAAATGTCACAAACCGCCCATCAGGGTGACTCAGTGAGTGGGGGAGCCCGGACTCCTGGGTTCTCTCCCTGGATCTCAGAGGGAAGTGGGGGCTGGTGGTTAGAGGTGGGGGAGCCCGGACTCCTGGGTTCTCTGAGTCAGATTTTGTGGTTTGCGAAGCTCACTGTGCAGCCGCCCTGTTCTGGCAGCACTGATCCCAGAGGGGAGGTCGGGGGAGCCGGAGCCTGGACTCAGCCTCGGGAGCAGCGAGTGAGACACACGTCACGAGTTTTCACAGTCTCTGCCACTGAACAAACTAAACAAAACCCTTACTGCATCCATCACTGGGCTGGGGGCTGCGGGTCGGGAGTGAGGGGCCACCGGCGGGGCCGGGGGCTGCGGGTCGGGAGTGAGGGGCACCGGCGGGCTGGGGGGCTGCGGGTCGGGAGTGAGGGGCACCGGCGGGGCCGGAGGCTGCGGGTCGGGAGTGAGGGGCACCGGCGGGGCGGGGGCTGCGGGTCGGGAGTGAGGGGCACCGGCGGGGCCGGGGGCTGCGGGTCGGGAGTGAGGGGCACCGGCGGGGCCGGGGGCTGCGGGTCGGGAGTGAGGGGCACCGGCCCGGCTGGGGTTCACTCTCCCAGGCAGGCTGGGCCGGGGCGTCGTTTTCTCTGAGGTCCGATGTTTCAATTCCCAGCCTCTGGGCGTCGCCTTCTCCTGGATCCTGCCCCCTGATTGGCTGCTGCCAGCCCCGCTGAGGGATAAATCCCCAGGCTGGGCCCCACCTGCCTTAGTTTCCCCAGCTGAGGCTGTTTCCACCTGCTGGAGTCTCGCCCGCCTGGTTCCCTCCCCACCCGGCTTGGGCCCGTCCAGCCTCGCCGGGGCCAGGATGAGCAAAGTTCTGCTCTGGGGCTGTCCCTGCTGCTCTGCTGGGCCCTGGGTGAGTATTGGGGGGGGCTGGACTCTGAGCTCTGGGTGAGTATCGGGGGGGCTGGGGGGGCTGGGGCTGGACTCTGAGCTCTGGGTGAGTATCGGGGGGGCTGGGGGGGGGCTGGACTCTGAGCTCTGGGTGAGTATCGGGGGGGCTTGGGGGGGGGCTGGACTCTGAGCTCTGGGTGCCGGTCCAGAGCGACTCCGGTTTTCCTAGTGACTGTGAGAGCAGGAGCCTGTCTCTGGCTGAGGATCCTAAACCCCTGAGGACGTTGGGGAGGGTGGGTGGGTCCCCCAGAGTATTGTGTGTGGGGGGGAATGTCTCCTGGTCTGCCCAGGCATTTTGCCTGAGTCTGTAGGGTGGAAAGGAGGATTAGCCGGAGTGGAATTGTGACAATTGCGGGAGCTGGGAGCAGGACTCCTGGGTTCTCTCCCCAGCTCAGGGAGGGCAGTGGGGGCTGGTGGGTTAGAGCCAGGGCTGGGAGCCAGGACTCCTGGGTTCTCTCCCCAGCTCAGGGAGGGCAGTGGGGGCTGGTGGGTTAGAGCCGGGGCTGGGAGCCAGGACTCCTGGGTTCTCTCCCCAGCTCAGGGAGGGCAGTGGGGGCTGGTGGGTTAGAGCCGGGGCTGGGAGCCAGGACTCCTGGGTTCCATTCCCGGCACGCTGGGCGTCTTTAGGCAAACAGGGTCCCTGGCCCGTCTCCCTGCCCAGCCCAGAGCTTGTGATTCGCTCAGGTGCTTCCAGCTCTTTGGGGCGAGGCTGCCCCCAGCCTGGCTTCTGCCTGCGAGTCCCGGCTCAACCGGGGGTGGGGGGGACTCGAAACTGTCATTAATAAAACGCAGTTTCAAGAGGGCAGACGGGGCAAGTCCCTCTCCTCTTGGAGGGGGAAATTATGGGCGGGGGGGTTAAGCTCCCTTCCCAGATGGAGAACCTTGAAACTGCTTTTCTCCCCCCCCCCAAGTTTAAAGTACCTTGGCGAGCGCTCTGGTCCCGCCAGGGTGGGGTCCCTGGGGAGATCTGGGGCGGCTCCGTTGGGTGGGGGAGGACGGGAGGGGCCCCAGGGAGCCACACGGCTGGTTTCAGGGCCGTTGGGGTGTCGAGTGGCCTCTTGGGATGACTCAACCCCTCTCGACTCGCTCAAGCATCCCCGTGGGTGGAGATTGCGCCCTTTCCCGGCTGCTGTGCTGGAAACACCCCCTTGAACGCTAAACTCGGGTAACCCCGGCGTTCTCCTCCCACTCCGGGACTCTTAACATTCCTCTCTGGGCCCGGCATGCACAGCTTGGACTGAAGGCTGAAATTCCTGGGGCGAGAACCCAGGCGTCCTGGCTCCCAGCCCCCTCTGCTCTAACCACTAGACCCCACTCCACTCCCAGAGCTGGGGAGGGAACCCAGGCGTCCTGACTCCCTCCCTGGCTGTGTGCTCTCACTGCTAGACTCCTGCTTTCCCCTGATGGGACGAGGGTCGGGGTTTAATCCATGCCCGGCGTGGGATCACGCGGGACATCCCAGGTAGCAGGATTGGGGGCGCGTGCCCCGGTCCCCGGCTGGCTCCCAGCCTGGCTAATCCTGTTCTGCCTGCGACGCGGAGCCCTTTGCGGCTCGGGTCCTGCCCCGGGCGTGGCGCGGGTAACATGGCAGCCGTGCTCAGAGGCGGCTGTGTCTGCGCACCAGGATTGCGAGTTGCTTCCCGCGCTCCGCCCCAGAAGCAGCCGCCCGAGGTGCTCTCGGCTGTTGGGTCGCTTCCTACGCGTCCCAGTCTCCAGGGCTGGGTAAGTCACTCCAGTGAGTCAGGGCCTCGCCGAGGCTGCTCCTCCGCCCTCCCTGCCCCCCAGTCTCTCACACACACCCTGTGGGGTGTGTGCCCCGGTGCCGGGTTTCGATGCCAGAGTGGGTCCCACCCCCTCACCAGCCCAGCAAAGGAAACAGCAGCGGCTGCAAACTGCACCCGGCCTCCTCGCTCCAGGGGCTGGGGTGTGAATACAGCTCAAAGGGAGGGGTGAAGAACCCAGGAGTCCTGGCTCTCCGCTAACTCGCTCCTGTCTCTCCGTGCAGCTCAAGGCCTCATTTGCAGGGTCTGTAAGTTCCAGGTGGGCGCCCTCTGCTTCCACTCCCGGAGCCCCTGCACGGCGGAGAGAGACCAACACTGTGAGACCACCAAGGCCTACATCGGTACGTCCAGGGGATTCCCCCCCCCCCAGCCTGGGGCCGGGGCGGCCCTACCTCTAGGGGGGTAGCGGGGGGAGTTTGTTCCGCGGCACCCGGCTGCTGTTGGAGACGAGGAGCCCACCTGGGCGGGTCACTCGACGTAGCTGCAATCGCAGCTCGGACGCCAAGTCCCATCCCGGGGCAGGAGCATCCCTCCAAAGCAAAGGGCTTTTTTTGCATCATGGTCATCTCCCAGGGACCTCACGTGGGGGGTCTCCGGGGAGCTGCATCCAAACAGCAAGATGAGGAACGCAAGGGGAGGGGGAAACGTCCGTGGCCCAATGAGGAGACCTCTGCCGAGGGCTGGAGAGGGAAGTCCTGAGAGCTCCCTTGGAAGGAGAAAAGGGGGGTGTCTCTCTCTTGAAAGGGGGACTGTCACGGAGCGCCCGGGCGATGGTCTGGAACCGCTCCTTAGGAAGCCAGACCGGACTCCGGGGGAAGGGCCCCTTCTCCGTACACAGCCTGTTTCCCAGGCCCCAGGAGCTTCAGGGGTCCCCATTTCCACCTTCCTGGGTCTGTCCTCGGAGCATTCAGCACCTTCTGCCCCTCCGTGTGCTTCCCCCAGCGAGCCCGCCTGGGCGGGGTCCTGGGGGAGCCCATGGGTTCTGCACCCCAAATCCACAGTCAAACGTGACTCTCAGCCAGCCAGCAGAATAGACGGTTTATTTGAGATGTCAGGAACCATCCAACTCACAGCTTCTCAGTCCAAACAGGGTCCATCCAGTTAGGCCTTTCTGGGGTGCCAGGAGGTGAGACCCAGATTCTGGGCTCCTGCTTCTCCCCCAGGTTTATTCGATGACTTTCATCTGGTCCAACACAGACCATGCAGCGAAAGAGCGTGAGCCCTCCGCTGGATCCATCTCGGGCCCCAGACCGAGAAGATGGCTTCTCTCCCTCTCCCAGCCAGACCCAGGCCCGGACTGACCACTCCCCCTAGCCACTTCCTGCTCCTTTGTTCCTTTCCCGGGCTTCAGGTGTTATGTGACCTCCCTCCCCCACCTGGGGTCAGGTTACAGCTTCCAGGGATGCACAGAGGGGAGGGCGTTGCCTCCTTGCTTCCAGCATTAGCCCCTATCCCTTCACATAGACACTTAAGAAATGCATAGGGGAAACTGAGGCACGCACAGTACTCCCACTTCGTCACAGGGACGCCCTCCAGATGGAGGTTCCCTTGGTTCTCGAAGTTGGTTACCACCCCGGGGCGGGAGCGTGTTCTGGAACGTCCTGGAGTCCAGGGTTTGGCGCTGGAGGGAACGGAGACTGGACAGCTCCTCCGGACAGGCACTTGGGAGCAAACCCCACAGGACCTTTCCATCTCTGAGCGGGGTAGGGGGTGGGAGAAGGGAGTGAGAGGATGGTACTGGAGGTGTCCACCTCAGACACCTGCCTGCCCCAGCTCACATGGTTCCCTGCCGCTGGGACCGACTGGTGGAGATGTTTGGATTCTGTGTGAGTGGTGGATAAAGTTCCTACAACTCACACACACACACCCTACAACAAACACACTTGGACTGCTGCCCCTCCCCTCCTGTGACTTGCCCCTAGAGCATAACAACCTACTACTGCTAGTTACTGATCTGTCTCTCCTCTAGCTGAAGGGGTGGAGGGCAGGCCCAGGGTTCAAGTCCTGCTGCTGATCCACCTTAGGGGTGGTGGGATCACGTCCCCAAGCGACTGCAAGACCCTCCCCCTGCCACGTTCCCTGCGCAGAGCTGGGGATAAAGCAGGAATTGACCCCAGGAATCCCGGCGCCCCGCTCACAGCTGCCCCGGTCTCTCCCGGCAGGCAAGGTCCCGCTGTTCTCCAAGTACGGCTGCAGCCGCAATCGTGAGCTCTGCAACACGACGGAGCAGAAGGACACCATCTTCGACGTCAACTTCAACCGCACCTGCTGCGAGACGAACCTGTGCAATGCTGCTGGCCGCCCCGGGGCAGCCGGGCTTCCCCTGCTCTCTGGGCTTGGAGCCCTGCTGGGGTGGTGGCTGCTGAAATAACCCCTGGCTCCCCAGCCTCCGCGCCCGCTCTGCTGCGCGCTTTTCCCTTCCGGGTCCCCCTCACCACCCGCGTCCTTAGCAGGCTCCACTCCACCCGCTCAAGTCGCCTTTTCCTAGGGTCTTCCACCAAGCCTGGCCGCCTTCTCCCTGGGCTTCTCTATCCCATAAGTAGCTGCCTCCTCTCCCCTCCCATGTCCTCTGTAAGTCCACCACAGCCTGGGAAGGGGACCAGGGAAAGCCAGCTACTACAGGCGGGGTGGGGGGTGGGGGTACCTCAGCATCCCCTGAATCTGCCCCTTGCCTTTTGAAGGGTTTTGAGACGAGACCCCCCCCGAAGCTAATCTCCTCTTCTGGCCTGTGTCTCAAAGGGGTAACGTGATGACCAATCCTGAGCTAAAGCAGAGACACCGTCTATTTTAGACACAATGCTGGAGGGGGGCGTCCCCTCCCTGAAACCCTCTGCAAACCCGAACTCAGGAGAGCAGGTCTGAGTACCCCCATGTCCCTGGGCAGGAGACCGTCCTCGGCTTTTCCATGGAAATTGGCAGGACAAAACCAGCCCCCATAGCCCTAAGGTTGAGTTGGAGGCAGCTGTACCCGCAAATGTCTCTTGTTCACCCACAGGTCTCCTGCAGGCACGTCCCCCAAGCTAAACAGGATCGGCAGTTCCTTCTCCCTACCCACCCCTCAGGGGAGGACAAGGGTCCTGGATGTTGGTCCCAGACACTAGTGGGTTGGGCTGGGGTCTTCTGTGGTACCTCAGAGGGATAATTGAGGCCTTTAGCCCTGAGCAGAGCATGAAACTGTGGATCTTAGGAGATTCACACAACTTGTTCCCCTTGGGATCAGCTGCTCTAAATCTCCAGCGGAGGCCGGCTGGCCTTTGCCTCCTCCCCCGTAGACGCGGCTGGCTGGGCGGGCAGGGGAAAGGCCAAAGCTGGAGGAGGATAAAGGTTGGGTACAGAGGCATAAACACCCCCCCCCCCGGCTCCTTTCCGGCGTGTCCATTATAACCGTCCTGGCGCCTGCGTGAGCAGCTCCCCGCGGTGTCTGCTCAGAAACGTCGCTTCCCTCGAGAGGTCTGGGTGGCGTTTTTAATGCTCCGTGTACAGTGGATGGATTAAAAGGGAAAGGGACTTCCTCGGCTCGGAGTCGTCTCTCTGTGGCTGGGGTCGCGCGCCCGGCGCCATCGCAGCTCTTAGAAGCGCCCCGAGAAGGGCTCCAGACCTGGAGGCCTTCGGAGGGTAATTCAAATAATGAACAGGGCCTTTGTCACGGGCCAGCGCTGGGCCCCGAACAAACACGCAACAGAAAGACGGACCCTCCCCCAAGCCGCTCACCAGCGCGAGCTGGGACAGCAGCCAAATGCAGGCGGGGGAGCAGGGGGAGCCCACGCTGGTCAGCGTTAGGCCGCGGATTCAGCACGGTCCAGGGGTTGTGGGGGTTTGTTTGTAGACCCCATGAGGAGAAGGGGAGGTGAGTTCGTTTGGGGGATCGTCACCGGTAGCTCTTCCCGATCACGAGGTCCGGCCGGGGGAAGGTTTCCAAGTCCCTCGAGCCGGGGCGGCGTTGGCCTACGCCGGGCTTTGGTCGCGTTACCAGCCAGGGCCGGAGCGGCCGCCCGCACAAATGGTGATTCCTCCGGGAAAGCCGGGACCTTCCCAAATCTCCCCCCAGTGGGGCTGCCTTGTGCTCGGGCCTTTCCCCAGCTACCTTCTGAGGAGCGGCTGCCCCCAGCCCGCCCGTGGGGCCTTCTCCTCCACCCGGGAATCCATCTTGGCTCCCGGTTGCTATTTCGGAGGGTGGGGCCGAGTCTCACGAGCTCGCGAACATCACTGAGGTGCTGTCTGGTCTCTGCAATCCTCCCAACGTCGCTCGCTGCGCACGTAACCCCCGAGCCCCTCGGACCGAGCAGGGAGATTTGGCTTCCAAAAGATATTCTAGGCTAGATCCAGGCTGCGAACGTCCAGCATTCGCTGATCTAGGAGTGACTTGTTAAGAGGGTTTTTTGACGAAGTGGGTATTAGCCCACGAAAGCTTCTGCTCCAATCCTTTATAGTCAGTCTTTAAGGTGCCCCAGGACTCTGTCACCTCTGCTATTCCAGACTAACCCGGCTCCCTCGCGGATTCTTTTTTTAACTGGGCACCTCAGCTACTTTTGAGCCATCGTTAGTTTCGTCCGCCCTTCGTTTGCTAATTAACGGACAAACTCTCCCTCCAGTGCCGCTTTCCCCCTCCGCAGGTTTCCAGGGTTCGTCTCACCCCCGTAGTTCAGCCTCAGCTCATTTCTCACGGTGGCCAAAGCCCGCTGTGAAGACGACGATGTCGCGCGATCTCCCCACGGGTGACGCCCCCGAACCCGCTGGAGACCCCCAGCCCCGGGGCGGCCCTGGCTCTGCTGAGACTCACTTCCAGCCAGGGGCTGCTGCACCCCCCCCCTCCCCCCCCCCCCGCCCGTCCAGCGCTGTTTTAAAGGCCACGTGTCCAGCAGGCTGCAGGATAGAAAACCCGGGAGCTTCCCCTGCTGGGAAGAAACAGCCTCCCCCCGCCCCACCCCCGAAAGACCCTACAACAGCCGTTCTGAACCTGGGGGTCATGACCCCTCAGGGGGTCCCGAGGTTATGACAGGGGGTTGCGCGGTGTCAACGTCCCCTCCAAACCCCACTTTGCCTCCAGCATTTATGATGGTGTCAGCTCTAGACAAAGGTGTTTTTAAGTTGGGGGGGTCGCACTGAGGGACCCGCTTTGTGAAGGGGGGTCACCAGGACAAGAGTCCGGGGACCCCTGAACCAGTTTATTCAACTCTCTCTGGCTTTGAGCGAGGACAGCAGGGGGCGCTGCGGGAGAGTGTTTGGGGGCTTCAGCCTGGCTGTGCAGGAATAGAGACCCCAGGGCTGGGCTGGCAGGGGCTGCGGGTCGGGAGTGAGGGGCACCGGCACAGAGCAGGGGGGCAGGGCTGGGAGGGGCTGCGGGTCGGGAGTGAGGGGCACCGGCACAGAGCAGGGGGGCAGGGCTGGGAGGGGCTGCGGGTCGGGAGTGAGGGGCACCAGCACAGAGCAGGGGGGCAGGGCTGGGCTGGAGGGGGCTGCGGGTCGGGAGTGAGGGGCACCGGCACAGAGCAGGGGGGCAGGGCTGGGAGGGGCTGCGGGTCGGGAGTGAGGGGCACCGGCACAGAGCAGGGGGGCAGGGCTGGGCTGGAGGGGGCTGCGGGTCGGGAGTGAGGGGCACCGGCACAGAGCAGGGGGGCAGGGCTGGGAGGGGCTGCGGGTCGGGAGTGAGGGGCACCGGCACAGAGCAGGGGGGCAGGGCTGGGAGGGGCTGCGGGTCGGGAGTGAGGGGCACCGGCACAGAGCAGGGGGGCAGGGCTGGGCTGGAGGGGGCTGCGGGTCGGGAGTGAGGGGCACCGGCACAGAGCAGGGGGGCAGGGATGGGCTGGAGGGGGCTGCGGGTCGGGAGTGAGGGGCACCGGCACAGAGCAGGGGGGCAGGGCTGGGAGGGAAGTCAAGAGGTGGGGAAGGTGATTGACAATGCGGGTGGAGGGTTTGACTTAGCTGGGCAGTGCTGGGCCCTGGGCTGTAACCCAGAATGGAGGTTGGGCCTGGATTCCCCTCAGCCCCGAGGACGGGGGTCCAAGGGGAGCTGAGCCCAGCCAGGGGGCTGCCGGCTGAATGTCTCTTGCTGTGGAGAGAGCGGAAGGTTTTCATTTCTGTTGAGCTAGTTTTGCAGCAGAAACTGACCCGGCCACAGAGGTGAAAGGCCCCGGGCGGATCGGCTTTCCCAGGCGCAATGTAAAGGGCCTGGGGCTTCTAGCAGAGACTGGAGCCCCGGGCCCTTTAAATCGCTCTTGGAGCCCTGGCTTCCCTGGCTCCCGTCCCCGCGGAGCCCCACTGACAAACTCTCTTCACTGGTGTGTTACGGGTGCTGCAGTCTTGATCAGTGGGGAGGGGGGCACCGATCTGGCCTCTTCCAACACAACCGTCTCTTACACCAAACATCCAAACTGAGCATTTTGTGCAAGGTGGAGGGAGAAGGAACCTGGTAGAAGAGGGAAAGGGGTCCGAGTTCAGGTGTGGTGCATGGTCTGGTCGAATGGAAAGACTCCTTATCATTCAGTGACTATTTATTTTAAGAGGGAAGAGAGATTTAAGTATGTTCCCAAACTGAAGCCCTAACATCAGTGGAAGGAATCACATGAGATTTTATTAGTCAACACTAAGAAAAACAACAACAATATGAATGTTCTCTGCAGTTGGGACTTTCAGGCTGGACGACTACAGGGTTTTCTTGGTTCTTTCTTGTTTTGGTTAAATAGGTTATTTAATACAAATCACTACCAAACAGGTTGCCATGTAGTAAAAAATGATACTTTAGAAATAATACAAAACGATGATAAATATGGAAGTAGTAGACTGACATAACTAGTTACTAATCTTGTACACTTCTCTTAAAGGATTTCCGCAGTGCAAAAACAGAATAAATCGTAGCAACAGTTGTAAAAATTCCACTTCATCTCATTTTAAATCATGTATAAAGTTGTAATTGATTTCACTTAGTATTTTTAAGAAAGGTGGGTATTTTAATTTCTAAACTTTCTGGTGAGTTTGTCCTCGAGTTGAAAACTTTCTCATTCCCCTTGGAGTCTCTTGTCAGCACTGAGGCTGAACAGCTTCTCTGCTAGGAAATATTAGTCATCTCTGCACTTTCATCCTCCCAAGCTCTGGGTCCTTTCTTCGTGGTCGGAGAGTCTCATTTCATGTCACTGCAACCAAGCCTGTCTCCCGCTGCCCCAGTTGGACTCTCTGAATGGAACTCCCGCCTCAGCTCGCCTGGGAGATACTTTTGCAAAAGCATCAGGAAATACATTGGAGGATTTCCTGCATCCTCCCCTGGGCATTTTCCTTCAGGGACATTCAGGGCTGGATTACCCAATAGGCAGACTAAGCACTTGCTCAGGGCACCAGGAAGCAGGGGGCACCAAAAAAATGAGTTTTTTTGTTTGTTTTGTTTTAAATTTGATATTTGGAAAAAAAGCATCGAAATCGTCATCATGGGAAAAATCAGAACTTTGTTCGACTTCCTTCCACTCCACTCCACACTCCTCCCCCGTTTTTCTGTTTTCTTTTTATTACGTATCCCCACCTAAACCGGGGGGGGGGGGGGTGTCCTATTAACGTAGATCGAAATCATGCGAGGAACTCAGATGATGGCCTGTTTTGCAATAGTTGACTCAGACCCTTTTGACCTGAACATGAATCTCTAGGGAGAAGTGCAGCAGTTCCACTGTGATATGCACACAAAGTTTAATGAAACAGGAAAAATGAAATTCAGTCACATTGGTCTTCAGGACACAATCCTGACAGACGGATACAACGTGGATTTCCAAACGTAGAGATCGCACAATGTATTTTTCTAACGTTGATGATCACTAACTGCTCCGCCAAATACGCTCTTTTTTTCTTTTCTTTTCAGCTGAAAAGAATAAAAAACCCTCAGAGAACAACAATGTGTCAGGACAGACTTGATTCACTTCCCCTATTGTGTATGGAAGTGGGCATCCCTGGTGGAGTCAGCTTCAATGAATTTATCCAGAATTTTGCAATTAGAAAATCTAGAAAGATGCTATTTTAATTTCAGCAAACATGCAAGTTTTGTGTCATTTTGAAAAATACAATTTTTATGGTCTAGTATTGTTTTTATTTTGAATTACATATGTGGGGGGGGGGGGGAAACACCATCATCTTTTCAGTGCTTAGGGTCTCTATAGCTCTTAATCTGGCCCTGGTAATGAAGCCCTTTAACAGGCATTGCTGTCCATCCCTTTCTCCTTCCAGGTAGGGAACCTCTTTGTCCAGCTTTCTTTACTTCTGTCTGATGAACTAGTTTTCGGAGAACCTCCTGCAAAATCAGAACCTTTGGAAGATATAAAATCCTTTGTAATGCCCACGTTTTTTGGAAACACTTTTTGAAGTTGGTGACATTTCGTGTCCTGGAGCTCACACAACGTCAATTAGTGTTTCCTTTTTCTAAACGCAGTGAACATTTTGTTTGTGACTCCGCTAAACCGGTGTCAGTGATTATTTTAAATTAATGTCTTTGTTTCAGGGAGCAGGGGGATGGGGTTGGGGGTGGGGTCCTGACTCCCGGGGGGGGGGCAGTTAGGGTGGAGGGATCTCAGGAGGGGGCAGTCAGGGGACAAGGAGCAGGGGGCTTAGATGGGGAGGGTCCCAGGAGGGTGATGGGGGGGTCCCAGGAGGGGACAAGGAGCAGGGGGCGGGGTTGGATGTGTTGGGGTCTGAGGGGGGCAGGAAGTGGGCGGGAGCAGATACGGGGCAGGCTGTTTGGGGAGGCAAGCCCCTACCTGCCCGTGCCCCCCCACACCCGGGGAGTGTCCCCTTTATTTTTAATGTTGAACTAGGGTCACCCTAACTGTGTCTAAGGTCCGGGATTTCTTTGAGGATCCGCGCTATGAGGTGCCAAGTGAAAACGCTAACAAGGTGAACCCTGGCGGGCTCTTCATTTCTTTTCATTCACTAGAGAGACGAGAGCACGAAGGGAAAACACTCCGAGCCGAGCCTTGACTGAACAGTGCCCCGTTACCCAGCATCCCTTTGGGAAGGTTTAGAACGAGCAATGCGCCGGAGGACGGGGGAGGGGGAATGGTGCAAGGCGGAAGTTTTGCCTAGGGTGCAAAATATCCTTACCTAGCATCTTCAGTTAGCCCCTCCCCACCCCCAGTGTAATTCCTGCCTCCCTGGGATCCACGGGAGGGTCTCAGCTGCGCCCCCCCTCTGACATTCAAGAGTGGGGGACTCTCCCTGCTTTGGGGGCAGCCGGTGCCCCTCAGCCTGCAGTCTGGCTTCCAGCAGGGGCGGGGGGGGAGCGTTTAGACAATAGGGTCCCTCCCCCACCCCACCCGACGTCCCCAGATCTTTCCCTCTCTCTCCGGGGCCGCCCGCCCGGGTGTGTCCAGCTGGATCGGGGCCAGGGGCATTGTCTCACCGGCTGTGGGGCTTTTGTTCTCTGCATGGGAGGAGTTTCCCGTCAAAACATTCCTCTCACTCCGGCGGGATGGGGGTTGCCGGGAAGCTGCCGGGCCCGGGATCCCTCTCGCCCGGGTTTCTCAGCCTGCCAGAGAGAGTCTGGAGCCCTCTGGAAATCTGAAATGCTGCAACACCTCGACTCGACTGTAACTGAGCTAAGCCCCCCCCCCCCCGAATCCCCCAGGACAGCTGTTCTAGGCGGCTCTTCATTCTGGAGTCCCAGCACGAAGCCACCTCTGGCTGCGAACCGAATTGGATTCGCATGAGATCTGAATTGTTCTAGAACAAGACACCTAGAACCCGGTCTGTCTGGCATCCAGAATGAAGCCAGTCCCGTCTGCTGACCAAGGGGGCGATCAGGGGCTCGAGAACGAGGGGACCCCTGGAATCTGACACGTCTGGATTCCAGAATCGGTCCCATCGTTTGAAGATCAGGAATGAGGAGAACCCTCGAAGTGGCTCTTTCCGGAGTACAGCAAGGAGCCAACCCCAAGTCTGAGCGGAGTTTTGTCCCGGGGGTGCCTTGGAACGATGCAACACCCAGAACCCGGACTTCCCAGAAGTAAGAGAGAAGGCGGTCTTGAGCCACAGGGGACAACAAACCATCGCACCCTTGGGTGGTCTGGGTGCTCGTAGGGAGGAGGAGCGGCCTCCCTTTGAGCTGGAGAGCGAGGGAACACTGCATTCCCCCAGTAGGCAGAGCCAAATCCGGCCCAGCTCCCGAAGTGCCAGAGTGGGACAGGAAGTATCCAAGCAGATCCCAGAGCTCGTGGGGGCTGGACGACGGGAGGGAGCGGACGTCTCTTCGCAGGACCCCGGACTAGCCCCCGAGTGCAGCCGCGCCCTGTGGTCGGAGGAGATGGCTGAGGAGCGCAGGGAGCAGCCAGGGCCGCCGTCCGACGAATGCCCCGAGGAATCGTGGGACCTTCGGACTACAGAGCCCTTCGCCCAGACTGGTAGGAAGTAGACTGGACTGTTTTGTGGGCTCACCCCCAGCCAGCCTGTTTCTGCTCCGACTGTTACTTGGTGTCTGCCTGTAGTGCAGAGAGCGAGGGAGCATGACAGGAACCGGGTCTTTCTGGGACACAGGCAGATGCGGGACACGTCTGTTCTACGGCCCAGAGCCCCGGGTGACCTGGGGCAGCTGGCAGAGTTTTTGAGCCGTCTGACTGTGGCTGGGGCGGACCTGCCAGACTAGACTGTCCTAGACGGCAGGGAAACCAAAACGGGCTCCGGGTTTCCTGGGGAATTGCTGGAGTGGCGCGGTGCAGAGCTCAGACTCCCCTGGGGAATCGAGGGCTCTGGAACCCAGAACCTTCATCTCTCCAGTGTCCTGGGTGTGGAGGCGTCAGGGATCTTTGCGTTCTGGAATCCAGCGCTTCTCGGTGGATCCCGCCCTTCTCGGACATCAAAACACAGCGTTCGAGAAACCCCAAAGTCTTTTTCCAGGCGATGTGGCACTGCAGGACTCTCCCGCTCCAAGCAGCACCTTCTAGAACAACCCCCCGTGTTCTCTGAGTGCCACATCCAGGACTCCGGGGTTGTATCCTGGCTCTGGGGAGGAAGAGGGACGTGGGCGCTAGAGGACAGTCACTCTAGAACCCAGAATGTGCGGCCTAGAGCTCTCGCAGCCGTGCACCTTGAGGTGATGATGAGCCAAAAATTCCACATACGCCCGCTCTAGACACTCTCCAGCCCCGGCTCTTTGGTCGTCCACGTTTACTCGGAGTCCCGTAGAAACGAGGCGCACACACGCAGCTGCTAGGTGAATAAAAGTGGTGAGTTTATTGAAGGCAAAACGTGACAAACCCGCAACGGGGGCCCCCTTTGTTGCTGCCACTGCGAGACGGGGGAAAAGCCGGACGCACCGGAGCAATGCTCAGGGTGACGCCCATTAGGCGGGGGCACGGAAACATAGAAATACACATGCACATTTGCATCTCATGCATATCTCATGAATAGCTAATAACTTGTTTTGCTTCTTTAGTATCACATGTCCTTGCAAGCACTTAACAGCTGGAGGACCCTGATATACAGTCCTAGCAGGTTCTGATATACAAGAGATAATACTGCTACGCAGTCATGTTGCCTTGACCGAGCGTAACCTTTCCCTGGTAGCGAGCGTGAGAGCGCGTTCTCCGATCCGCACACCGTCACAAAAGCTTCTCGCACCCTACAATGGTCTAGAACAGAGACTATTTAGTCAGGTCCCTCAGGATAGGAGTGGTCTGTTCCCGGAGGTCTAAGCCGTGATGTTCCGCTCCCCGCAGCGTCTCCCTGACCGGTCCATGGACCAGTGCTGCGCCCGGAGATCTCCCTGGCACCGTTTAGGAAGGCGGCAGGCAGGTTCCTGATATTAAAAAGGTTGAGAAATATCGATCTAGAACTCAGAGCCTTCAGCCAGCCAGTGGTCTAGAATGGGGAAGCCTTTCTCCTCCCCCCGGGCCCCCGGGCCCCATTGCTTTCTGGGAAATCCCATTATTTCTCCTCACCCCTACTCATTCCCTGGGTTTAGGGGTGAGAACGCGTGCTCTAGAACGGGACGCTCTAGAACGCCACGTCCCAGAACCCGGACCGCCTCGCGGCTCCAGGCGGCCGAGGCAGGAGGGAGCCGAGTCTACAACCAGTCGAAGAGCAGTGGGGCTGTTCGAGGCCGGACACTAACTCCGGCTTTGGAGGGCTGGGTCTTGGTGGAGACAGATGAAGGGTGAGTAGGTACTGAGGGAGGCGAGGGGACTGCTCAGAGCAGGGTAATTGCCTTCTACTGCTGCCGGCTAGTGGAGTCGCTCCTCGGTTAGGGCTGCTGGGAGAGAGACCAGCTCGCCGCCGTGGATTTCGTCGTCCCACAGGCCCAGGGACCGGGCGCGGGGGTCTGCTGGAGAGGAAAGGGCGCTGCTCCTGCACTGGGAGCCCCGGCGGAGCTGGGAGGAGCCCTCGGAGTCTCTCCCGCCTGCGTCTGTCGGCCAGGGCAGGGTGTGTCGGGCGGAGTTAAGGACGAGTGTCCAAGGCCAGGTTGGCTCAGGGGGGATGGAAAATGAGGTCCTGTCTGTCCATGCAATGGGGCGTGCAGAGAATCCTAGGGACCCTGCAGGGAATGGGGCACACGGCCTTTCCTATCAAGGGGGCACTGGCTCCGATCTGGCCCCAGGGCAGGGACTGGCTGGCTCCGGGGGGCAGGGAATGGGACGGGGGTCCCCTCTAGGGGGCTTTGTATTGCAGCTCCTGAGTTCTACGTCTAATCTGGGACAGGAACGGGACCGAGTGGTTCAGAGCAGACGGGGTTAGGAGCCCGGCCTCCTGGGTTCTCTGCAGCTCTGGGAGGGGAGGGGGAGCGAGATCCACCCCACTCGCTGGGTGACGTCATTTCTCTGGGTGTGGCTGTGGTTATGGGGGCGGAGGGGGATGACACAAGGGCAGTGGCTGTGACTGAGCCTGAGCTGGGTTCTGGGGCTAACCGCGCCGGCTCATCACAGCCAGGGACACTGACACATGCCCCTCACTCCCGACCCGCAGCCCCGGGTACCCCCCGGCTCTGCCAGTGCCCCTCACTCCCGACCCGCAGCCCCGGGTACCCCCCGGCTCTGCCAGTGCTCCTCACTCCCGACCCGCAGCCCCGGGTACCCCCCGGCTCTGCCAGTGCCCCTCACTCCCGACTCGCAGTCCCGGGTACCCCCCGGCTCTGCCAGTGCCCCTCACTCCCGACCCGCAGCCCCGGGTACCCCCCGGCTCTGCCAGTGCCCCTCACTCCCGACCCGCAGCCCCGGGTACCCCCCGGCTCTGCCAGTGCCCCTCACTCCCGACCCGCAGACCCGGGTACCCCCCGGCTCTGCCAGTGCTCCTCACTCCCGACCCGCAGCCCCGGGTACCCCCCGGCTCTGCCAGTGCTCCTCACTCCCGACCCGCAGCCCCGGGTACCCCTCGGCTCTGCCAGTGCTCCTCACTCCCGACCCGCAGCCCCGGGTACCCCCCGGCTCTGCCAGTGCCCCTCACTCCCGACCCGCAGCCCCGGGTACCCCCCGGCTCTGCCAGTGCCTCTCACTCCCGACCCGCAGCCCCGGGTACCCCCCCAGCATTGCCGGTGCCCCTCACTCCCGACCCGCAGCCCCGGGTACCCCTGCACCTCTGTCCCCCGCACAGCTCTGCCAATGCCCCTCACTCCCGACCCGCAGCCCTGGTACCCCCCAGCTCTGCCAGTGCCCCTCATCCCTGACCCGCAGTCCCTGGCACCCCTGCACCTCTGTCCCCCGCCCAGCTCTGCCGGTGCCCCTCACTCCTGACGTGCAGCCCCCTGTGCAATGAGGGGCCCCCAGATCTCCAGCCCTGCTCTGCCTCACTGGGGCCAGGCTTCACCTTGAGCCCCCGGCCCCGAGCCTGGATTCCCCCCCCCAGCCCAGACCCAGCTCCCCTCTCCCCCACGCCCCCCCCAAGCCCAGCTCCCCCAGCCCAGACCCAGCTCCCCTCCCCCCCCACCCCAAGCCCAGCTCCTCTCCCTGAGCCCGACGCTCCCCACAGCCCCATCAGACCCTGTCACGTTACTGAAATCATTTGGGGTCCTATAGATCATTGGGGCAACCAAGGTCCTATAGTGGCACCAAATCTTATGTCAAGGGGGGTCATACAAGGTGTCTAGGGCCAGGCTACGGATCGCTGATGATGAATGTGCCATTGGGACGTGTGTATCAGTTTGGCAGTTGAAGTTCTGAAGATTGGCTCTGGACTGTCTGTCTGTCCAAATATTGGGCTCTGCTGGGGGGGACATTCCAGAGTAGGGGGCCTCAGCTTTGCTTGGGCTGCCGGATGGGCCGTTAAGGACCATCAGCTCCACAATGAACTTTGTCCACACCGGAGCTTCGCCAGGAATGTGACCTGCCTGCTCAGAAACGGAATCCTGGAGAGTCTGGGAATTGGACCATGTGACCATGAACCTCCATTTTGTAACTGGCGCTGTATAAGAAGGAGGGGGGGGGGGGGTCTTCACCCAGAAGAGGAAACCTGGGAGAAACTTCCTCCATTTTGTCTTCAATCTCCAGCCTTCAGCCAGCACCTACCTCTGGACGGGATTTTGCTACACGAGGAAGCTCTGGCCAACGGATCGATGACCCATCCCTGGAGGGGATCCATTCCAGAGACTTTGATTTGAACCTGCAGTTTATCTTACAGCTGCAAGCCTGAGCCAAGAGATTTGCCATCACTGCATGGAATTGATTTATTTTAACCATTCCTAACCCTCACCTCGACCTTTTTCCTTGTGTAATAAATCTTTAGATTTTCGATTCTAAAGGATTGGCAACAGCGTGATTTGTGGGAAGATCTGATTTGTATATTGACCTGGGTCTGGGGCCTGATTCTTTGGAATTGGGGAGAACCGTTTTCTTTATCTGGGGTATTGGTTTTCATAACCATTGGTCCCCAGGACAGGTGGCTGCTGGTGGTGATACGGGGAATCTGGAGTGTCTAAGGGAATTGCTTGTGTGACTTGTGGTTAGCCAGTGGGGCGAGACCAAAGTCTTTTCTGTTTGGCTGGTTTGGTGCCTTAGTGTGGAAAAACCCCAGCTTTGGGCTGTAGTTGCCCTTTTGGAAGCAATCTGTCCTGATCTGACACTCACAGTCGGATCCCACCAGGAACAGCCCCGTCACAGACCCCCAGCCTCAGGCACTAGGGGGAGGGGGACGGGGACAGGATTGTCATGGTGATCATGTCTCCAGTGTTGCCATGGAGACGGCCAGCCATCCCCATGTTGTCATGGCGATGCTGCCAGGGGGCCTTATGACCCGCAGGGGGGTCCGTGACCTATGACCTCTCTGGCGTTGCCACAGTGAGGCCCTGCAGCCTCTTGAGTGTCGCCATGGCGTTAACTGGGCTATGATGAGCCCCATGTGGTTGCCATGGCGGTGACCCTTGACCTTGTGCATCCTGTGACCCTCCTTGGCCTTTGAACTCTTTGGCTGTGTGACCTCTGACCCTCCGGGGGGGGCATGGCTGTGACCCCATGGGGCTGATCACCCCCTTGAGGCCGACCCCCCCCCCCATGCCATGGCGCTGACACCGCATGTCCCATGATGCCTTGTGTGTCGTCATGGCAGGGACCTCCCCCGACTCGACCCCTCACACGGTGCCCATGATGATGTCATTGGGGCTGTGACCTCATGGGTCCTCCAACATGTGACATCATGGGTTCCCTCGCCCCCTCTCCCCCAGTGCTTCAGCCACTGCTCCCCACACCCGTCCCAGAGCGGGGAGAGAACCCAGGAGTCCTGGCTCCCAGCCTCCCCCACCATCCCCGCTCTAACCATTAGACCTCCTCCCGGGTTTCTAGTGTTGTGTCTGTTGTCAGTGTGGGTGTGTCTCTTTACCTATTTATCCCTGTTCGTGTCTTTGTACCTGTTTGTGTGTGTGTGTGTGTGTGTGTGTGTGTGTAGCTGGGGGGGATCCTAGCAGGAGGGTGTAGGTGGGGTGTGTATCTGTGTGTAGTTAGGTTGTTTTTGTGTGTGTGAACCTGGGGTGTATCTGTGTAGTTGGGTGTGTGTAGTTGGAATATAGCTGGGGCATGTGTGTGTAACTGGAGGGGTGTAGCTGGTGTGTGTGTGTTTGTGTAACTGGAGGGGTGTAGCTGGTGTGTGTGTGTGTGTGTGTGTGTGTGTGTGTAACTGGAGGGGTGTAGCTGGTGTGTGTGTGTGTAACTGGAGGGGTGTAGCTGGTGTGTGTGTGTGTGTGTGTGTGTGTAACTGGAGGGGTGTAGCTGGTGTGTGTGTGTGTGTTTACCTCTCGTCCCCTTGCATTCCCATCTCTCTCTCTGAGTCACTAACCCTCTTGCTATATTTATACCCGCCTGTGATCATGTGTCCTGCCCCCCTTTCTAGCTGTCCCTGGCACACCCAACCTATGTGGGTGTGGGTGCGTGTGTCTGTGTTTGTGCCAATGTATATATATATAACAGCACAGATAACAGCCAACTGACTCTCCTCCAACCTCCCAGCGCAAGGACTGTCTGATCTTCCACCCCTCGACAACCATGGGCAAACTCCTCGTTCTGTGCCTGGCTGCACTCAGCTTTGTCGGGATCGGTAAGCCCCAGCCCTGCCCCACACAACCCCCCCCCCCCCAACTCCCTCTCCTCCCCTAGGAAAATCTCCCCGTTCCCTCCGTCTTTGCTTTCTGAGCCTGGGGGGGGGGGGGAATTTGCCACTCAACAAACCAAATTGGGGGGGAGGTGGTTCTGAACAGGGCTGTTCAGAAGTGGGGGGCTCCAAATTGGCGACGATTCACCCCACCTCTGCCACCAATCTGCCGCTAGGAATACCCCACCCCGACAACTTTCCTGCTAGCCCCCAAGCCTGCCCATTTCCCAGCCCCACTCGTCGGCAGACGGTCCCCCAAACTCATGGCTTTCCTTGAAGTCCCAGGATGTAGCCAGAACCTCTCCCCCCCACACACTCGCGTGTTCTGTGGGAACCTGCACCCCCTATTTTCTATTTCCCCCCAGGCGGTGCCCCGCCCAACAGTCTCACCCGCAACCCCGATTAAACCTGCCTTTAAAAACTGTCCCACCCACCCAGATTTTGCACCCCGGCTTCCTCTTGGGGAGGAGAGGGAGTTTAGTAGGATGGAGGGTGGGGGGCAGGATGGGAGCTAGGACGCCTGGGTTCTCTCCCTGGCTCTAGGAGGGGAGTGGGGTCGAGTGGTTAAAGCAGCAGGGCTAGGAGCCAGGGCTCCTGGGTTCTCTCCTAGCCCCTGGGAGGGGAGTGGTGTCTAGTGGTTAGAGCAGGGAGGGGAGCGGGCTGGAAACCAGGACTCCTGGGTTCTTTTCCAGCAGCCAACTCCCTTTCTTCAACTTACAGTTTGGAAATAGGTCAGGGGGAGGAGCGGGGGCTGTTTTCCTGTTTCCTCAAAAGTCAGGGGGCGCACCAAGCTCTGCCCCTTGGACCGGCGCCAGCCCTAGTCCAGGTTGCCCACCCTGGCCATTTCCCGTGGGCATCTGGGAGATTTCTTGCCTTTCAGGCAGGGCGCTGGCTGGGGCTGGGGCAACCCAGACCCAGCGGGCAAGGGAATTGCGATGCAGCAGACACACGGCAGTGTTCTCTCTCTTTCTCTCACTCAGACACACACACACACACACTGACACACGGGGAAGGAATCTGGATTTGGTTTGGACTTGAGTCCTATTTTCCAGGCTGGGATGTTTTTCCCGTGGTTTGAACTCTCACTTGCCAAAACACACCCAGCTTTTCACGGGTGTGTTTTGTGTGCTGTTGTCCTCGTGTGTGTGCCTGGCTTTGTGTTGTGTGTTCAGCACTGGTTCTTTGTGGCGTGTCTCCGTGGATTTGTGTATGTGTCATTGTGTCTGGCATGCCTGTGTTTGTGTCCCGTTGTGTGATTGTGTCACGGTTTGGATGTCTGTTGTGTGTATCTGTGTCGCGTGTGTGCATGCACACACTATCCCTTTGTTTGGTGTGCTGTGTCTGTACAACTCTGTTATTGTGCATCTCAGTGTTTTTGTGTAACTCCTGTATATTGGATGAAAATCATTGGGGTACCCAGGTCAGGATGCATGTGAATTCCAGAATCAAACTGTTTTTAAAGGGGCAGAGCTAAATAGAAAACTATTTATCTATCCCACTCCTGCCACCAATTCTAGTCAATCTGATCTCTGCTCCTGGGGAAGCTTTGTGCCCTCCCCAAAAGCCCTAAAAGGAGATAGACTCGGTCTCACTCTTTCTCTGTTCCCAGGAGCCGCCCTGCAGTGCCTGAAATGCGACTTCACCGTATTTGGCATCCCCTGCCATACCACCACCGTCACCTGCCAGGATGGGCAGCTCTGCGCTATCATCCGAGGCCGCGCAGGTAACACCCCTCGCTCCCCTTCCTCCTCTTCCAGTTCCCTGTCCTCTCTCCTCTTCCTTTTCTCTCTTGTCCTCTCATTCTCTGGCCCTCTCCATTTCTCTCTGTCTCATTCCCTCTTTCTCACTCTCTCTCCCCCCAGCCGGCCACAGGCTGATCATGAAGAAGAACTGCGTTGACAAGCTGAAATGCAACACCAACGACACCTCGTCCTGGGCGGGCCTCACCTACAGCACCTCCTACGAGTGCTGCGAGGGCGAATTCTGCAACTCAGCTGCGGGCGCCGGGGCCCAGCTCTCCCTGGCCGCAGGGCTGGCTATGCTGGGTGCCTGGCTCGCTCGGGGCCTCTAATCCCTGCTCCGGCAGCCGGGAGGGAAGAGGAAATAATTTCTGTTGGGGGGCAAAAAAAATCTAGCCTGACATTGCCTTTAAATAGCCCCGCCCCTTTTCTTCTTAAAGGGGCACTCGTTAGCGAGAGGTGTGACCTGATTTTTGGCCTTTTCTTGGTCATCTTAATTCATTATAACCTGGGGACAAGGGGGAAAGACCTTTGGGGTCTGTCCGGAGAAGGAAAATGTATCCCCTATTTTCGTGGTGACCCCCAGAACCTTTTCACTCGTTCGTTCTATTTCTTTTGGTCAAGTCTCACTCTCGGTCTGATAAGCTACCCATGGCTGCAGCCTCCAGCCCCCAAACCGGCCCCAGCTGGCGCGCTGCCATTTTTGTAACCTACCCCAACAAAAAAAAAAAAAAAAACAGGCGAGCAGCTGAATTTCCCACCTGTCCCTGCCGGCTCCCGATGACACGGGACTGTCAGTGAGGGAGCCGTGGCCTGCGGACAAATGCACTTTTAAGAATGGGGCGCTGCGGCACCGTCCCCTGCTTTGAGCCCCCTCTCTGCAGCTGCCAATGCCCCAATGGTGTAAGCGGTGGGATCTGCGGGGGTTGCAGCTGAGGACAGGCGCCCTGGCTCCAGCTGTCCAGACCCCCGTATTTCTCCCTCAGTTTCCCCCCTCCCCAAACATCTGGTCCCAATTGTTGCAGTTGGCCACACCTCTCCTGCTCACTGGCACTAGACATCCGGTGCCAGATGTTCACTGCCTTCCGTGCCGGCCCTGCCTTGCCCACACCTGGCCCCACGTCTTCACCCGGCTGCAGGGCTGGCGTCAGGGTAATGAACACCCAGCGGGAGCTTCTTGGGAGCAGGACAGGGAGGGGCTCTGCTCTTCGTCCAGAGGCCCACGGAGGTGGGGCGGGGGCTAGAGGGGGCCGGGAGTGTTGACCCCACACAATGGCGCGGCAGCTTGGTGCTGCCCCCTGCTGGCACAGGCAGGATCAGCGCCTTGGCTTTCTCTGCTCATGTTCTCCTGAAACCGTCCAGAATAAATCCTGTCTCGGCTCCGATCGCCTGGCGCCTGTGACTTTGTTCCTCCCTCCCCGCAGTCCCTGCCCCCCCCCAGCTCTGCCAGTGCCCCTCACTCCCGACCCGCACCCCCCTTCTAGTCCAGCCCTGGGGTCCCCGCCCCCCCCCCCTCCCCAGCTCTCTGAAATCCCGTGGGTCGGAGCTGGGACACACAAGGCCTGTGTCTGGGGCCATGACTCAGCACTGTGTGGTTGTGTTGTTCGCACTGGCCCTGGGCATGTGACGGGGGTGTGGGGGAGCAGAAATTCCCCGTGCCACACCCGGTGTTAGCGCCCCGAGCCAGCCGGGAGCAGACAGGCCGGGAGCTCCGCTGCGGGTGGGGCAGGGTGGTGGGGGGTGAGATTGTGGAGCCGGGAGGGGGGGTGCTGTGTGCATTGGTGAATTTGTGTGGTGTGTGCTTGGGAACCTGTGGACCAGGACACGGTGAGGTTGTGTTGTGTGTGGTGTGTATTTGTTCTCCTAAAAACGTGTCCAGAAAAAATCTGGCTTCAGCTCCAGTCGCCCACCAGTTGTGACTTTGTTTCTCCCTCCCTCCCGTCCCACCTGTGGGGCAGGGTGCAGTGCAGTTGTGTGTGTGTGTGTGCGTGCACAGGGTGTGCGTGCAGGGCACGGTGTGATTGTGTTGTGTTGCTGTGTCTGCCACAAGTTAGGGTGGGGTTTTGTGTGTGTGTGATTGGGTGTAGCTGTGTGTGCTGTGTGTAGCTGGGTTTCTGTGTGGTTTTGCTGCATAGTTAAAGGAGTGGGGGGTTGTTTTATTGTGTATATCTGCATTGTTCCCGGTGTGTGTTTGCGCACGCATTGTGTGAGCGTGTGATTGTGTTATTGCATCTGGTTTTCTGTGTGTGTGTGGTTGTGTCTGAGTATGCGTGCGGTTGTGATTGGCTGTGTGTGCGCGTGTGGTTTGGGTAGGGAGTGTGTGCGCATCTGTGATTGTGTCCGGTTCTGTGTGTGGTTGTGGTTCGGTGTGTGCGGTTGTGTGTTCTCTCAGCTCCACACTCCGTCACAATCTCTGCTCTGTTCTCCTTTATTCCCACCTCCAAACACCCCCACCCCTCCCCCAGCCCCCACCACAGCCGCCATGGGTGGGGGAGGGAGGAGGGACCGGACGCCTGGGTTCCTCTTCCAGCTCTTCTCCTTGGAAAGCCCCTGGTGGCCTCGGGGATCCTCCGACCCCGTCCTGCGGGGGGCGCTGGGTATTGACACGCGGCTCGGCCCCGCCCGACACCCGGCGCTCGCTCCACGGGGCCGACGGAGCCGTCACGACTGGGCAGGATCGGCGCCCCCTGCTGGGATGACAGGAGCCCACAATCACCCCGAGACGGAGAGGCGGGGGATGGGGCCTGGAGCTTGTCCCCTCTGGGGGGCGCCAGCTCCCATCTGGCCCCAGGGCAGGGCCTGGCTGGCTCAGGGGGGTGGGGAATGGGGCCCGTCTAGCTCCCCACCTGCGAATCCCGGCCCCACGTTCTCATACAGCTGCACTTGGGCTTTGGGTCCGGGAGGATCTGAAATAAGAGACGGGAGAGAAACCGCATGAGAACCGAGGGGAGCCCCCGAGGGGGGAGAAATCCCCCCCCCCGATCCCTAAGTGAAGGCGCCGGACAGAGCCCTGCCCCCCACCCCACAATAGGGAGGGGCAAAGGCAGGCTGCTGCCCCTAGCCCCAGCGGGCCCCACAGATCTGCAGTGGGGCACGTACCTGGCTGGGTGTAGGTGGGAAGCTCGCCCAGGTGTGACCTGCAGAGAGGAATTGGGGTACGAGTGAGCAGGGGGCGTCCCTTCTGAGCTTCAGCGATGGGACCCAGGGGTCCTAGCTCCCAGCCCCCCCGTTCTAACCACTGGACCCCACTCCCCTCCCAGAGCCGGGAGAGAACCCAGGAGTCCTAGCTCCCAGCACACACCCTCCAGCTCTAACCACTAGACCCCATTCCCCTCTCAGAGCTTTGGAAAGAACCCAGGAGTCCTGGCTCCCAGCCCCCTCTGCTCTAACCCATTAAACCCCACTCCCCTCCCAGAGCTGGAAGAGAACCCAGGAGTCCTGGCTCCCAGTCCCCCGCTCGAACCCCCCAGCCCCCACTCCCCTCCCCCGCCCAGTTCTTACTTCCAGTCCGGCCGCCCCCGCCTCCACAACGCCGCCCCCATGGCGAGGAGGAGGAGGAACTCCAGCGCTGCGCACACAGCCAGGGGGATCCAGGCGGAGCTACAGGCGGGTCCCCCCATGTTGGGGGCGGGGGGGTCCTTCAGAGCGCCTATCGCCCGGGGAAGACACAAGGGGTAAGTTAGGAACAGAACCCAGGAGTCCTGGTTCCCAGCCCCCCCGCTCTGACCACCAGCCCCCACTCCCCTCCCAGTGCTGGGGAGAGAACCCAGGAGTCCTGGTTCCCAGCCCCCCCTGCTCTGACCACCAGCCCCCACTCCCCTCCCAGAGCCGGGGAGAGAACCCAGGAGTCCTGGTTCACAGCCCCTCCCCCCCGCTCTAACCACTAGACCCCACTGCCCCCCCAGAGAACCCAGTCCGTACCGGTGGGGTTGAAGGTGACCCGTGTGCCCTTCAGCTCACACCTCACCCGGTTCTTCTTCTTCCCGGGCCCCTGCTCGCTCCTATTCCAGCAGGTCTGGAGCAGCGAGGCCCCCGGGCCCGAGAAGACGCGGTCCCGGCCCTGCCCGCCGGTGTCCTGCACCCGCTGCCCATCGACCCACCACGTCACCTCCGACTGCGCCTGCCGCTCCGAGATCGCGCAGGAGAACTGGTGACACGTCAGGCTGGCGTGGCCGGTCGTCAGCACCGTGTGGGTCCCTGCAGGGGACAGGCGGGAATGGGGCAGGAGGCCTGGCCCCTCTACGAGTCGCCAGCCCCGGTCTGGCCCCAGGGCGGGGACTGGCTGGCGCGGGGGGGCGGGGAATGGGGTACGGGGCCTGGCCACTCTAGGGGGTGCCAGCTCCCGCCCGGCCCCAGGACAGGGACAGGCTGGCTTAGGGGGCTGGGGAATGGGGCACAGGGTCTGTCCCCTTTAGGGGGCGCCGGCTCCCGCCCGGCCCCAGGACAGGGACAGGCTGGCTTAGGGGGCTGGGGAATGGGGCACAGGGTCTGTCCCCTTTAGGGGGCGCCGGCTCCCGCCCGGCCCCAGGGTGTGGACTGGCTGGCGCCCGGGGGGGGGGGGTGAATGGGGCACAGGGTCTGTCCCCTTTAGGGGGCACCAGCCACAACCCACCTGTGATAACATACAGGCGGTAGGTGTTGCCGGCGGTTGTCTGCATGGAACACCAGTAGGTCCCCATGTCCCGGTCCTCGGCCCCCCGCAGGTACAGGGAGCGGTTGGGGAACACGGAGAGCCGCTCCCAGGCATCCGCCTGCTTCTTCAGGGGCTGACTCGCCACGCCCTGGAATAACGACACCGAGCCAGCCCCAACGACATGGGAGTTATAGGACCAGGACACCACTTCCGCACCCGAGAGACGGTCGTCCAGGCCGCAAGGGAGCTCCCGGTTCTGCCCCTTCTGGACGTAGACATCTGCAGGGGAGGGGGATTTCTGTCACTGAGCTGCAGCTGACTCTGGGGTGGGGCGGCTGTTTATACAGGGACTCCGCACCCGGCGCCAAGACGCAGCCACCTGTGGAGTGGGGCGGCTGTTAAGAACGGGACCCCTCACCCCGCGCTGAGATGCAACCGCCTCTGGGGTAGACAACAAAAAGCAGGTTTTTACCTTCCTCTCGGGTGAGTTGCAGCTGGAGAAGGAGGAAGATCCAGATGGGGGTCATGATGCCCCGAACGCCGGGGTCTTTCTGTGGGGCACCACCTTAGGACTCTATCTCCAAGACCCAAGGAGGAAGGGACCGAAATAGAGCCGGACGTAGCTGTCTCTGGAGTGACTTGGGGGTTTGGTGGCCGGCTTATCAGGGAGGCCCAGCAGCAGCGGAGGAGGGGAAAGGGGTGAGAGGGACATGGAAAGAGCACTGGTGTGATCCACCCCAGACGTGGCTGCATCTCAGCTCCAGGGGAGGGAATCCCTGTATAAATAGCCGCAGCACCCCAGGGACGGTTACACAGCAGCACGGCAAAATGTCCACCGTGATCCCTCTTTGGAGCTAGAAAATTACCTATGGTGCCACCAAAATGGCTGCCACATTCCGGAGCTTTCCACCTGGCGACACCCAAATGGCCACCACACTCTGGAGCCGAAGCTCTTGAGCCCACCAGAGCAACACCCTGGCATAGCGCCAATATGGTGACACCCCCATGGCTGCCCAAGTCCCCAACAAAGAGACACTGAGTTGACAGAGACCCGGGATGGCTGATGCATCCCATAGAAACTAACTTGGCGTAACCCCAACATGGTGATACCAAGATGGCTGACATATCCCAGAGACGCCATCTTGGCATAGCTCCAAGATGGCGATACCAACATGGCCGACATCCCCCAACTCAGAGCCGCCGAGATGGCATGAGACCAGTACTGCTGCTCTGAAATGGCCGCTGCACCCCCATCCCAGTGGTCAGTTGACGCCACCTCCGAAATGGCTGCCAGGCCCTCACCCAGTTGGCGTGACCCCCTAGCCCACTATGCTGACACCAAAATGGCTGCCCAGTTGGCATTACGCCCAACATGGCTGCTACATCCCCCCCCCCCCGGAGGTGCCAGGCAGTAGTCATGGCAACACCCACTTTTGTCCTCCACCACAGTAGTAAATTTGAGGGGGGGAGGCTAGGGGGGAAAGGGACGCCTGGCCCTTTAAGAGCGGGGGGGGGGGCGAGAAACGGCTGCTTGGCCCTTTAAGAGCCGTCTCCCGGGGGGGGGGGAAGCGTTCTGAAATCCTCTGGTTAAGTATGTCCGCCCCGGGCTCCTGTAGACAACCCGGAAGTTGAGCTCCTCCCCCATCTACCCGGCCCCCGGCTTTGGTCCGGGCCAAGATGGCGAAGCTGCTGAGCTGTGTGTTGGGGCCGCGGCTGTACCGGGTCTATCGGGACCGGGGGCCGGTCAGGCCCGCCCGGGACGGGGACGAGGCAGCCGAGGGGGCCCAGGATGGTTCTTGGGTGAGTCCGCCTCCTTCCCCCGCGGGAGACGATGGTATCGCCCGGGCTCCCGTTATCTCTGGGGGCTTGGGCAAGACCATGGCGGGGGAAGGGGGAACTCCCCAGGGCCCATCATGGAATCTTCTGAGCCCCAGCTTGAGCCCCTCTGGGCCATACCATAATGGAACATTGGGGGGGGGTTTGGTCTCCTGGGCTGCTCCGTTATCCCGCTTAGAGGATCGAGAGCCTTCCCTTGGGAGAGACCATTGTAGCAAATGGAGGGGGGCGAGCTGAACCTCTCTTCTTTCCATTATCCAATATGGTATTGATAGGCACCCCCTTTGGGAGAAACCATTGCAGGAAATTGGGGGGATCACAGGTGTTGGACCTTTCCCCCATCATTCAATGGTATCGTCCAAACCCTTTGGATAAACTATTTGTAGGATATTGGGGGGGGGGTCACTCTCTTGCACCTGTTATGGTAGCTCCCAGCCTTTGAGGGTCTCACCTGCTCACTCACTAGGAAGATGGCGGGGGACGTGGGTGTACATGGCCTCTGCTAGGCTCAATGTATTGATATCCCAATGGGTCAGTCCACTGTGTATGGTACTTGAAGAAATCTAGTTCCCCCCATTATCCAACATGGTATCTTCTAGGCCTCAGGGTATGAGTATCCACTTGGGACAGACTATTGTAGGAAATGGGGGTAGGAGGGCATCTTACCCCTTTCCCCTAGCTGATACGGTATATCTCAGCCCCCCCCAAACATTAATATCCCCCTTTACCTTGGCTCCCATTCTCACCCTGTTGCCATGACATCATCCCCCAGAGGTGCCAGGTTGGCGTGACTCCTGTTTGGGGCATTGCCAAAATGGCCGCCATGACGCCATCCCCGGAGGCGCTGTTCTGGCGCGATGCCTGTGTGCCCCGGCCCCGGCCCCGGCCCTCAGGTGCCAAGTTGGCCTGATTGCAAAACGGCATCACCAAAATGGCTGCTGCGTGTCCACCGCAGAGGCACGAGGTTGGCCCAGCTCCAGAGTGGTGCCACCAAAATGGCCGATGCACCCCCACCCCAGCAGTGCCAGGTTGGCGTTACTCCAAAATGGCGGCTGCTTTGCCCTCCAGGAGCTGCCATGTTGGGGTGTCTCCCGTAGGGCCGCCGCCTTGTCACTCAGGAGGCACTGGGTTGGCATGACCCCCGTGAGGCCTCACCAGAATGGCCGCCACGTCCTTCGATGGGTGGTCCAAGTTGGCACGGTGTTGCCGCCTCTCTCGCCCCTGTGGGCCCCACGTTGACTGATTTCAGCCAATGATACGTGCCCCCTTCTCCCTCCCAGCCCATAACTCCTCCTTGCTGGCAGGATGGGGATCTGTCTGCGTTTGCCCCCATCTAACATGGAGGCTTCACTCCCAGAGTTTCCCACGCCCCGTCGGTCACCCGAGCCCCCAAGAGGCTCAAAATGACCTGGGGTCTCTCCCACCAGGAGTCGTACTACCAGCCGCGGACGCTGGAGAAACATGCTGACAGCATCCTGGCCTTGGTGAGTCCCCCTGCGCTTTCGGGGCTGGGTCATTCAGTGGAACCCAGGCATCCTGGCTCCTAGTCCTCGCTATAACCCTTAGACTCCACTCCCCGACCCCCAGCTCTTGGTCCCTCTCACCCTTCCATAACCTGCCCCAGAGGGAAGCAATGACTCACTCCGTGCAGCGAAAACATGTTTGTCTCTAGTCCTGTCCCACGGGCCCTGGCTGGGTTAGATAGTCCGGCCCTGTGGCAGGCTGCAGTCCCTGCCCTGCAGTGAATCCCAAACTCGGCTCCCTGCCACAGCTGGGATAGAACCCAGGAGTCCTGACTCCCACCCCCCAGCTCCAACCACTATACCCTGCACCGCTGCCAGAGCCGGGATAGAACCCAGGCGTCCTGGGGGTGGGTTTTGTTGGCTGTATCATCCTACTGACCCTCTCTTCTGTTCCTTGCAGGCGTCGGTGCTGTGGTCTATTTCCTATTACACTTCCCCCCTAGCTATGTTCTACTTGTACCGAAAAGGTAGGGGGAGCTGGGGGTCGTCAGCAGGGGGCTCTCTCCCCAGTGGTCAGGGCTGGCCCCAGGGCAGTGCTAGGGGGAGCTGAGCTGCTGGGGTGTCAGCAAGGGGTGCTCTCCTCTGGCGCTTGCTCACTCCTGCCTGCCGTCAACGTCCCGCCCTGGAGTTATCTTCATGTTTGCGATTCCCCTTCGCTTCCTGTCCCAAAATGGAAGGTGGTGTTGGTCTACTGCCAGACCCCACCCCAGAGCTGGCTGCATCTCATGCCAAGTGAGCTGTCTCAGTGCAGTGTTACATGCGGCTGTTCCCCAGCTGCCCCACCCCAGAGGTGGCTGCATCTCAGTGCTGGGTGAGCTGTTCCCCAGCTGCCCCACCCCAGAGGTGGCTGTCACTCCAGGCCGACCCCTCCCTGAGGGCACAGCTTGGGTGCCTGCCGAACCCTGGATAAGGGACTCCTGCCTCTCAACCCCCTGCAGGATACCTGACCATGTCGAAGGTGGTTCCTTTCTCACACTACGCTGGGACCCTGCTGCTCCTTTTGGCTGGGGTCGCCTGCCTGAGAGGTGAGGAGTAGGGGTAATGCTTAGAGTGGGGGGGGGGGGCAGGAGCCAGGACTCCTGGGTTTTCCCCTTGCCCAGGGAGGAGAGTGGGGGCTAGTGGTTACAGGGGAGGGGGAGGGAGCCAGGACTCCTGGGATTTCTCCTTGCCCAGGGAGGGGAGTGGGGGCTGGTGGTTACAGGGGAGGGGGAGGGAGCCGGGACTCCTGGGTTTTCCCCTTGCCCAGGGAGGGGAGTGGGGGCTAGTGGTTACAGGGGAGGGGGAGGGAGCCAGGACTCCTGGGATTTCTCCTTGCCCAGGGAGGGGAGTGGGGGCTGGTGGTTACAGGGGAGGGGGAGGGAGCCGGGACTCCTGGGTTCTCTCCCTTGATAGGACAGGTGTGTCTAACTCCGTGTCTGTTGCAGGCATTGGGCGCTGGACCAACCCCCAGTACATCCAGTTCATCACCATCCTGGAAGACAGCCACCGCATCGGCACCCCAGAAATCAAGGTGAAGGGGGGGGCCCCCGGACTTCTCCCCACGGCCCCTCCCATCTCTCCCGGCTCCCGTGATCCTCCGAGGCTGCGTCCCGCCCAGGCACCCAGCAGTCCGCTCCTGCCAACACTTCACCCAACATGCTTTTCTGCCTCCACTTCCCCCCATGGTCTCCCAGGATGCCCAGGGGCCAGCCCTGCCTTTATCTCCCAGGATGCCCAGGGGCCAGCCCTGCCTTTATCTCCCAGGATGCCCCGGGGCCAGCCCTGCCTTTATCTCCCAGGATGCCCCGGGGCCAGCCCTGCCTTTATCTCCCAGGATGCCTTGCTGCCCCTTTGCCTTTATCTCCCAGGATGCCTTGCTGCCCCCCCCGCCTTTATCTCCCAGGATGCCTTGCTGCCCCCCCCCCGCCTTTATCTCCCAGGATGCCTTGCTGCCCCCCCCCCCGCCTTTATCTCCCAGGATGCCTTGCTGCCCCCCCCCCCGCCTTTATCTCCCAGGATGCCTTGCTGCCCCCCCCCCCCCGCCTTTATCTCCCATGATGCCTTGCTGCCCCCCCATCTCATCTCCCGTGGTGTCTGTGGCTTCCCTCGCTGCCAGCCCATTTCCCGGGATGCCTGGCGACCCGGCTCTCCACTGGTGCTCGATCCCCGTGTGGCCTCCCCTCCCTCACCACGCTAGGGTTGAGCTCACCTGCCATAGCAGCCCCCGGCCAGCAGGGGGTGCCAACACGCTGCTCACTGTGCCATGGGGAGTTGGGGGGGGGAGAGCGGCTGGATGGAATGACCCATTCCAGCCCGGGGAGGGGAGGATCGGCATGGCTCCGTCTCACCCTCCTTTTCTGTCTCCCTGCTGCAGAAGAAACTCGCCACCTACAACTTTGATTTCAGGAGCTGGCCCGTGGACTTCCGCTGGGACGAGGTCTCTAGCCGGTGGGTGTGGGGAGAGAATCCGGGCTCCCAGCCCCCCATTCTAACCACTAGATCCCACTCCCCTCCTACAGCTGGGAAGAGAACCCAGGCGTCCGGGCTGCCAGCCCTCACTGCTCTAACCACTAGACCCCACCTCCCTCTCAGAGCTGGGAAGAGAACCCAGGCATCCGGGCTCCCAGCCCTCACTGCTCTAACCACTAGACCCCACCTCCCTCTCAGAGCTGGGAAGAGAACCCAGGCATCCGGGCTCCCAGCCCTCACTGCTCTAACCACTAGACACCACCTCCCTCTCAGAGCTGGGAAGAGAACCCAGGCATCCGGGCTGCCAGCCCTCACTGCTCTAACCACTAGATCCCACCTCCCTCTCAGAGCTGGGAAGAGAACCCAGGCATCTGGGCTCCCAGCCCTCACTGCTCTAACCACTAGACCCCACCTCCCTCTCAGAGCTGGGAAGAGAACCCAGGCATCCGGGCTCCCAGCCCTCACTGCTCTAACCACTAGACACCACCTCCCTCTCAGAGCTGGGAAGAGAACCCAGGCATCCGGGCTCCCAGCCCTCACTGCTCTAACCACTAGATCCCACCTCCCTCTCAGAGCTGGGAAGAGAACCCAGGCATCCGGGCTCCCAGCCCTCACTGCTCTAACCACTAGACCCCACCTCCCTCTCAGAGCTGGGAAGAGAACCCAGGCATCCGGGCTCCCAGCCCTCACTGCTCTAACCACTAGACCCCACCTCCCTCTCACAGCTGGGAAGAGAACCCAGGCATCCGGGCTCCCAGCCCTCACTGCTCTAACCACTAGATCCCACCTCCCTCTCACAGCTGGGAAGAGAACCCAGGCATCCGGGCTCCCAGCCCTCACTGCTCTAACCAGTAGACTCCACTCCCCACCCCGAGCTGGGGAGAGAACCCAGGCGTCCGGGCTCCCACCCCCCACTGTAAGCCCCGTGTTTGCTGCCCCGCAGGTCGGACTCCCGGGGCGTCTCGCTGCTGCGGCCGGAGCCCAAGCACCGGAGCGCGGCCAACGGCTTCCTCCACGCGGTCAAGAAGCTGCCCTGCCAGATCGCCAGGTGGGCTCCGCCCCCTGGCAACCAGGGGGGAGGGGTTAGCAAGATCCTGGGTTTCCATTGGCTGGAAGGAGGGTTTCCTGGAAGCCAGGGAGACCCCGCAAGGAATTATGGGAGACATAGGTTCAGCATTAGGGCATCATGGGAGATGTGGGGGAGGGCAGAGAGGTGCTGATTGGCTGGATCCAATTGGAGAGGAACTGTAACCTTGGGAGTGTCTCCTGGATGCTGATTGGTCCGCTGGTGAAGGGGGTGATGGTTTTGGAAAGTTGATGGAGGGATCTTTTCTGCTGATTGGCCATGAGGGTGGGTGGTTCTGGAATGCTGAGAGGGAAGGATGCTGATTGGCTGGGGGCTGGTGAGGGGGGCTTGGAATGCTGGGAGGGGATCCTGGCTGCTGATTGGCTGGGGCTGCAACCCAGGGGCTTCTGGTTGGTTGAGGGGGTGGAATCCTGCCTTCTGATTGGCTGGAGTGCTCCTTGCTGAGGGCAAGCGGGATATGGGACTTTTAGCCCTGTGAATCCCAGATGCTGATTGGCTGGGGAGGGATGTCATGTGATTTTCACCCTCAAACTGACGAGAAACGGATCTCCTGAGTGGTGGGGGTGGCGGGCGATTCCCTTCCCAGGCCCCACCCCGACCTAGCGCCTCCCTCTGCCCCCCCAGTTACATCGTGGCGCACACGTTCGGGCGGAGGATGCTGTACCCCGGCTCCGTCTACCTGCTGCAGAAAGCCGTCATGCCCATGCTGCTGCAGGGCCAGGCCCGCCTGGTGGAGGAGGTGAGTCCGGGAGGCACAGGATGCAGCTGGGGAGAGAACCCAGGAGTCCTGGCTCCCAGCCCCCCCCCGATCTAACCCACTAGACCCCCCACTCCCCTCCCTGAGCTGGGAGAGAGCCCTGGAGTCCTGACTTTGCGGTTGAACCCCGCTCCAATCTCTCCCCCGGCGGCGCAGTACAACGGGACACGAGCCAAGCTGTTGGCCTGTGACGGCAACGAGATTGACACGATATTCGTGGACCGCCGGGAGAGCTCCGAGCCCCACGGCAAGAAACTGGTGAGTGATTCTCCAGCCGGGATCCCGCACCCTGGGCTGTGGGTCGCGCCTACGGGGTGGGGGTCTGGATCCGGAAAGCAGGGACCCTGTGGGGGTCGGGGGGACAGATCCACAGGCGATCGGGGGCCTCTCAGGGTAACGCTTTCCTGTCCCCCAGCCGACAGTGTCTGTAGCAGCTTCTGTTCCCGGCGCTGCCTCCTTAGTGCGTAAGGAGACGCGGAGCCCAGCTGGGGTCCAGATTTGGCCAGGCTGAGCCAACTCACCCGCCCCAAGGGAGGGGCCCGTCTTCGCACTTTGTGCCCCCTCCCACCAACTGGGGGGGTGGGACTTGAAAAGCGGCGTGGAAACGACTGGTGTGTTCGAAACAGTCACCGGGCCAAGGAGCGGACTCCCGGCGCTGGCCTGAGACGGAAAGCGATGGAGTATTTAAATACGTAGGGACGACCCCCTCGCCCCCAAAATGCAGCCGCCTCTGGGGCGGGGCAACTGAGGAACAGTCACACGGCAGCGCTGCTCGGGGATGGCTGGCCCGGGACTAAGATGCAGCCGCCTCTGGGGCGGGGCGACTGAGGAACAGTCACACAGCAGCGCTGCTCGGGGATGGCTGGCCTGGCAGTAAGATGCAGCCACCTCTGGGGCTGGGGAACAACTGCACAGCGAGGTTGCAGCAATTTATGATGGGTCGGGGGGAGGGGCGATCCTGTATCTGATTTTTAGGAAGGCTGAATGGACGCCCCTGAATTAGGGTTCAGCCGGGACCCTCATCGTCCCCTCTGTGTCCCTCCCCCCTCCCCAACCAGGTGATCTGCTGTGAAGGCAACGCTGGATTCTATGAGGTCGGCTGTCTGCCCACCCCTCTGGATGGTACGATCCGGCATCACTGGTATCTTCCCCACCCCGTTTCCACTTTGGTAGAATCCAATCCCTTTGTCAGGAGTGGGGCATAGCTCTGCTTGGAACAGTCCACTTCTATGCATGGGGGGAGTCACTGTGTTGGACCAATCCACCTGCTCTGGATGGGGTTGGGGGCTGGGCGGGGGGGACATCTCCCTTTGGATTAGTCCGTTCCTATGCTTTGGGATAGGGGGTTGGGGTGGAGGGCCTTTGGACCCATCCATTTTTTTGTATGTGGGGGGACAGACGAGAGCAGCCCCATTTGGGTCAATCCACTTTCCTTGGGATGGACCTGGTTGGACTAACCCATATCGCTCTGCAGGATGGGGGTGCAGGAGTCATGTAAACTTTCTTTGGACCAATCCATTTCTATTTGGGGAGGGGGATTGGGGCTGCCACCCTTCCGTCTGCCCTAGGGCACCCCAGTTTGGGGGGCACAGGTTATCTAAACATCAGGATACGGGGGGAGGGGTTGTGCCCCCCCCCGTACTCAGCAGTGGAACGGCCCATCAGCTCTCCCCACATTGTTGCAACTGATGATCCCTCTGGGGTCCGTCCGGTGGGTTCTGTCCGCGCTGCGCTCGGCCCCACGTTAACCCCCCTCCCTGCTTCCCCCTCCCAGCCGGCTACTCGGTGCTCGGATGGAACCACCCCGGCTTCGCTGGCAGCACGGTGAGTCCTGGGGTGGGAGAGAACCCAGGAGTCCGGGCTCCCGGTGTTGTTCCTCCCCCCCCCCTCATTCTAACCACCAGCCCCCTCTCTCCTCCCAGAGCTGGGGAGAGAACCCAGGAGTCCGGGCTCCCGGTGTGTGTGTTCCCCCCCCCCCCCATTCTAACTACCAGCCCCCTCTCTCCTCCCAGAGTGGGGAGAGAACCCAGGAGTCCGGGCTCCCAGGGTCTCCCCCCCCCCCCCCCAACCACCAGCCCCCTCTCTCCTCCCAGAGCTGGGGAGAGAACCCAGGAGTCCGGGCTCCCAGGGTCTTCCCCCCCCAACCACCAGCCCCCTCTCTCCTCCCAGAGCTGGGGAGAGAACCCAGGAGTCCGGGCTCCCGGTGTTGTTCCTCCCCCCCCCCCTCATTCTAACCACCAGCCCCCTCTCTCCTCCCAGAGCTGGGGAGAGAACCCAGGAGTCCGGGCTCCCGGTGTGTGTGTTCCCCCCCCCCCCCATTCTAACTACCAGCCCCCTCTCTCCTCCCAGAGTGGGGAGAGAACCCAGGAGTCCGGGCTCCCAGGGTCTCCCCCCCCCCCCCCCCCAACCACCAGCCCCCTCTCTCCTCCCAGAGCTGGGGAGAGAACCCAGGAGTCCGGGCTCCCAGGGTCTTCCCCCCCCAACCACCAGCCCCCTCTCTCCTCCCAGAGCTGGGGAGAGAACCCAGGAGTCCGGGCTCCCTGCTCTAATCCCTCGTCCCCTCCCCCGCAGGGCGTCCCCCTGCCGCAGAACGAGGCCAACGCCATGGACGTGGTGCTGCAATACGCCCTCCACCGCCTGGGCTTCCTGCCCGAGGACATCGTGCTGTACGCCTGGTCCATCGGGGGCTTCACAGGTACTGGGCGGAGCCGGGGGGGGGGGGGGACAGATCCAAGCCCTGCCCCAGGCGGGTGTCTGTGGTTGAGTGTATGGGGGGGCGGGGGGTGGATCTGCCCCCTCCCCCCCGCCCCTCACATGGAGCCACCCTCTCCCCTGCAGCCACCTGGGCGGCCATGTCGTACCCGGACATCAGCGGCCTGGTGCTGGACGCCTCCTTCGACGACCTGGTTCCCCTGGCCCTCAAGGTCATGCCGGAGAGCTGCAGTAAGTGGAACCCCCCTTCCCCTCTGCCCGCGTGGTTCCGCCCATTCCCCCCCCCCCCACAGGCACACCCTGCCCACGTGGTTCCGCCCATTTCCCCCCCCCCACAGGCACACCCTGCCCACGTGGTTCAGCCCATTCCCCCCCCACAGGCACACCCTGCCCGCGTGGTTCAGCCCATTTCCCCCCCCCCCCCCACAGGCACACCCTGCCCGCGTGGTTCCGCCCATTCCCCCCTCACAGGCACACCCTGCCCACGTGGTTCAGCCCATTTCCCCCCCCCCCACAGGCACACCCTGCCCACGTGGTTCCGCCCATTCCCCCCCCCCACATGCACACCCTGCCCACGTGGTTCTGCCCATTTCCCCCCCCCACAGGCACACCCTGCCCGCGTGGTTCCGCCCATTCCCCCCCCCCACAGGCACACCCTGCCCGCGTGGTTCAGCCCATCCCCCCCCCACAGGCACACCCTGCCCACGTGGTTCCGCCCATTCCCCCCCCCCCACAGGCACACCCTGCCCGCGTGGTTCAGCCCCCTGCCTCAGACACATGGACTTGCCTGAGAACCCACCGGCCTATCCCATCTCACAGCTCCCCCACTTTCCAACCCCAGCAGGTCATGTGACCCCACCCAGCCACTCAGAATTCCCCCCTGAACCAGGACATTCCGGAGCGTCCCATGTGGCGCAGCTGTAGGGGTGGGCAAACCCAATTGGCTGCGGGAGTGGAGGAAGCTTCCATTATTGGGTGGTAGGCGGGGGTTAGTTTCCTCTCCCCGGTGAGAGGTTCCATTAGCCATGTGGGCGGGGGGTTAATTTCCTCCCCTTGTGGGTCGTTCCATCGTGAATACAACCGTCCCTGTTGTGAATACAACCGGGCTGGGTTGCCAGGGATCAGATCAGCAGCTCCCAGCCCCTGGCTACAGCTATCGCTCGTTAACCGCTTTACACTTAACGATCGTTCTTTACGGCCTAGATGCAACATAGTCACTGTTGCAACCGATGTTCTGTATCGCACCTGCTTGGTGGCACTGTGAGGCTAGATTGCTCTGATACCTCCAGCGGGTAGCGTGGCCTGGTGGACACAGCATTGCACTCTGGGACCTGGGGTTTATTTCCGGCTCTCCCTGGCCTGTTTGGTGACGTCACCATTCCGTGACTCAGTTTCCCTACCTGTAAAATGGAGATGATGGGACTGGCCTCCTTCGTAAAGCTCTTGGAGATCCTATGTAAGACCCGCTGGTCTGTGTCGCACTGCGCCAAGTTACTGGCGCTTGTACCGTGTCCCTGTTGCAACTGATGTTCTGTGTGGAGGCAGATCCCTGCTCCCGATGGCGAGAGATTTGATCTCACTCTTTGGAACCTGTTTATTTCAGTCCCGGTTGCAGCTCACGTTCACTGAACCCAGCTAAACGGCTTTTTAAAACACTGTTTCAAGTACTGTTCTACACGGCACCCGATCGGCCGCAGAGCCCGGCCAGAGCTGGCTCGGTAGCGTCGATCCTGCTCGTTCCTTAGAAACCTGTTTATGAAGCATGTGTTGACCAAACGTCCCTGGGGTGTTTCTGTGGCTGGGGAACACTCGACTCTCAACGACTTTGTTTATTTGAGTTCTAATTCCCCTGAACCCTGCGTGTCCTAGGAGGGCTGGTCACCCGGACAGTGAGGCAATATCTGAACTTAAACAACGGCGAGCAGCTTTGCAGGTAAAGAGGGGAACCGGGGCGCAGAGAGTTAAGACCTGACGAGTGTCAGTTTTGCGGGGTGGCGCTCTGCAGGCGGTCGGCTCCTAAAACCCCAGCCCCGGGCGACGGGGTGTGGTTGAGAACCTCCATCTCCAGCCTGATCCCTGCCCAGCCCTGCTCCACTCGGGGCCTTACTGATAACCTGTGGAACTGCCTGCCACAATATTTCATGCATATTCACGGATAAATCCTTTCTTCCCCTAATCCTGCCAAACTCTTGTCCTCCTACCCTGTGGCAGCTGGTTCCGTAGCCCAGTGAAAACCAGTCGTGATAAATCTTTCCGTATCCTGGTATCAAGTGGCAGAGTGTCCTGCAGATTGATCGGGACAATATCATGGGGTGAGGAGTTCCGCAGGTTAACGGTATCCCTACCCACAGTCTTGGCCTTCGGGACTCCTTGCCGCTGGTGAAGTCTCTCATCTTGGATAGGGAGTGGTGGGTTAATTCGTTGCCTTTTCTCCACCCACCCCCGGACACAGCCTCGCTGAGCGGTTTATTTCTCTTCCTTTGGTTCCCAAGATACCAGGGGCCCGTGTTGCTGATCAGAAGAACGAAGGATGAAATTATCACAACCACGTGAGTAAAAGTCGGGGAGGGGCGTGAGGTCGAGTGGGTGGAGACGGGGGCAGGAGCCAGGACTCCTGGGTTCCATGCGTGGGGAGGGGAGTGGAGTCTAGTGGGTTTGGGGGAGTGATTGTGGGGTTCTAGTGTGCCGTATAAAGAATTCAGAGACCTGTCAAACTCCTGGCAGTGAAGAGTCTGGAAAATACCCTTAACTCTGCCCCCCGTTGTTGTGCCTTAGGGTCCCGGAAGATATCATGTCAAACCGGGGCAATGACCTGCTGCTGAAACTCCTCCAGCACCGGTGAGTCGGGGGAGCCCAGGGCTGGGATCTCGGGGGGCTGCAGGTTGGGAGTGAGGGGCACCGCCACAACGCTGAACGTCTAAGCCCCCTCCCCATTCCAGGTACCCCAAGGTGATGGCTGAGGAGGGGGTGCGAGTCGTTCGGGAATGGCTAGAAGCTTCCAGCGCCGTGGAGGAAGGTAAGTGCTCTAACCACTAGCTCCCACTCCCCTCCTAGAGCCGGGGAGAGAACCCAGGCGTCCTGGCTCCCTGCCCCCCAAACCACCAGCCCCCACTCCCCTCCCAGAGCCGGGAGAGAACCCAGGCATCCTGCCCCCCCCCCCAAACCACCAGCCCCCACTCCCTTCCCAGAGCTGGCAGAGAACCCAGGCATCCTGGCTCCCAGCCCCCCCTTCCCCCCCCCCCCCCCGGTCTAGTCAGTAGCCCCCACTCCGCTCCCAGAGCCAGGAGAGAACCCAGGCATCCTAGCCCCCCGCCTCCCCAAACCACCAAACTCCCTTCCCAGAGCCAGGAGAGAACCCAGGCAACCTGGCCCCCCCGCCCCCCCAAACCACCAGCCCCCACTCCCCTCCCAGAGCCGGGAGAGAACCCAGGCGTCCTGCCCCTCTAATCGCCCCTCCCCACAGCCGCGCTGTACAGTGCCCACGAGGTGGAGGAAGACTGGTGTCTGTCCGTGCTGAGCTCCTACCAGGCCGAGTGTGGGGGGCCCTTCCCCTGGAGTGTGGGTGAGTGGGGGGCAGCCAATGGGATTCCGGGGCCTCAGCGCCGACCAATCAGGTTGGCCTGGGGGGAGGGGATTCCATCGGCCCCTGGGGGGCGGCCGGGGTGGGGTTCGTGGGGGGGGGGGGGGGGGAGAATCTCCATCCAGGGGGCGGTCATGGACAGATGATTGGCGTGGCAGCGGCCAATGGAGTGCTGGGGAGGAGCGGGGGGGTGGAGGGGAATCAGCCCCTGGGGGGGGGGAAGGGGGCGTCTGTCTCTGCCTGACCTTTGACCTCTCGCCTTCCCCCAGGAGATGACATGTCGCCCGGGGGGCGACGGCAGCTGGCCCTCTTCCTGGTGAGTGGATCCCGGCAGCCCCCCCCCCCGGGGTCGGAGTGGGGGCAGGACGCCTGGGTTCTCCCCAGCTCTGGGAAGGGCGTGGGGACTAGTGGTTAGAGCCGCAGGGGCCTGGGAGCCAGGACACCTGGGTTCTCTCCCGGCTCTGGGGAGAGGGTGGGTTAGTGGGGGGTGGGGAGCTGGGAGCCAGGACACCTGGGTTCTCTCCCGGCTCTGGGGAGAGGGTGGGTTAGTGGGGGGTGGGGAGCTGGGAGCCAGGACACCTGGGTTCTCTCCCGGCTCTGGGGAGAGGGTGGGTTAGTGGGGGGGTGGGGAGCTGGGAGCCAGGACACCTGGGTTCTCTCCCTGTGGGGCTCTGGGAGGGGAGCGGGTGTCTAGTGGTTACAGCAGGGGCTGGCGGTCTCCCTCCCTCCCTGATTCCCGCCCTCGTCTCTGCCCCCCAGGCCCGGAAGCACCTGAGGAACTTCGAGGCGACCCACTGCAGCCCCCTGCCCCCCACTGCGTTCCGTCTGCCCTGGCACTTGTAGCCCCCCCACCCCCGTCACACCCATCGATTGCACTGACACACCCCCCCCCCCGTCGGTCTGTTTTCTATGGAGCGGGTCCCCCCGCTGTGTGTGAACCCCGCCCTGCCCCCCGCACGCTGTAAATCCGCCCCACCCCCGAACCCCGGGGGCCCCCCAAGATGGAGAAATTAACAGTAAAGAAGGTATTTTTTGTACTTCGGGTGTGTCCGTCTGATGCAGCCAGCTCTGGGGGGCAGCGCCCCCTGCCTCGGTCCACAGCCCCGGGGGGCGGCGCCCCCTGCCTCGGTCCACAGCCCCGGGGGGCGGCGCCCCACGCCTCGGTCCACGGCCCCGGGGGGCGGCGCCCCACGTCTCGGTCCACGGCCCCGGGGGGCGGCGCCCCACGCCTCGGTCCACGGCCCCGGGGGGCGGCGCCCCCTGCCTCGGTCCACGGCCCCGGGGGGCGGCGCCCCCTGCCTCGGTCCACGGCCCCGGGGGGCGGCGCCCCCTGCCTCGGTCCACGGCCCCGGGGGGCGGCGCCCCACGCCTCGGTCCACGGCCCCGGGGGGCGGCGCCCCACGCCTCGGTCCACGGCCCCGGGGGGCGGCGCCCCACGCCTCGGTCCACGGCCCCGGGGGGCGGCGCCCCACGCCTCGGTCCACGGCCCCGGGGGGCGGCGCCCCACGCCTCGGTCCACGGCCCCGGGGGGCGGCGCCCCACGTCTCGGTCCACGGCCCCGGGGGGCGGCGCCCCACGTCTCGGTCCACGGCCCCGGGGGGCGGCGCCCCCTGCCTCGGTCCACGGCCCCGGGGAGCCAAATTTCCTCCAGCAGGGGGCAGCCCCTCGTTCTCGGGGCTGGGCGGGGGAGGGGCGGGGTGGGTGTCTAAGGTTCATCCTGGCAGCTCTCGCAGGGACGAAGCAGCTGCTTCAAACCAGCCCTGCGGGGGCCTGGGGGACTCCCAGCTACTGGACGTGGGGCCAAGGTCCCTCCCAGGGCGACTGGGCCCCTTCTCCACTCTAGGTTCTGAGCCCCGTTTGCCTGGGGGTCGCCCACTTACGCCCTTAGGCGCCCGTTAGCCGGGGAACTCCCCCCCCCCCCCCCCCCGAGCCACGGCGTTAATTACCCTGCAGGCCCCTGAGCAAAACAGGATGGGGGGGGGACTCGCCTGTGACGGGTCGTTAACCTGGGGGACTCGCTGCCACTAGCCCCAGCCTGTAATTAGCCTGCTGGACTCAGAACCCCGCCGACGCCTCCCGAGCCATGCAGGGCCTCGTTCACCTGGGGAACTCCCTGCCACACACAAGGACTGGATCCCAGGGACCGAACTGTGCCCCGTGATTCCCCAGCATTGGGCGTGAGGGCGGGGTGGATGGGGTAGCGAGGGGCAGTTCAGTGAGAGGGGGCCGCTGGAGGGGGCGTTCGCAGGCACTCGAGCTGACATCATTAGGTTTCAGAGTTAACACTGGGGCCGAAGGGAGCCAGCAGTGGCCGGTTCAGGCTCCTGGGGGAAGTCTGGGCTGGGGTGATAAGGGCCCCGGCCCCTGACTCAGCTGCGGAGACAGGAACTGTGACCCTGGGGCCCCCCCCGGCCTTCCTCCCCCTCCCACCCCCCATCGGTCCCTGCCCTGGAGCGAGACGCGGAGCCCGGCAGGGAGACGCCCAGAACCGATGGGCTCGACCATCTGGGTCCTGCTGGCCCTGCTGGCACCCGGCCCGCTGTGGGGTGAGGGGCACCCGGTTGAGAGTGAGGGGGTCAGGGCTGGGCTAGCGGGGGCTGCGGGTCGGGAGTGAGGGGCACCGGCAGGGTGGGGGGCCCTGGGCTAGCGGGGGCTGCGGGTCGGGAGTGAGGGGCACCGGCAGGGTGGGGGGCCCTGGGCTAGCGGGGGCTGCGGGTCGGGAGTGAGGGGCACCGGCAGGCTGGGGAGCCCGGGGCTAGCGGGGGCTGCGGGTCGGGAGTGAGGGGCACCGGCAGGGTGGGGGGCCCTGGGCTAGCGGGGGCTGCGGGTCGGGAGTGAGGGGCACCGGCAGGCTGGGGAGCCCTGGGCTAGCGGGGGCTGCGGGTCGGGAGTGAGGGGCACCGGCAGGGTGGGGGGCCCTGGGCTAGCGGGGGCTGCGGGTCGGGAGTGAGGGGCACCGGCAGGCTGGGGAGCCCTGGGCTAGCGGGGGCTGCGGGTCGGGAGTGAGGGGCACCGGCAGGGTGGGGGGCCCTGGGCTAGCGGGGGCTGTGGGTCGGGAGTGAGGGGCACTGGCAGGGTGGGGGGCCCTGGGCTAGCGGGGGCTGTGGGTCGGGAGTGAGGGGCACTGGCAGGGTGGGGGGCCCTGGGCTAGCGGGGGCTGCGGGTCGGGAGTGAGGGGCACTGGCAGGGTGGGGGGCCCTGGGCTAGCGGGGGCTGCGGGTCGGGAGTGAGGGGCGCCGCTAACCCTCTTCCCCCTCCAGGTTCCCCCCCATGGCAGGAGGTGCGGGGGGCCGGGGGGCGGATCCTGCTGCCCTGCGGGGCCTCGGGCCCCCGGCTGCGCTGGGTCTGGTCCCCCCGGTACCCCCAATGCGCCGGCGTCCGCGGAGACCAGCTCGAAATCGCCCGGCTGCCCCCCGGGCCGGAGCCCCCCACGGCTCACTTCAGGGGGCGCCTGGGCCCCGACCCCTCGGCCCCGGGGTCCCTGCTGCTCCGGGACCTGGTCATGAGCGATTCGGGGACCTTCACCTGCCATGGGGAGTCTGGGGCCCAGCCCCCCATCCAGCTGAACGTGACCGGAGGTGAGGCCAGACCCCCTGCTGGGGCGACCGGGGGTCCCCCCAGTTCCCCCCCCCCCACCAGCCCAAGGGTCCCCCCAGCTCTGGGGTCCCCGGGGGCTCCCCACAGCGTCCCCTGCTGACCCCCATCTGCCCCCACAGGCTGTCGGAACAACCTCACCGTCTCCTCGGCCCAGACGCCCCCCTCGGCCCTGACCCTCCAGTGCCGGCCCTGCCCCCCGCCGGCCGGCCCGGCCTCCTTCCGCTGGCTCCTCAACTCCCAGCGCCTGGGCAAGCGGCCCTGGGCTACCAGGCGGGAGCAGGGGGCTACCGTGCAGCTGGACCCGTCCCAGCGGGAGGCCTGGGGCCGCTGGGAATGTCGCCTCAGCAACAACTCCGCTGGGGGCTTTGAGTTCTGCCTGGCGCCCCCCCTGGGGGCAGGGGGCGCAGGTAAGATCGTGCCCTGCAGCCCCCCCCCCCTGCCCCCCAGCACCGCCGGCTGGCCCTGACCCCCCGTCTCTGTTACAGGCCCCGGCTCTGAGTGGGGGATCTGGGTCGCGGCGGCGGTTCTGGTTCTGATTGGGACAGGGCTGGGCACTTGGTGCCTGTGGAGACGGAGGTGGGGCAGGTGAGTTGGGGACCCAGGCGTCCGGGCAGCAGCTCCCCCAGCAGAGGATGGGGGGGGGGGAGAGACAGGGACCCAGGAGTCCGGAGAGCAGAGCCCAAGCTCATGGCGGAGAGGAAGAGGGAGAGACTGAGGAGCCTGGGGAGTGGTAGCCCCACAGGGTGGGGAAAGGGACCCAGGAGTCCGGGGATGGGGGTGGGGGGAATCGTCTTTTCATTGGGTATCTTTCCCATTGACCCTTTTCAGAAACCGACGGAATCAAAACAAACGAGAGAACGAAACAGGTGAGAGAGAGAAAAAAACACAACACCCACCCGCAGACCTGTTACCCGGTATCCCACCGCTCCCACCATTGGGCAGAGCCATGGGCCCAAGTATCCCATATCCCACCGCTACCACCATAGGTCAGAGCCATGGGCCCCTCTACCCCGGCATGCCGCCTCCCCGGCTGAGTGCAGAATGGGACCCAGGTGCCCTGCCTGAGTAGCTGGGTCGTGACCTTCCCTGCCATGATCGGTCTGTAAGAATCCAGTGGTGGGTAGTTCCCCAGGTCAACCAGCTCCTTGATTAGACCCCCCCCCCAATATCCCATCCCTGCTTCCATCTTCATTTTCTCCTTGTCGCCATCCCGTGCCAAGGTGCCCCCCGGCCCAGTTTATCCCCCTTGGAGGAGCCGCGGCTCGGAGCCAAATCGACCGAAAGACGCCTCCTGCCCCAGAGCCGGGAAAGGAAAGTGAGAGAGTCAGGGGCACCGGCAGGGCTGGGGGGGGGAGGAAGGGGCTACGGGTCGGGAGTGAGGGGCACCGGCAGGGCGGGGGGGGGGGGAGGAAGGGGCTACGGGTCGGGAGTGAGGGGCACCGGCAGGGCTGGGGGGGGGGGAGGAAGGGGCTACGGGTCGGGAGTGAGGGGCGCCGGCAGGGGCTACGGGTCGGGAGTGAGGGGCACCGGCAGCGCTGGGGGGAGCAGGGCTGGGCTAGCAGGGGGCATGGGGGGGGCGCACGGTTGCAGGGGGAAATCTCTAACCTATTAACCCTTCCCTCCCCAGGTCCCAGGCGCCCTGCTTTACGCTGAAATCCAGCACCCCTTGGTGGCTCGAGCCCCACCCCCTAACCCCCACGGCCCCACGGTCTATGCCACTATTGTCTGACCCCCACCCGCCCCGACTCCGCTTCCCTCTGCTCTCCACCCCCTTCATTAATTGAACTCGCACCCCTGGCTCCCAAGTGATGGGAAATTCAGCTGAAAGCTGCTGGACATCGCTGTTAGGATCTTGTGGCGGGGAGTTCCGCAGGTTAACACATTGGGGGATTAAAAGCTGCCTTTGAAGCCCTCTTGTCTGTGATGTCACCTTTGTCCTCAAGAATCCTCCTTTGGGCCGGGCTCACAGCTGGGGGGGGGGGGACATGGCTCCCCTTCATTTCCTGCCCCAAACGTCTGTGCAGCGCCATCCAGCTGCCCCACCCCACAGCCCTGGCCAAGAGATCCCTGTACAGACAACTCCCCGCACCCCACACCAGAGGCGGCTGCATCTCCGCACCAGCTGAGGGATCCCTGTATAACCAGACACCCCCCTTCCCTGCCCCGCCCTGCCCCAGCTGAGGGACAAGGGATTTGAACCCACGACCCCAGCTTTGCGCCCAGGTTAACGATTCCCCTGTAGCACCAGGAGAGGAAAACTGAGCCAGTGGGGAAAACCAGGAGCTAACTAGGGGGGCTGGGAGCCAGGACTCCTGGGTTCTAAGCCCAGCTCCAAGGGGGGCGTGGGGCCCAGTGTCTAGAGCGGGGGAGGGGAGGGGGGCTGGGAGCCAGGACTCCTGGGTTCTAAGCCCAGCTCCAAGGGGGGCGTGGGGCCCAGTGTCTAGAGCGGGGGAGGGGAGGGGGGCTGGGAGCCAGGACTCCTGGGTTCTAAGCCCAGCTCCAAGGGGGGCGTGGGGCCCAGTGTCTAGAGCGGGGGGCGGGGGGGGCTGGGAGCCAGGACTCCTGGGTTCTAAGCCCAGCTCCAAGGGGGGCGTGGGGCCCAGTGGCTAGAGCGGGGGGGGGAGGGGGCTGGGAGCCAGGACTCCTGGGTTCGATTCCCAGCAGGGTGCAGCTGCTGAACAAGAGCCACTGTCACGTCCTGTGGTTTTCTGGCGGCAGCTTCCTCTTCTCTGTAGCCGTGTGAAGTGTCCCTGCCCAGAGGCAGACGCACCCCACGGCCGGAGACCCCCCTCCCCGCCCCACAGCTCCACCATGCAGCCCCCTCTCCTGCCTCTGGCCCTCGCCCTCCTCACAGCCGTGCCCCAGGGGGCTGAGCAAGGTAAGGAGCTGACCAGGCCGGGGGGCTGGGATCTCACACTCGGTGGGGGCTTGGCTGGGGCAGGGGGGCTCAGTGTGGGGCGCTCCCCCCTGGCCATCAGCGCTGGCCCCAGTGAGCTCAGTAAGGACCCCAACTCCCAGGATCCCAGAGCCGCGGCGCCATTCCTGTCGCCCTAAAAATCTCCCCCTGCGGCTCCAGCTGGATGCACCCATCCCCTTCACTTCCTGTCCCAAACGTCTGTCCAAGTGTTACGCACCCCAGAGGTGGCTGCATCTCAGCGCCGGGCGAGGGTCCCCGGCTCTCCAGTGCTCCGTCGGGCAGGACTCACCTGGCTCTGGTGTTCGCAGGCCCAGAGGTGACGGCAGAAGCCGGCTCGACTGTGAGTCTCCCCTGCAACCTGACGGGACCGAGCCTGAGCTGGCGCTGGGTCCCGCGGTACCCGGTCTGTGCTGGTGGCAGCAGTGGGATACAGACGATCTACACAGTGACGGCAGCTGGGGAAAGTTACGCTCCGGAGGGGAGATTTCAGAGCCGGCTGCGGCTCCTAACGAGTCAGGGAAACCGAACCCCCGTCCTCGAACTCCGAACTCTCCACATGAGCGACTCGGGGACCTTCTTCTGCGCCAGCCCCAGGGAGAACGGCCCGTCGATCCCCGTGACCATCACACCCGGTAACAGCCCTGACGGGGGCGGGGAGCCAGGACGCCTGGGTTCCCTCCCCAGCTCTGCGAAGGGGGGAGGGGTTCAGCCTCGGGGGGGCAGCAGGGGCGGGGTCGTTAACTGGATCCATCTCTTTTGGCTCTGCCCCCACAGGCTGCCCGGCCGGGGTGTCCGTCACCGCGGTCCCCAAGGAGCCGGTCAGGGAGGGAGCGTCTGTGACCCTCTCCTGTACCCCCTGTGGGGCGCAGGGACCCACGTCACCCCCAGCAGGGGGCGCCACGTGGCGGCTCAATGGGAAGCCGCCCCCAGACTCCCCCGACCTCCGGATCCTGAGATCCAACAACAGGGTGACAATCAAGGATTTCTCCAACCGGTTCGAGGGTCTGTGGAGCTGCCACCTGCCTGGGGATCCCCCCCGGTCTGGGGGCTACTGTCTGGAGCGCGACCCGGGGGTGCACCGGACCCAGGAGAGCCCCCAGCCTGTCCCCACCCCCGCCAGGCCCGGTGCGTATTCAGCCCCACATCAACGCGGCCACCTGTGGGGCGGGGCAGCGGGTACCAGCCCCACAGAACAGCGACACCCCAGGGTTGGGATGGGGGGGCCTGACTGCCATGTTGGGGAGGTCGGCTGGGAGCCCCGAGTCCGGATTAGACCTGGGCGCTGGAACCCCCGACAGACCTGTGGGGGAAACGGCCCCAGGGGTCCCTGTGCCCCGCGTCCCGCCCCCGAGGTGGCCGCGTCTCCGCGCTGGGCTCGTGGGCGCTACAGGCTCCTGTCTCCGGTCTCAGGCGCCGCGCCCGGCTGGGGGACGGTGGCGCTGGCCGTGCGCTGGGCTCTCGCCGTCCTGTTCCTCAGCGCCAGCCTCGGGGCCATCGGCGTCCTGCACCGGCGAACCCGGGACCGGCCGGCCAGCAGGTACCCGCCCCTTTAATGCCGGCGCCCCCCGCTGGGCCCCCCCTGCCCTGCTCCCTGGGGCAATGGGGCCAGGCCTGACAGCAGGTACCCGCCCCTTTAACGCCAGCGCCCCCCGGTGGGCCCCCCTGCCCTGCTCCCTGGGGCAATGGGGCCAGGCCTGACAGCAGGTACCCGCCCCTTTAATGCCGGCGCCCCCCGCTGGGCCCCCCCTGCCCTGCTCCCTGGGGCAATGGGACTGGCCGGCCAGCAGGTACCCGCCCCTTTAACGCCGGCGCCCCCCGCTGGGCCCCCCTGCCCTGCTCCCTGGGGCAATGGGGCCATGCCTGCCAGGGGAGACCCCGCTACTGCCCCCTCCCCTCCCCCTACTATCCCCTCCCCCGCCCCATCCCCTGCAGCCCAGCCCCCCTCCCCCCCCGTTTCTCTGCCCTGTGCCTCACTTGCTGTCTGTCTCCCTCCTTTCCTGCAGGTCCCAGCGGGACTGAGGGCTCCGAATCCCGGGTGCCGCGTCCGCACTGCACTGACCCCTCCCCCCAACCCACTTCCCCTCGCTGGAGAAGCCGGAAATCCCTCTCTGGGCCCCCGTCCGGTCCATTCACTGACCTTGTGTTTACTACACATAATGTAGGACCTACGTTATTATTCCCCCAGCCGGAGTACAGAATGACGCGTTCCCACGGTCAGGGGCCCCGCTGGTAACGGACCCTAGTTCCTGGAAAGTTGTACGTGCAACCCGTCTCCACTTTGTTTATCGCTTGGCTTGTTTACAACACTTCTGGTAGGCCCTATAGTAAGGCTCTGACCCGACAGGAGTTGAGGGGAATCCCTCCCCCTTCTCCTCCCCTTGGGAGAAGCCTTCGAGTGCTTTGCAGGGCCTCTGCCGGGGGGGGTGGTTACAGTTTGGTTTGTTTGCGATACATAATGTAGGACCTACCCTATTTTTCCCAGGAGACAGGGTGAGCGAGGGTCCGGTTCCCATGGCCCCCACCCCGCACTAGACCCCTGCCCCCACCCTCTCCCCAATCGCCTGTTTGATGATGCAATCAAGCAAAGATATCCCCTGTGGTTGATGCTGTGGTCTGTTTACAATATTATAGTCCGTGTGTAATAATGGAAGATCCCCCAGCTCCTGCTGTGGTCTGTTTACAATACAAAATATAGGACCTACAATATTATAGTCAGTGTGTAACAATGGAAGATCCCCCAGCTCCTGCCACTTGGAGAAGCAGAAACTGTCCTTTGGGGCGAGTACGTGTTGTGTTTACACTTGGGTTTCTGTACAATACACAGTGTAGGTCCTACAATATTATTCTCAGCAGTTAGGAAGAACAGGCTACTGGTTGACAAGAGCAGGATCCCCCCTCGTCCCCCATCGTATTCCACCATTGGGACCAGCAAAAAATAGTGTGTTTGTTTACAGTTTATCTTGTTTACAATACCTCATGTAGGACCTACAATAGTGTTCTTAGTGGACTGTGATCGAGAGAGACCAATTCCTCAGTGGAGAAGAAGGGAGGGGGGTGTAAATTTTGTGCACATTTTGTTTATGCTTTGATTTGTTTACAATACATAATGTAGATGTGACGGGAAAAGGTGATGCTGGGATGTAACCTGACCCCAGCCAGGTGATGGGATGCTGGATGTCTGTGTGTTTCTAACAAAGGCTTGGGGGGAGGGGGCAGGAAGTAGGGAGGGAAACAGTTTTTGGCTGGGTGGTGCTCAGGGTAGGAGGGAGAAAGAAGTCGGGGAAGAAGGCCGGGAGCCCCAAAACCCTGGGCCTCATCTCCCGGTCCCCCAGAAGGGCCTGACTGAGGGGTCCTGTCTAGACTGGGAAGCTCTGAGTTTGGATTGTGTTCCTGTCATCTCAATAAACCTTCTAATCTGCTGGCTGGCTGAGAGTCTCTGTGAATCCCAGGAAGCGGGGGTGCAGGGACCGGACTCCCCACACTCCGTGACAACTGGTGGCAGAGCGGTGGGATACGACTTCACCCCGTGAACGGCACTTCCTGCAGTAAGTGACTGGGGAGCAGAACGAAGGGGGACCAGGTGTGCTGAAGTCAGACGTGTTTTCGGGGGGCGGAGGAGCTACGCTTAACCCCTGAGAGTGTGTGACCAGCGAGGACTGTTGCAGTAGCGGGGTCCCCTGGGGCACTGCAGTGAGCAGACTCAGAGGCAGAGGAGCTGCAGCTCGACCCCGGGAGAGAGGTGTGGAGAAGGGCTGGCACACAAGGGGGTTCCTCCTGAAAACCATTGAAATCTGAACGCACAGGCCTGCGAGTGGCCGTCAGGAAGATGTATGCCAAGCGCCTCAAAACGATCCGGTTCTGTGTGGACTATCGAAAGCTCAATGCCCTCACTGTCTCTGATGCCTACCCCATGCCAAGGCCTGACGAGCTCCTGGACAAGTTGGGGGGAGCTCGTTACCTCACCACTATGGATCTTACAAAGGGTTACTGGCAGGTGCCACTGGATGCAGATGCCAGGCTGAAATCGGCCTTTATCACCCCTCTGGGGCTCTATGAGTTCCTGACCCTGCCCTTCGGCCTCAAAGGGGCGCCGGCCACCTTCCAGCGCCTGGTGGATCAGCTCCTGAGGGGGATGGAGAGTTTTGCGGTAGCATATATTGATGACATCTGTGTTTTTAGCCAGACCTGGGAGGACCATGTGTCCCAGGTGGGACAAGTGCTGGACCGGCTCCGGCAGGCTGGGCTGACCATAAAGGCAGAGAAGTGCAAGGTGGGGATGGCTGAAGTGTCCTACCTGGGCCACCGGGTGGGGAGCGGCCACCTAAAGCCGGAACCAGCCAAGGTGGAGGCGATCAGAGACTGGCCCGTGCCCCAAACCAAAAAGCAGGTCCAAGCCTTCATCGGGATGGCGGGGTACTACCGAAGGTTTGTGCCCCACTTCAGCGCCACAGCCGCCCCCATCACCGAGCTATGCAAGAAGGGGAAGCCAGACAAGGTGGTCTGGACCGAGCAGTGCCAGAGGGCTCTCTGTGTGCTGAAAGAGGCTCTGGTCAGCGGCCCGGTTCTAGCAAACCCGGACTTTGACAAGCCGTTTGTGGTATTCACCGACGCCTCAGACGTGGGGCTGGGGGTGGTGTTAATGCAGGAGGATGAAAAGGGGGAGAGACACCCCATCGTGTACCTGAGTAAGAAGTTGCTCCCCCGGGAGCAGAACTACGCGGCCATCGAGAAGGAATGCCTGGCCATGGGGTGGGCCCTCAAGAAACTACAACCGTATCTATTTGGGCGACGCTTCACCGTGTCCACCGACCACTCTCCCCTGACCTGGCTGCACCAGATGAAAGGGGCCAACGCCAAGCTCCTGCGGTGGAGTCTGCTCCTGCAGGATTATGACATGGACGTGGTCCATGTGAAGGGAAGTGCCAACATGATAGCGGACGCGCTGTCCCGGAGAGGGGGCCCTGAACTTCCCCAGGTCACTGGTCAGAGGGACCCCGCTCAGTTCAGTCTGGAGGGGGGGGGGTGATGTGACGGGAAAAGGTGAGGCTGGGATGTAACCTGACCCCAGCCAGGTGATGGGACGCTGGATGTCTGTGTGTTGCTAACAAAGGCTTGGGGGGAGGGGACAGGAAGGAGGCAGACAAACAGTTTTTGGCTGGGTTGTGCTCAGGGTAGGAGGGAGAAAGAAGTCTGGGAACAAGGCCGGGAGCCCCAAAACCCTGGGCCTCATCTCCCGGTCCCCCAGAAGGGCCTGACTGAGGGGTCCTGTCTAGACTAGGAAGCTCTGAGTTAGATGGTTCCTGTCATCTCAATAAACCTTCTGATCTACTGGCTGGCTGAGAGTCTCTGTGAATCCCAGGAAGCGGGGGTGCAGGGACCGGACTCCCCACACTCCGTGACAGTAGGACCTACCCTATTGTTTGTGGATCGTGACCCATTCCCATCAGCAACACTTTCCTCTGCAGTGTCTCTTCCCCTCCCCCTCCTCCTCTCGCTTCAAGCCATAGAAAATGTCAGACCTGGCCCCCAGTCACTTTATTTACACCTTGCTTTGTTTACAATACATAATGTAGGACCTACAGTATTGTCAACCCAGTCCAGTCCCCACCATCCGCCCGGAGAACTGGTCTCATAGACCCTCCCCCAGCCCCACCCTTGTGGCCTGGGAGTCTCCAGGGAGGGGGGGTCTTTGCCCGAGGTGGGGCCCGGCCGTGCCCCCCAGGTGCCCCCGTTCGCCAGCCCCGTCAGCCGTGGCCGGGGGCCAGTTCGGAGTAGATGGTGGCGGGGCCGGTGTCGCCCGGGGCCCCGGCGGGCGCCTGGAAGCGCAGGGTGGAGTATTGGATCCCCTCGGGGGCCTGCGGAGAGCGGGGGGGGGGGGAACGGAGCGGGCGTTAGAGCCGCGTTACGGCCCCGGGGGGGGCAGCGACCCCCTGAGGGGAGAGAGCCCAGCCCCCCGGGTCCATTACAGCCCGGGAGGGGACCCCTGCTGAGCCCCCCCCACCCCGCTCAGCCCCGCTCAGCCCCACCCAGCACCTCCCACCCTGTGCCCCCTGCTCAGCCCCCCTCCCCACAGCCCAGCCCCCCCTGCTGAGCCCCCGGCCCGGGAGTCACCTCGCCAGCAGGTTGGGGGTCGGGGGTCGGCGGCTTCTGCTCGGCTCCGCCAGCCGCTGTGGGGCCGGGATCCTCATCTGGGAGCAGAGAGAGACAGGGACAGGCAGGGGTCACCCTGGGGCCGGGGGGGCGCTGGACCCCCTAGAGGCACCTGCCCCATTCCCCCCCCCCCGCCCCAAGCTCACCTGCTTGCTCCGATTTTCCATCCATTTCCGTCACCATGGGGGTCGCACTGGGGGGGGGGGGGACATTAGACGATTTCAGACGCCAAGGAAAAATCTGGGCTGGGCCTGGCCCCTATGGAATAACCCCCTATAGGGGCCAGCCTGGCCCCCTATAGACCACCCTGCCCTATGGACTCCAGGCTGGGCCCAGGGCCTCGGGCACATTTCAGCCCCCCCCCCGCCTCCATACCACAGCCCCTATAGCCCACCCCTCCCCCTATACCTTCCCCCTCCCCCCTATAGCCCACCCCTCCCCCTATCCCCCTCCCCCCTATAGCCCACCCCTCCCCCTATACCTTCCCCCTCGCCCCTATAGCCCACCCCGCCCCCTATACCTTACCCCTCACCCCTATAGCCAAACCCTCCCTCTATCCCCCTCCCCCTATAGCCCACCCTGCCCTATGGACTCCAGGCTGGGCCCAGGGCCTCGGGCACATTTCGGCCCCCCCGCCTCCATACCACAGCCCCTATAGCCCACCCCGCCCCCTATACCTTCCCCCTCGCCCCTATAGCCCACCCCGCCCCCTATACCTTCCCCCTCTATCTATAGCCCACCCCTCCCCCTATCCCCCTCACCCCTATAGCCAAACCCTCCCTCTATCCCCCCTCACCCATATAGCCCACCCCGCCCCCTATACCTTCCCCCTCACCCCTATAGCCCACCCCGCCCCCTATCCCCCTCACCCCTATAACCAAACCCTCCCTCTATCCCCCCTCACCCATATAGCCCACCCCGCCCCCTATACCTTCCCCCTCGCCCCTATAGCCCACCCCTCCCTCTATCCCCCTCACCCCTATAGCCAAACCCTCCCTCTAGACCTTCCCTCCCTACCCTGCCCCCCATGGAATCTCCCCCTATAGCTGCTCAAGTCCATTGCCCCCCCCCATGGACTGACTTCGCTACATTCCCCACCCCCCTACATTGTACAGCCCCCCCAGCACCGTCCCCCCCCACTACCCCCCCAGCACCGTCCCCCCCCACTACCCCCCCCAGCACCGTCCCACCCCACTATCCCCCCCCAGCACCGTCCCACCCCACTGCCCCCCCCCGCCCCCCCCGTACCTGGCGTCCCTGGGCCGGCGCCTCCTACAGCAAATAACAGCAACAGCGACCACGAGGAGCAGGCCCAGAGCGGCCCCCACGCAGCCCCCGATCAGCGGCAGGAGCCGGCTGGGCCTGGGGTCTGGGGACAGAATTGGGGCTGGGATCAGTGACCCGGCGCGGGGATGCGGGGGGCTCTGGGGTGGGGGATGGGGGCTGGTTATCCAGGGATCCCTCGCCCGGCGCGGGGATGCGGGTGGCTCTGGGGTGGGGGATGGGGCTGGTTATACAGGGATCCCTCGCCCGGCGCGGGGATGCGGGGGGCTCTGGGGTGGGGGATGGGGGCTGGTTATACAGGGATCCCTCGCCCGGCGCGGGGAAGCGGGGGGCTCTGGGGTGGGGGATGGGGCTGGTTATACAGGGATCCCTCGCCCGGCGCGGGGATGCGGGGGGCTCTGGGGTGGGGGATGGGGCTGGTTATCCAGGGATCCCTCGCCCGGCGCGGGGATGCGGGGGGCTCTGGGGTGGGGGATGGGGGCTGGTTATACAGGGATCCCTCGCCCGGCGCGGGGAAGCGGGTGGCTCTGGGGTGGGGGATGGGGCTGGTTATACAGGGATCCCTCGCCCGGCGCGGGGATGCGGGGGGCTCTGGGGTGGGGCGGGGGGCTGGTTATCCAGGGATCCCTCCCCCGGCGCGGGGATGCGGGGGGCTCTGGGGTGGGGGATGGGGGCTGGTTATACAGGGATCCCTCGCCCGGCGCGGGGAAGCGGGGGGCTCTGGGGTGGGGGATGGGGCTGGTTATCCAGGGATCCCTCGCCCGGCGCGGGGATGCGGGGGGCTCTGGGGTGGGGCGGGGGGCTGGTTATCCAGGGATCCCTCCCCCGGCGCGGGGATGCGGGGGGCTCTGGGGTGGGGGATGGGGCTGGTTATCCAGGGATCCCTCGCCCGGCGCGGGGATGCGGGTGGCTCTGGGGTGGGGGATGGGGCTGGTTATCCAGGGATCCCTCGCCCGGCGCGGGGATGCGGGGGGCTCTGGGGTGGGGGATGGGGGCTGGTTATCCAGGGATCCCTCGCCCGGCGCGGGGATGCGGGGGGCTCTGGGGTGGGGGATGGGGCTGGTTATACAGGGATCCCTCGCCCGGCGCGGGGATGCGGGGGGCTCTGGGGTGGGGGATGGGGGCTGGTTATACAGGGACCCCTCGCCCGGCGCGGGGATGCGGGTGGCTCTGGGGTGGGGGATGGGGCTGGTTATACAGGGATCCCTCGCCCGGCGCGGGGATGCGGGTGGCTCTGGGGTGGGGGATGGGGGCTGGTTATCCAGGGATCCCTCGCCCGGCGCGGGGATGCGGGGGGCTCTGGGGTGGGGGATGGGGGCTGGTTATACAGGGACCCCTCGCCCGGCGCGGGGATGCGGGGGGCTCTGGGGTGGGGGATGGGGGCTGGTTATACAGGGACCCCTCGCCCGGCGCGGGGATGCGGGGGGCTCTGGGGTGGGGGATGGGGGCTGGTTATACAGGGATCCCTCGCCCGGCGCGGGGATGCGGGGGGCTCTGGGGTGGGGGATGGGGCTGGTTATACAGGGACCCCTCGCCCGGCGCGGGGATGCGGGTGGCTCTGGGGTGGGGGATGGGGCTGGTTATACAGGGATCCCTCGCCCGGCGCGGGGATGCGGGGGGCTCTGGGGTGGGGGATGGGGGCTGGTTATACAGGGATCCCTCGCCCGGCGCGGGGATGCGGCTGGCTCTGGGGTGGGGGATGGGGCTGGTTATACAGGGATCCCTCGCCCGGCGCGGGGATGCGGGGGGCTCTGGGGTGGGGGATGGGGGCTGGTTATACAGGGATCCCTCGCCCGGCGCGGGCATGCGGGGGGCTCTGGGGTGGGGGATGGGGCTGGTTATACAGGGATCCCTCGCCCGGCGCGGGGATGCGGGTGGCTCTGGGGTGGGGGATGGGGGCTGGTTATCCAGGGATCCCTCGCCCGGCGCGGGGATGCGGGGGGCTCTGGGGTGGGGGATGGGGGCTGGTTATACAGGGACCCCTCGCCCGGCGCGGGGATGCGGGGGGCTCTGGGGTGGGGGATGGGGGCTGGTTATACAGGGATCCCTCGCCCGGCGCGGGGATGCGGGGGGCTCTGGGGTGGGGGATGGGGGCTGGTTATACAGGGACCCCTCGCCCGGCGCGGGGATGCGGGGGGCTCTGGGGTGGGGGATGGGGCTGGTTATCCAGGGATCCCTCGCCCGGCGCGGGGATGCGGGTGGCTCTGGGGTGGGGGATGGGGCTGGTTATACAGGGATCCCTCGCCCGGCGCGGGGATGCGGGTGGATCCGGGGTGGGGGATGGGGCTGGTTATACAGGGATCCCTCGCCCAGCGCGGGGATGCGGGGGGCTCTGGGGTGGGGGATGGGGCTGGTTATACAGGGATCCCTCGCCCGGCGCGGGGATGCGGGGGGCTCTGGGGTGGGGGATGGGGCTGGTTATACAGGGATCCCTCGCCCGGCGCGGGGATGCGGGGGGCTCTGGGGTGGGGGATGGGGCTGGTTATACAGGGATCCCTCGCCCGGCGCGGGGATGCGGGGGGCTCTGGGGTGGGGGATGGGGCTGGTTATACAGGGATCCCTCGCCCGGCGCGGGGATGCGGGGGGCTCTGGGGTGGGGGATGGGGCTGGTTATACAGGGATCCCTCGCCCGGCGCGGGGATGCGGGGGGCTCTGGGGTGGGGGATGGGGCTGGTTATCCAGGGATCCCTCGCCCGGCGCGGGGATGCGGGGGGCTCTGGGGTGGGGGATGGGGCTGGTTATACAGGGATCCCTCGCCCGGCGCGGGGATGCGGGGGGCTCTGGGGTGGGGCGGGGGGCTGGTTATCCAGGGATCCCTCGCCCGGCGCGGGGATGCGGGGGGCTCTGGGGTGGGGGATGGGGCTGGTTATACAGGGATCCCTCGCCCGGCGCGGGGATGCGGGTGGCTCTGGGGTGGGGGATGGGGCTGGTTATCCAGGGATCCCTCGCCCGGCGCGGGGATGCGGGTGGCTCTGGGGTGGGGGATGGGGGCTGGTTATACAGGGATCCCTCGCCCGGCGCGGGGGATGCGGGGGGCTCTGGGGTGGGGGATGGGGGCTGGTTATACAGGGATCCCTCGCCCGGCGCGGGGATGCGGGGGGCTCTGGGGTGGGGCGGGGGGCTGGTTATACAGGGATCCCTCGCCCGGCGCGGGGATGCGGGGGGCTCTGGGGTGGGGGATGGGGGCTGGTTATACAGGGATCCCTCGCCCGGCGCGGGGATGCGGGGGGCTCTGGGGTGGGGCGGGGGGCTGGTTATACAGGGATCCCTCGCCCGGCGCGGGGATGCGGGTGGCTCTGGGGTGGGGGATGGGGCTGGTTATCCAGGGATCCCTCGCCCGGCGCGGGGGATGCGGGGGGCTCTGGGGTGGGGCGGGGGGCTGGTTATACAGGGATCCCTCGCCCGGCGCGGGGAAGCGGGGGGCTCTGGGGTGGGGGATGGGGGCTGGTTATACGGGGATCCCTCGCCCGGCGCGGGGAAGCGGGGGGCTCTGGGGTGGGGGATGGGGGCTGGTTATACAGGGATCCCTCGCCCGGCGCGGGGATGCGGCTGGCTCTGGGGTGGGGGATGGGGCTGGTTATACAGGGATCCCTCGCCGGCGCGGGGATGCGGGGGGCTCTGGGGTGGGGGATGGGTAACAGCCTTTGCCTGGTGCTGGTCCCTTTAATTTCTGCCCCTCCTGGCCGATCACCTTGGCCCCCCGCTGAGCTGGAATCGGGTGGAGAAGCGAGGGGGGGTGCAGGGCCTGGGGAGATCCACTCACCGGGCCTGGCGGGGGTGGGGACAGGCTGGGGGCTCTCCTGGGTCCGGTGCACCCCCAGTCGCGCTCCAGGCAGTAGCCCCCAGACCGGGGGGGATCCCCAGGCAGGTGGCAGCTCCACAGACCCTCGAACCGGCTGGAGAAATCCTTGATTGTCACCTTGTTGTTGGATCTCAGGATCCGGAGGTCGGGGGAGTCTGGGGGCGGTTCCCCCTTGAACAGCAACGTGGCGCCCCCTGCTGGGGGTGACGTGGGTCCTGCGCCCCACAGGGGGTACAGGAGAGGGTCACAGACGCTCCCTCCCTGACCGGCTCTTGGGGACCGCGGTGACGGACACCCCGGCCGGGCAGCCTGTGGGGGGCAGAGCCAAAGAGATGGATCCAGTTAACGACCCCGCCCCTGCTGCCCCCCCGAGGCTGAACCCTCCCCCCTTCGCAGAGCTGGGGAGGGAACCCAGGCGTCCTGGCTCCCCGCCCCCGTCAGGGCTGTTACCGGGTGTGATGGTCACGGGGATCGACGGGCCGTTCTCCCTGGGGCTGGCGCAGAAGAAGGTCCCCGAGTCGCTCATGTGGAGAGTTCGGAGTTCGAGGACGGGGGTTCGGTTTCCCTGACTCGTTAGGAGCCGCAGCCGGCTCTGAAATCTCCCCTCCGGAGCGTAACTTTCCCCAGCTGCCGTCACTGTGTAGATCGTCTGTATCCCACTGCTGCCACCAGCACAGACCGGGTACCGTGGGACCCAGCGCCAGCTCAGGCTCGGCCCCGTCAGGTTGCAGGGGGAGACTCACAGTCGAGCCGGCTTCTGCCGTCACCTCTGGGCCTGCGAACACCAGAGCCAGGTGGGTCCTGCCCGACGGGGCACTGGAGAGCCGGGGACCCTCGCCCGGCGCTGAGATGCAGCCCACCTCTGGGGTGGGGGGGGGCTGATTACACAGGGGTCCCCTTGCCCCGTGTTGAGATGCAGCAAGCTCTGGGGTGGGGCACGTTCATCCAGGGGTCCCCCTGGGATCCTAGGAACCCCTCTTTGCTAACCCGACAAACCCCCCGCAGGCAGCCCCGCGCCCTGGCAGGATTTATCCCCAGCGGGCCCGGCGAGGCCGCTAACAGCAGCTCCGGCTCCGGCCCAGCGTCTGGGCACCCAATGGGGGCTGGGTCCCAGGCCGGGACGACGAATGAGCGTTGCCCCCGCCGGGTCCAGACATCCAGAGAGCCCCAGGAGGGGGCGATGCCAGCTGGGGGCCAGGACAGGACCCCCAGGGCTCCGCTGACGTGGGGGGAGCCGCTGTTCCTGGGGGGGGGGGCTGAGACGAGCGCATCAGGCTGCACCCAAGACCCTGTGGGGGGGGTCTGGAGTCAAACCAGGACCTCGGTGCCCACGTGGGGGTCACAAGCCAGTGTGGACGCCCCCAGCCCCCGGCTTCCGCTGCCGCCCGGCCGTGCCCCATGCTACCTCCTGGGGGTCACGGGCAGCCCCCATTGGGGTGCATCAACCCGCCACTCCCCCCTCAGGCCCCCCTCGAAGCAAGGCCAGGCCCTGTGCCGAGGAGGTGGCTGGGCCGGTCGGCAGTGCCAGAGGAAAGCGAGTCTGGGGGACCCTGAGGAAACACCCCCCCCCCCCCCGGGACTGGGATGCAGCCGCCTCTGGGGAGGGCGGCGGTTTATACAGGGGGCCCCGGGCGCTGGACCAATCACTGAGCCTCCTGCCCCGTTCACCGCAGGCCGACCCCAGCCCCAGCCCCCACCCCCCGCTGGGCGTGAGCGGCCAGCCCCACGGCCGGGTTGGCCCCTTACCTGTCTGTGCCCCCGGGGGCACCGCTACCAGGAGGCCGAGGGCCAGGGGCAGGAGCTGGGGGCGCATGGCGGGGCTGGGGAGGGTGATCCGGGGCGAGAGGCCCCCAGGTGCATCCGTCTCTGGGGAGGGCCCCTGCTCCCGGCCGCCAGGGGAAGAGGAAGGAGGCTTGTGAAGAAATCAGGAAACCCACAGAGCTGGGTCAGTGAGTAACCCTTGCGCTCCGGCTGCCCCATTGCCCCAGGGGGGGGCTGGGGGCTGGGCTGCAGGGAGCAGGGGGGGCAGCAGGGGGCACTGCGCCCGGGCGGTCAGGGCTGCCCCATTGCCCCAGGGGGGTGCTGGGGGGCTGGGCTGCAGGGAGCAGGGGGGGCAGCAGGGGGCACTGCGCCCGGGCGGTCAGGGCTGCCCCATTGCCCCAGGGGGGTGCTGGGGGGCTGGGCTGCAGGGAGCAGGGCGGGGGGCAGCAGGGGGCACTGCGCCCGGGCGGTCAGGGCTGCCCCATTGCCCCAGGGGGGTGCTGGGGGGCTGGGCTGCAGGGAGCAGGGCGGGGGCAGCAGGGGGCACTGCGCCCGGGCGGTCAGGGGCTGCCCCATTGCCCCAGGGAGGTGCTGGGGGGCTGGGCTGCAGGGAGCAGGGGGGGCAGCAGGGGGCACTGCGCCCGGGCGGTCAGGGCTGCCCCATTGCCCCAGGGGGGTGCTGGGGGGGCTGGGCTGCAGGGAGCAGGGCGGGGGCAGCAGGGGGCACTGTGCCCGGGCGGTCAGGGCTGCCCCATTGCCCCAGGGAGGTGCTGGGGGGCTGGGCTGCAGGGAGCAGGGGGGGCAGCAGGGGGCACTGTGCCCGGGCAGTCAGGGTGCCCCATTGCCCCAGGGGGGCGCTGGGGGGCTGTGTTGTCTGTTTACCCCTCCCCACCCTGATCCATTAACTGTCAATGGGCCACAACCCCCGAGACCAGCCAAGGTGGGGCTGCTTGTGAGGAATTCACACACACACACACACACACACACACACAGTTACACACACACACAGTTACACACACAGGTCGAGCAGAGGGACACACAGTTACACACACACACACACCAAGCCAACAGGGACACACAAACACGTACACACACAGAGCCGGCAGGGACACAAACACACACACACAGTTACACACAGAGCTGGCAGGGACATAGAGACACACAGACCCAGCAGAGGGACACACAGTGACACACACACAGAGTGACACACACACACACACACAGTGACACACACACACAGCCGGCAGGGACACACACAGTGACACACACACACAGTGACACACACACACACACACAGTGACACACACACAGCCGGCAGGGACACACACAGTGACACACACACACAGTGACACACACACACACACACACAGTGACACACACACAGCCGGCAGGGGACACACACAGTTACACACAGAGCTGGCAGGGACATAGAGACACACAGACACAGCAGAGGGACACACAGTGACACACACACAGAGTGACACACACACACACACACAGTGACACACACACACAGCCGGCAGGGACACACACAGTGACACACACACACAGTGACACACACACACACACACAGTGACACACACACAGCCGGCAGGGACACACACAGTGACACACACACACAGTGACACACACACAGCCGGCAGGGACACACACAGTGACACACACACACAGTGACACACACACACACACACACAGTGACACACACACAGCCGGCAGGGACACACACAGTTACACACAGAGCTGGCAGGGACATAGAGACACACAGACACAGCAGAGGGACACACAGTGACACACACACAGCCGGCAGGGACACACACAGTGACACACACACACAGTGACACACACACACAGTGACACACACACACACACACAGTGACACACACACAGCCGGCAGGGACACACACAGTGACACACACACACAGTGACACACACACACACACACAGTGACACACACACAGCCGGCAGGGACACACACAGTGACACACACACACCCCGCGGCTCCTTTCCCCTCTGGGCGGGGGGGGGGGGCATGTCCCGGGGGGTTCCCGTGCCCGGGGCTCCTGGTGACGTCACTGGAATTCCCTGTGGGGGGGGCGGGGGGGAAGTTTCCGCGGCGGGTACGTCACGGGGGGGGGGGGTCCCGGGCGGGGGGGGGCGGGGGGGAAGTTTCCGCGGCGGGTACGTCACGGGGGGGGGGGGGTCCCCGGGCGCAGCCAGACGGACGCGGCCGGCAGCGGCACCAGACACGGACCGGGCGGTGAGCGAGCCCCGGGACCGGCGGGGGGGGGCAGCGAGGTCGGGGGTCTGGCTGGGCAGAGGGAGGTTGGGGGCGGGGATGAGGGGTCTGTGGGGCTGGAGGGAGGGGGACGGATTGGGGGTCTGTGGGTTGTGGGGCTGGAGGGAGTGGGGACGGATTGGGGGGTCTGTGGGGCTGGAGGGAGGGGGCTGGAGGGGAGATGGAAGGGGGGGTCTGTGGGGCGGGCTGGAGGGTGGGGGACAGAAGGGAGAGTCTGGAGGGAGAGTCTGTGGGGCTCAATGGGGGAGGGGGGATGGAGGGAGGGATCTGGGGGGTCGGGGGATGGAAGGGGGGGTCTGTAGGGACTGGCTGGAGGGAGGGGGACGGATGGGGGGGATCTGCGGGGTTGAGGGCTGGTTGGAGGGAGGGGAATGGAAGGGGGTCTGTGGGGCTGGAGGGGGGGCTGGGGGGTGGAAGCGGGGGCTGGAGGGGGGATGGAAGGGGGCTGTGGGGCTGGAAGGGGGCTGTGGGGCTGGAGGCGGGGGGTGAAGCGGGGGCAGGGGGGGATGGAAGGGGGGATGGAAAGGGGGGTGGGAGGGAGGGCTGGGGGGGTGGAGGAGGGGGTGGAGGAGGGGTGGAGGGGGGTGGAAGCGGGGGCTAGGGGGCTGGAGGGGGGCTAGGGGGCTGGAGGGGGGGCTGGGGGGTGGAAGGGGGGGCTGTGGGGCTGGAGGCGGGGGTGGAAGCGGGGGCTGGGGGATGGAAGGGGGGATGGAAGGGGGGTGGAGGGGGGAGGGCTGGGGGGGTGGAGGAGGGGTGGAGGGGGGGTGGAAGCGGGGGCTAGGGGGCTGGAGGGGGGGCTGGGGGGTGGAAGGGGGGGGCTGGGGGCGGGGGGTGGAAGCGGGGGCTGGGGGGGATGGAAGGGGGGATGGAAGGGGGGGTGGAGGGAGGGCTGGGGGCTGGAGGAGGGTGTGGGGGGGTGGAAGCGGGGGCTGGGGGCTGGAAGGGGGGTGGAAGGGGGGGAAGGGGGGGCGGGGGGGCTGGGGGGGGATGGAAGCGGGGGCTGTGGGGGATGGAAGGGGGGATGGAAGGGGGGGTGGAGGGAGGGCTGGGGGCTGGAGGAGGGGGTGGGGGGTGGAAGCGGGGGCTGGGGGCTGGAAGGGGGGTGGAGGGGGGGGGAAGGGGGGCGGGGGGGCTGGGGGGGGATGGAAGCGGGGGCTGTGGGGGATGGAGGGGGGGGGGCTGGGGAGCTGGAGGGGAGGCTGGGGGGGTGGAAGCGGGGTGGCCGGGGGCGGGGGATCCCCGCGGGTCTCTCCGGGAAGGGCCCCGCCCCTGGGGAATCCCCCGGGGGGACTCGGGCCTCGTGGAGCCAGGACTTGAATGAATGCGCAGGAAAAGTTTCAGCCAATCAGAGCGCAGGGGAGGGTCTTGCCCCCCCTTTCAACCAATCGGCAGAGGGACAGAGTTAAAAGGGAAACGCCGTTGTCTCTGAGCCAATCAGAGCCTGGGGAATGGGACCCACCGCTCCTAGCAGTCAGCTCCGGGAGGGGGGATAGCCCCCCGCCTCTCAGCCCAATCCGAGCTCAGGGAATGGCATAGACCCTGCCTCTCAGCCAATCAGCACCGTTTAAACCCCTTGCTGTCTGTCTCTGTCTCCCCGCAGACATCCCCTCCCCCCACGATGAGTTTTAATAATCTTCAGCCCCTGGGGCAGCGCCCAGCCCATCCTGGCTCCCAGCCCCTCCCTGCAGGGGGGAGCTGGAGGGGTCCCCAGGGGGGGGCGCCCGGAGCCCCCCAGGGGGGATCCCGCTGCGACTGGTGCCAGCTGCAGGTCGCTGCGCCGGGGCACCGGTTGGACTGTGGGCACCAGTGCTGCAAAGAGTGCGAGGAGGACTCCAGCAGGTAGGGGGAGCAAGGGGCGCTGGGCTAAAGGTGGCACTGGACTGCGGTGGGGGCAGCAGGGGGCGCTGTCCTGCGGGGGGGGCAGCAGGGGGCGCTGTCCTGAGGGGGGGGGGCAGCAGGGGGCGCTGTCCTGCATGGGGGGCAGCAGGGGGGCGCTGTTCCTGCGGGGGGGGTCAGCAGGGGGCGCTGTCCTGAGGGGGGGGGCAGCAGGGGGCGCTGTCCTGAGGGGGGGGCAGCAGGGGGCACTGTCCTGCGGGGGAGGCAGCAGGGGGGCGCTGTCCTGCAGGGGGGGCAGCAGGGGGGCGCTGTCCTGAGGGGGGGGCAGCAGGGGGCACTGTCCTGCGGGGGAGGCAGCAGGGGGCGCTGTCCTGCGGGGGGGGGCAGCAGGGGGCGCTGTCCTGCAGGGGGGGCAGCAGGGGGCGCTGTCCTGAGGGGGGGGCAGCAGGGGGCGCTGTCCTGCGGGGGGGGCAGCAGGGGGCGCTGTCCTGCGGGGGGGGCAGCAGGGGGCGCTGTCCTGAGGGGGGGGGCAGCAGGGGGCGCTGTCCTGCGGGGGGGGGGCAGCAGGGGGCGCTGTCCTGAGTGGGGAGGCAGCAGGGGGCGCTGTCCCTGAGGGGGGGGCGAGGGGGGCAGCAGGGGGCGCTGTCCTGCGGGGGGGGGCAGGGGGCGCTGTCCTGCGGGGGGGGCATCAGGGGGCGCTGTCCTGCGGGGGGGAGGCAGCAGGGGGCGCTGTCCTGAGGGGGGGCAGCAGGGGGCGCTGTCCTGCGGGGGGGCAGCAGGGGGCGCTGTCCTGCGGGGGGGCAGCAGGGGGCGCTGTCCTGAGGGGGGGGCTCTCCCCCAGCCAGGCAGGACTGACCCCCCCTCTCCTCTTTTCTCTGGTGGGCTTCGCAGGGTCGGGGGCCTGGCCTGTCTTCAGTGTCTGGAGGACCAGGGACAGCAGCTGTTCAATGACCTGGACGGGGTACGTGGACCTGGGGGGCGATTCCAAATCAACCCA
>JAVMKO010000012.1:1052710-1081373 GCA_032164245.1 Sternotherus odoratus
CATCTCCTCCCTTGTGCTCTATTGCGCCCCCCCCCCCCCGAGCGTCCCGGCCAGGCCTCAACTCCTGCCAACTTCTCCATCCCCCTCCCTCCAGGTGGCCCAGCAAGACTCTCTCCTGGCCATCAAGGACGTGATGATCAGCAGCCTGGGGGCCCGGGTCCAGGCGCTGGAGCAGACCTCCTACGACGGGCACTTTCTCTGGAGGGTCCCGGACGTGGGGCGAAAGATGCAGCAAGCCCTGTCCGGACAGACACCTGCCATCTGCTCCCCCCGTGAGTGTCATCGCCGGGCAGCAGAGGGAAATCCCCCAGCATGCACCATACCGTGGCCACAGCAATATCATGTGTCAGAGAGTTCCCCAGCCCACACCATGTGTTGGTCTGTGCAAGAGGTAGCAAATTCCCCATAATGCACCTCACCAGGGATGCATCACCCTGGAGGATATCCTGGCTGTGATACCGTCCACCAGCAGGGAGTTCCGCAGGTCAACGCCAGCCTACATCGAAGAAAATAGCTGAGGATGTTCAGGAATCCTCTGCAGTGCTCTCCAGAGGCAACATGCCTTCTGGAATATTTGATATATATTAATATCCAGTAGCAGATAGTCCTGCAGGCAAAACACCATGACCAGAGAGTGATATTGAGGTCTGTGACCCTGTAATGCCCCTCACCAGATAGCAAAGCCCCACAACTGGAATGTCCTCAGCAGAATGATGTCCTGTTGTGGGGCGTTCCATAGGTTAACAGCAGATGGAGTATAGCACAAGTCCCCCATAGTGCACCTCAACGGGCATTATCCCCCAGAACACTTTGGGCATGGTGAAATCTTGTGGCAGGTAGTTCCACAGGTGAACACTATTCAAAGTGATTAGCTCTATAGCAGACAACAGTGGTAGGAAGTAATAAATCTGCTGTGATGTGTCAGTCTGGCCGGAATAGCCCTCGGCACAACAATGTCATGGGGCCTGGAGTCCCACAGGTTAACAGTGTCCCCAGGTCAGTGCACTTAGCAGAAATTCCCGCCCCACGCAGCTCCTCGGGCAATCGTCTCCTGTGAAATAGCTGGGTATGGTAATATCATGGGGCAGGGAGTTCCACAGGCACACGCGTTGTAGGTGGGAGAGGCATATATCAGTCATCTCTCTCTCTCTGCCTCCGTCAGCCTTTTACACCAGCCGCTATGGCTACAAACTCTGCCTCAAGATTTACCTCAACGGGGACGGCACCGGGGCCGGGACGCACATTTCCCTCTTCTTGGTGCTGATGAGGGGGGAATACGACTTCCGCCTCAAATGGCCTTTTCATCACAAGGTGAGGGGGCAGGGGGACGGGGGCCTTTCCTCTCTCCGGGGCGCCGGCTGGACCTCTAACGACCTTTGATCCTTTCAATCGCCTCCCCAGGTCACCTTCACGCTCCTGATCAAGTGGGCGAGCGTCACGTCTCGACCTCTTTCCGCACGCCGGACGGCTCCTCTTCTTCCAGCGGCCCGTGAGTAAGAGCAACATCGCCAGCGGCCTCCCCGAATTCTTTCCCCTCTGCCGGCTCCATGCCCCGGAAGCCACCTACATCCATGAGGACACCTTAGCCTTTGAGGCCCAGATCGACACCGGCATCTAGGGTGGGGCCGTTCTCCCCACGGCCCACGGGTCTGGGGCTTGCGCCTCACTCGGGCCTAGAGACGTAGCCGACAGCTTGGATTCCCGGGTTGGCGTCTTTCAAGATGGCCGCCCGCACAGCGGCTCCCTTGCCTAGCTTTCACCCAAGATGGCTGCCCATAATGCATCTCCCCCACCAAGCCTTCGACCAAGATGGCCGTCCACACCGCCTCTCCCCGGCCTAGCTTTTGCCCAGGATGGCTGCCCACATCACATCTCTCCTGCCAAGCCTTTGCCCAAGATGGATGCCCACACTGCCTCTCCCTCGCCTAGTCTTCGCCCAAGATGGCCGCCCACAGCACCTCTCCCTGTACCAAGCCTTTCGATGGCCCCCAACATCACATTTTCCCTTCGATGGCTTCGTCTAAGAAGCTGGCCATGAAAAATGGAGGTCGACCTTTCCTGGTAACCGCTGTGGAAGAGGTTTTCAAGATAAGACGACCCTGAAGTCTCTCTTCCAAGATGGCCTCCTGTGAATGGGTTCCACTTCTTTCGAAAGCTCAGTCTGAGATGGGGGCCACGAGTAATGGAGGGTGAGCCCTCGGGGTGGTCATCTTGGAAGACGTGAAGCAGGAGGAGACCCTTAAGTGTCATCCAAGATGGCTGCCCCTGAAAGATGGAGACTGTTGTGGCAGCCATCTTGGCAGCTGTTCTGACAGCAGAAGGAGATGGAGGATGATCCTCCGGCCAGTGGCTGCCACTTAAGGTCTCCTTCACACAGGGAGGGTCAGCTATGGGGTGATGCCCCCCTCCCCGAACCCCATAAACACAAAGCTCCCCCAACAGGATGGAGTTCACCTTCAGTGCTCACAAGTACCTGCAGTTACCCCACACCTCAGAGACCAGCTGCACAGCCGTTCCTGGGGGGGCATTGACCAGCTCTTATTTTTGTAGACCCTACACAAAGTCATACTGAATGTGACCGCAGTGGCTTTTCGGGAGTCCGATTCTCCCGCTGGGACAGGAGACAAAAGGGCCAGAAATGCGGCGGTTTTGTCTTCAATACACCAAAGCAGACTGGAATATTTAAGCGGGAAAATATTTTTAACTGAATTAAACTCTTATTTATTTTGGTGACATTAAATCTAGTTATGAATGGCAGTGGCTGCTCTGGGGGGGGGGGACATTTTGTGCCCCCCAAACTTAAACTGGGTCAGGTGGAGAGAATTGAAATTGAAGGGAGAGGTTTCCCCTCTGGGGGTGCTGGCTCTAGCATGGAGGGGGACTGGGTGGCTCAGGGGGGTGGGCAATGGGGTACGTGTTGTCCCCCCCCCCCCATTGAGACACGACGAGGAGGCTAGATTGGTTCAGTTCTTTATTGTGTCAAGGATCTCAGAGGCAGTGAGAAGCTAAATACCCCCTCGCTCTGGATCAACACCCCGACTCTGTCCTAGGGGGCGCTCCTACTCCACATCACAGGGGGCTCCTATAAGCCCCCCTAAATATTCTAACACACACACAAGGCACCCCGTCTTTGGGGGGGGGGAAGACAGTCACCCTTACATAGCTAAAGGTCTGGGATCCACAGCAGCCCCATACAGCCTTGTATCCAGTGCTGCCACCAATGATCAGCCCCAAGGACCCACAATCGCTACAACTAACAGGGAGTGGGTCGTGCTATTGGGGCATGGCAGTGGGGAGCGAGTTGTGTTTCAGGGGGGTGAGAGAGGGTACCCCCCAAAACACCAGCACCATAGATTAATGAATAGCTTGGGGGGGGGGGAGGCAGTAGTGGGGCTGGAAGATCCTAACCACAGTGAAAGGTCCCCCCTAATTCAGGGATCTCAGGTACTAGGGTCCTCCAGTGCCAAGGCTTCAATATTGGGGTCCCCATTGCATGATATATCATACTGGTGTCCCCCAAGCTCCCTCCCCACGGTGGCATGATAAATCGGGGTCCCGCAAACCCTCCGCTATCCCAGCAAGCTGTAGCTGGGTTCCCCAAACCCCCATGGGGGGGGCTCCCTCCCTCCCAGGCAAACCACTAAGTATAGATGGGTCCCAGCTGCTGTTGCCCCTCCCGGAGAAGGAACAAAGGGACCCCCAACAATTTGGGGGGGTCTTACCCAATGGACCTTCCACCCGCTCCCACTAATGGGGTACCCAGCCCCCGTGCTCCCCACCTCCCAAGGCAGGACCCCATCACAACACCTGATGTAGGAGGTTCCAAATATCCCCCCAGGCTGGGTGGGAGGGGAGGCTTTTGGGATCGGGGAACCCCACTTTCCAGGCCGATGGGGGGAAAGGTTGATTGCCATTTCCCAGATGGAGGGCGGGGGGCAGCAAGCTGAGGGGCACCCTGAGGTTTGGGGCTGCAGAGTGGGTAAGACGTGGGGCACACGGAGGATGGGGAGTCAGGGGCTCCCCCATGGAGCTGGGGGGGCTGGAGGCACTAGCGGTCGAGCTTCTTGTTGATGAGAAGGGAGCAGGAGCTGAGCCCCCCCCCTAGCTTGGCCACCTCGCTGCAGGCGGCCGGGATCAGGGTGAGGTCGGACAGCTTCTGGAAGGGCTGTGGGGAGACAAACGGGGGGGGGGGGGGGTGCAAGGCATTGTGGGTAAGGAGGAGCCATTTCTATGCCATGCCGTTTGCATTTACAGCCCCTTCCACTCTAGCCCCGCCCTCCTACCCCAAACCCCGCCTCCAGATTGCCAAATCCCAGATCTCCCCATGCCCCGCCCCATCCACCATAGCCCCGCCCTCCTACCCCAAACCCCGCCTCCAGATTGCCAAATCCCAGATCTCCCCATGCCCCGCCCCATCCACCATAGCCCCGCCCTCCTACCTCAAGCTTCGCCCCCAGACTCCCATGCCCCCCAAGCCACCCCCCCCACCCACTCCTAACCTGTCCCCAGACCTCAGTGCCCAATCACAAATTCACGTGCCCCCACTCACTCCTAGCCCCGCCCCTACAGCCACATGCCACACCCCCACCCACCTCAAGTCTTACCTGAGACTCCTCCCCTCCCCTGCGAACCTCTGAGCCCCGCCCAAGAAAGCCCCCCCAGCCTGCATCTGCAAACGCCACCCCCCAACCCCCCCAAACCCTGCCCCCACCTACACAGCTGGCCTAAGCCCCACCCCATCCAATCCTTAAACCCCGCCCAGGGACCCCAAACCACACCCCTCTTCCCCCCACAGGACCTTAAGGCTTGCAGCCCCGCCCCCACCCCGCCCCCTCACCTGCAGGCTGCTGGGGAACTCCTCGGGGCTGCGGTGGAGCAGGGCGCTGCCCTTGGGTCCCAGCTGCACGTAGATGCAGTTCCCGGCGGGGTCGTCCGGCACCGTCAGCGTGTCGTAGTGGTGATCGGTCAGCTGCTCCATGGTCTGGGGGCGGGGCAATGGGGCTGGGAGCAGGGCCTGGTGTCCCCCCTCCTCCACGCAGTCCTTAGATCAGTGCCCTGAGCCCACCCGCCTGGTATCCCATCCTTAGCACCACAACTCAGTCCACCCAGCTCAGTATCCCACTTCTGACACCATACTACAACCCCCCGTGGTGTCCCCCTCCTCCACGCAGTCCTCAGATCAGTGCCCTGAGCCCACCCCGCCTGGTATCCCATCCTTAGCACCACAACTCAGCCCACCCAGCTCAGTATCCCACTTCTGACACCATACTACAACCCCCCGTGGTGTCCCCCTCCTCCACGCAGTCCTTAGATCAGTGCCCTGAGCCCACCCCGCCTGGTATCCCATCCTTAGCACCACAACTCAGCCCCTAAGCCCACCCAGCTCAGTATCCCACTGCTGACACCATACTACAACCCCCGTGGTGTCCCCCCTCCTCCATGCAGTCCTTAGATCAGTGCCCTGAGCCCACCCCGCCTGGTATCCCATCCCTAACACCACAACTCAGCCCCCTAAGCCCACCCAGCTCAGTATCCCACTGCTGACACCATACTACAACCCCCGTGGTGTCCCCCCTCCTCCACGCAGTCCTTAGATCAGTGTCCTGAGCCCACCCCGCCTGGTATCCCACCTCTATCACCACAGCTCCACCCCTTGACACCACCCAGCCCGTTATCCCACTTCTACCACCACCACTCAGCCCCATATAGGTCCCGTTACCCTCATGGCTTTCTTGGCAGCCTCACTGCTTCCGATGGCGACTGTGTCCGGCCCAGCCATGCTACAGAAACTCTTCAGATGGGAGGAGCCCGCCACGGGGACAGTAGAGACGGCAAAATCCTGGTACATGGGAGAAAAAGACATGCATGGATCCCAGTTCTGACCCGCAGAGTCCCGACCGGCTGCCCTGGGAAAAGGGAGAGTTGCGGGGTGGGAGTCAGGACTCCTGGGTTCTCTCCCCGGCTCGGGTGGGAGGGGGGAGGAAGAGGGGAGTTTAGTGGGTTAGAGCAAGAGTTGGGGGGCTGGGAGCCAGGACTCTCCCTGACCCTGCCAAAATTCCAGCTCACCCGAAAAGCATCTGCCACCATCTCCGCCCCTCTGTGATTGGTCCATTTGGAGATGCCCACAAAGAACTCTCGACCTGTAAGGAGACAGGAAGGGGCGGGACGAGACTCATTAACCCTTGAGATGCCATGGCCAAATTTGCTCCCATTGCTTTGGCTTCACTCAGACGCACCCAAGCGGAGCTGGCCCCTCGGGTGACCCATTTACTGCCCCCCCATCCCCAAAAAGCAACCTGCCAATGCAGTCGGGAATTGATCAGTGCCCTTAAAATAAAGGCAGGAGGGGGGCGGGGCAGCGACCAGGACTCCTGGGTTCTATCCCCAGCTCTGGGAAATGAATGAGGACTTGGGGTTACAGGAAGGCAGGTTGCGCCCCACTGCCCCCTCCCTGCTGGTTCACACCCAGGGTACAAGCCATGGCTCCCTGCCCTCCCACCGCCAGGGACAGAGCACTCACCTGTGAAGAGCACGTCGCTGCCGTCCAAGGTGGCCCCGTCATCCGTCACCTCCACCACCCGCATCTTCAGCTCCTCCAGGACCTTCTTAATGCTGCTGATCTGGATTGGGCCCCCCCAACAGAGATTAACTCTTTCAGGGGGTTCACCTACACTCCCCCTTATCCCACTGGCCCATCCCTTAGCAACCCTATGAGACTAACTACCAGGCAGGCTTCAGGGCCTACACCCAAGGAGAGAGAATGGGACGGTTCCGAAATGGCCACCAACACCCCCTTGCCAACACCCCCCAGTTAACACCTTTGTCCTCCCCAACCAACCCTGCCAACATGTGCTCTTTGACCCTGCCCCATGGCTCCCAACCTAGCCCTCAAACTTCACTACTTCTAGGCAGGCTTCAGCGGCCTACACCCAACACCAAGAGGAGATTGTGGGGGTTCAGAAATGAGTGTTGATATCCTCTCGTCCACGTCCCCAGCGCACCCCGCCCGCGTGCGCCCTCATCCCGTGGCATTCAGCTCACGCCTCCAGAGCTGCTGTTACCAGGCAAGGTTCAGCAACACAGGCTGGCTCGGAGGAAGGGAAATGGGACGTGGGGCCTTTCCCCTGGTAGCAGCCGCTGGCTCCCACCCGGCCCCAGGGCAGGGACTGGCTAAAGAAAACCATCGATCCCCCCGAGACCTCGGCACCCCACCCAGCTGCTCTGCACGTCACTGCCACCGGGGGGCGCAACCGCCTCAGTCTGGGGACTCCCCTCCACCTCGGGGTGAGCAGAGACCGCTGGGCTGGCCCAATTCAAAGGGTGTCCCCCACCCTGCCCCTCAGAAGGGACTTGCCAGCCAGCCTCCACCCCCCCCCCCTGGCCCTAGCTCAGTGAGCTGGGCCCCACGGCCACCGGGGGGGGGGGGGGAGGAACCCAAGAGACGGGGCCACTAAGGGTGCGGTGGGGGGGAGGGGGGGGGGGACATGCCGGGAAAGCCCTGGGTCTGGGCCAAGGCATCAGCAGCTGTTTGGAGAAACCTCCCTGGGGCGTCTCCTAAAATAGACAGAGCTGAGCCGGGCTTGATCCGGCCGGGAACTCGGGGTCCAGAGCCTGGGGCTTGATCCGGCCGGCTCGGGGGGGCGGGGAATGGGGCAGGGGCCTGTCCCCTCCAGGGGGCGACTGCCTGGCTGTGGGGGGGGGGGGGTGCAGTTTCCGAAAGGTCTCCAGAGGCGGGAGGGGGGGGGCTGCATCACCGCTGAGGTCATGCTGGGATGAGCAGTTGCCTCGGCAACTAGGCAACAAACTCTCCTCTCCAGACCCCAGTGGGTGTTGGGGGGAGGAAGGATGGGGGGGGGGGGTGATGACGACTAGTCCCAGGGCCTCTGGAGGAAGCAGATGGAGAATTAGCCTCCGCCCCACCCCTGCTATAATAACTGACGGCTTAACGAATGGACACCGGCACTGCTAGACCCTGCTCCCCTCCCAGAGCCAGAGAAAGAACCCAGGAGTCCTGGCTCCCAACACCCCCGCTCTAACCACTAGACCTCACTCCCCTCCCAGAGCCAGAGAAAGAACCCAGGAGTCCTGGCTCCCAACACCCCCGCTCTAACCACTAGACCTCACTCCCCTCCCAGAGCCAGAGAGAGAACCCAGGAGTCCTGGCTCCCAACACCCCCGCTCTAACCACTAGACCCCACTTCCCTCCCAGAGCCAGAGAGAGAACCCAGGCGTCCTGGCTCCCAGAACCCCCCTGCCCTAACCACTAGCCCTCACCCCCCTCCCAGAGCCGGGGATGGAACCCAGGCGTCCTGGCTCCCAGCACCCCCCTGCCCTAACCACTAGCCCCCACTCCCCTCCCAGAGCCGGGGATGGAACCCAGGCGTCCTGGTTACCTCTCCGCGCCGCGCCGGCTCCCAGGGCCGGGTGAGGAGCGCCGTGTCGCCCTGGATCACGGCCGCGTCCTCCACCAGCACCGCGCGGGGCAGCCCCTCGTCAGCCGCCAGCTCGATCACCTGCAGCCCCAGCTTCTGCCGCAGGATGCCGGTGTAGACCCCGTACTGCCGGTGCGCCTTGGCCAGGTCCACCGGCGCGTCCCCCGCGCCCAGCGAGTCCGGGAGGCAGCGCACGATGGCGTGGGTGTATCTGCCGAAGGCGGAGGGGCCGGCCATGGCTGGGGGCCCTGCGGTCAGACCCACCGATCCCCACGGCGCGGACGAGACCCGCGGCTCTCCGGGGGCCGGCGGGTTCCCCCCTCACCGGCCGATCAACGACTCCCGGTCAGCCTCCCTCGGAGCCGCGGTTCTGATCAGTGTCAAAGGATCCCGGGGCAAATCACCCTCCCCGGAGCGCCCCGGAACCGGCCCCGTTCCCAGTCTGAGTCACGCCCTGGGCACCAGCCGCCCAGTCAGCTGAGCGATTCCATCCGGCCTCCGGTCAATATCGCCCGGCGGGGCCCGATCACCTCTCCCGATCTCGGCTCTATTTGCCGTCTTCCTGACCCGGGGGCCAATCAGTTTCCCCTGGGGGCTGCTTCTCCCACCAGCTGATCCATAGGCCTGGAGCAGGGGGCCGATCGATCTCTCGTTAGCATTAACGACCCGAGCAAGCAATCTCCCTGCAATCAGCCACTCAGTCTCTCCGGGCACCCACGGCTCCGATCAGCACCCCGGCCCCCCGCGCTGATCCATTTCCTCCCGGGCCCCACATCCGCCCGTCAGCTTCCCTCCGGAACCAACTCGCTTCCTCCAGCACCAGACCCGACTGCCAATCTCCTGATCGAACCCCGAGCTAGGGGTGGGAAGGGGGTCGGAGCGGGGGGAGGGCTGGGAGTCAGGACGCCTGGGTTCTATCAAGTTCTCGGCTCAAGCGATCTTCATCCCAGAGTCCCCGGCTCCAGGGGAAATCCTTCGCCTCTTCGGAGATCCCGCTCAAAAATCCCCTCCCCCTTTCCAGGAATTTGGGGAGAAAAAAACCTATTTCTTGAGTCCACACCAAGGGGGGCAGATCCGCCAGGACCTATGAGAAGAGAGAGACGCGGGCGGTTAGGGTCAGCTTCGTTTTCTCGGCTCCAGCCGTCCCCTCGAAAAACACCCGGGGGTTTGTCCCCCCGAAACCCGGCCACTCAAAAGTGGGTCTCAGTTCGGTCCCTCGATAACGCAGACCACATGCGGCAGTTTTCGTGAGTCACCCCGTGTTCCCTGCCCTGGGCACGGCCCCCAAACCTGTCCCAATGAATATCACCGCAGAAATCCATCACCAAGGCTGCCTTAATGTTCACCCCAAGTTCTGTCCCCCCATCTGTCCCCATTAAACTTGGAAATACACCCCTCCATTAACTCGTACCCCAAAGATCTGCTCTGAGTTCTGTCCCTCGTTAATGGGACCCCCGTCACCCTAAAAATCTGTCTCCCCAAAATGTCCATGACAAAGAGCCCTAAAAATCAGCCTGAATTCCGAGCACCCCAAAGATCTGCCCCCAGGTCACCCCAGAGTCAGTCCCATACTAACAGGGACCCCAAAAACTCATCCCCTTGGAAGTCACACAAACAATCTGCCCTGTGCCCCAAATCTCTATCACCCACCAGCCCCCCAAATGCTCCTCCCCCCCAAGTAACTCACACCCCAAACGCCCGGCTGGACTCTGTCCCCCCATGAGAGCTTTGAGCCCAGATGTAAGATCTCAGTACTATCCTGGGTTCTCTCCCCGGGGAGGGGAGTGGGGTCTAGTGGTTAGAGCAGGGGGGGCTGGGAGCCAGAACTCCTGGGTTCTATTTCTGGCCCTTCTGCAAATCACCCCTGTCCCTGAGTCGGTGTTTCTCCCCCCACCCTCGGTCTGTCTTATCTTCAGGGCAGGGACTGGCCCTGACTTGTTTGTGCGGCCAACACACAATGGGGCCGTGTCCAGCTGGAGAGAGAACTCAGGAGTCCGGAGGTGGGGGTGGGGAGGAAGGGGAAGGGGGTTGGGAGCCTGGACTCCTAGGTTCCCTCTCCAGGACGGGGAGGGGGGCTGGTGGGTCAGAGCAGGGGGGACTGGGAGCCCGGACTCCTGGGTTCTAATGTGAATTGTGCGCTCAGCGGGGGCAGGGTCTGTCCCTCCGTGTGTGTCTGTGCAGTGTCCAGTGTGATGGACTGACAGGAGGGGAGCCCGGATCTCATGGGGGGGGGTCTTGGTTTGGGGGGGGGGGTCTATGGGGTGCCTGGCACAATGGAGGCTCTTCGGTGCTCCTGTGAGACCAACCTTAATTAATAATCGTTAGTCAGGACGCTAATTGTCCCGTGTGCCCTGTGTACAGCCCCGGGCTCAGAGGGGGCCTGACCCTGTCAATGGTCCTGGTCCCCCCTCCCCAATCGCCCCGATATCCCCAGCCGGCCGTCGGGTGCCCCCAGCCCGTTCCCCGCCCCCCTCGTCTCCCCCCATCACCCCCAATTTCCCCAGCCGGCTGTCAGGTCTCCCCAGCCCCTTCTCTGCCCCCTCGTGTCCCCCCATCGCCCCAATCTCCCCACCCGGCCGTCAGGTGCCCCCGGCCCGTCCCCCACCCCCCCCAATCACCCCTATCTCCCCACCCGGCCATCAGGTGCCCCCGGCCCATCCCCCACCCCCCCCCAATCGCCCCTATCTCCCCACCCGGCCGTCGGGTGCCCCCGACCCGTCCCCCCCCCCAATCGCCCCTATCTCCCCACCCGGCCGTCGGGTGCCCCCGTCCCGTCCCCCCCCCCAATCACCCCTATCTCCCCACCCGGCCGTCGGGTGCCCCCGTCCCGTCCCCCACCCCCCCCAATCGCCCCTATCTCCCCACCCGGCCGTCGGGTGCCCCCGACCCGTCCCCCACCTGCCCCTTCCCAGGGCCTGGGGAGCCGGGCTGGGGCCAGGTCCAGATTCGCTCAGAACAAAAATATGCAACAGCTGGTTCCTTTTAACTGTGTATCCGGAGGGGGCGGGGGAGGAGAAAATACAGACACACAACCTCACACACACACACATCCCTGAGACACACAACTTCACACACCCAGAGACACACCACCTGCCCCCAGACAAAACCTGACACACACACACACCCTGAGAAACACACCCCAGAGACACACAACTTCACACACACAGAGACACACCATCTGCCCCCAGAGAGACAAAACCTGACACACACACACACACATCTCTGAGACACACAACTTCACACACATCTGAGAGACACAACTACACACATCCCTGACACACACAACTTCACACACACACACACACAGACACATCACCTGCCCCCAGAGAGACAAAACCTGACACACACACACACACCCCTGAGAAACACACCCCAGAGACACACACAGACAGAAACAAACGCACACAACCCGAGACATCATGGACACACCCACCCCGCAACCCAGGAGAGAGACACCACTTGAGACAGCCGCCCCCCCCCCAGTCCCACGGCCCCCCAGCAAGACACCCAACCCCCTCCCCCCCCACCAGCCACACACAACCCCACACCTCACAAGGCCTCCACGCACACAACCCAGGGAAGAGAGAGACGCACACACACAACTGGACTGGGCCCCGGAGACACACCCAGAACCGCACACCCTGGGGTGACAATTGTTCACAACACCCCCCCCCCCACCCCCCAATCTGCTTTCACCCAACCGCAACCTGAGACAACACAAACCTCCAGCCCCCCCCCCCCCAGACAGAGGGACCCCCCCCCGACCCAGGACAGACGAATCCTCCCCCCCCCCGCCCATTTTCACCCCAGGAAAATCCAGGGGACCGGTCGGGGGGTCCCCCCTTCTCCCCCCAGACTGGCCCAGCCCAGCCCCGAAGGAAGCTGCTCCGCTCCCTCCTTCCTGCCCCCCCCCGATGGTTTTTTTTGGGGGGGGGGGTTGGTCCCCTAGGGCCATAAATAATAAATCCGGCTCCTTCCAATGCTCCTGGAGGGGGGTGGGGCGTCTCCTACCTCAACTTCCCAGCTAGGCCTGCTCCGACCAGCCGCACCCAGGGAGAGAACCCAGGAGTCCGGGCCTCCAGCTCCCACCCACCACAGCCCACCCCCATCCTAGAGCCTGGGAGAGAACCCAGGAGTTCGGGCTCCCAGTCCCCCCTCCCACACCCAGCCCCCGCCTAGAGAGGGAGAGAGAACCCAGGAGTCCGGGCTCCCAGCCCCCCCTCCCACACCCAGCCCCCGCCTAGAGAGGGAGAGAGAACCCAGGAGTCCGGGCTCCCAGCCCCCCCTCCCACACCCAGCCCCCGCCTAGAGAGGGAGAGAGAACCCAGGAGTCCGGGCTCCCAGCCCCCCTGCTCTAAGCACTAGACCCCCTGTACCCCACCCAGCCCCCTCCCTCGGTCCCGAAACAACCCAGCTCCCTCCTCCGGATCACCCCAAATATGGCAACAGCCCCACAGCGCTTCCCAGCTCCGCCCACTGCCTATGGGGCACCCCACAATCCGACCCCCCACATCCCCCTCGCTAGAGCCCCCCCCCGTCACCCCACAACTCCCTGGAAGATCTCCCCAAACCCAGCCCCCCGACCCCGCCCAGCGCCCCCCTCCGGCAAATCCCCCCAAGACCCGCCCAGGACCCCTCCGCCCCCCAACCCCCCCAAGTGCTCTCTTACCTCCGGGGGGGCGCTGGGCTGGGGGGTCTCTCGCGGGGGGTCGCTGGGCTGGGGGGGTCTCTCTCGCGGGGGGGGTCTCTCTCGCGCGGGGGGGTCTCTCTCGCGCGGGGGGGTCTCTCTCGCGCGGGGGGGCGCTGGGGGGTCTCTCGCGCGCGGGGGGGGGGCGCTGGGGGGTCTCTCTCGCGCGGGGGGGGGGCGCTGGGGGGTCTCTCTCGCGCGGGGGGGGGGCGCTGGGGGGTCTCTCTCGCGCGGGGGGGGGGCGCTGGGCTGGGGGTCTCTCGCGGGGGGGGGGGCGCTGGGCTGGGGGTCTCTCTCGCGGGGGGGGGGGCTGGGCTGGGGGGGCCTCTCGCGGGGGGCGCGACTGGGCTGGGGGTCTCTCTCGCGGGGGGGGGCGCTGGGCTGGGGGGGCGCTGGGCTGGGGGGTCTCTCTCGCGGGGGGGAGCCCGCCTCAAAGTGCCCCGGGGCTGCCGCGGGGGGGCGGGTTCCTCTGCGACCCCCCCGATCCGGGGGCGCAAAGCGGGGGGGGGGGGGAGCCCGGGACGCGTCAGCCTCGCCCGGCTCCGAGCGCGGCAGCCGCCCAGCAGCGCCAGCCCCAGCGCATTGTCTGCCCGGGGGGCGGGGCTGGACAGGCCCCGCCCTCCGGACACGCCCACTCTGCCACAAACCACGCCCACTCGCTCCCCAGACTCCGCCCACTCACACACAAGACTCCGCCCACTCGCTCCCCAGACTCCGCCCACTCGCTCCCCAGACTCCGCCCACTCGCACCCAAGACTCCGCCCACTCGCTCCCCAGACTCCGCCCACTCGCTCTCCGGGGCCTTAAAAGGGGCGTGGCTGGGCCCTTCTGGGGTTTGATGGGCCCGGAGCTCTTCTGGGAACACTGGAGCCGGACTGAGGGGGGCAGCCCCCGACCCCGACCCCCGGGGCAGCAGCCGGCCAGGGGAGCTCTGGGGCCCAGGACACGGCCCAGAGGAGCTGGGGGTGGGGGGCCCGATCCTGCCCCTCTGGGGGCCGCCCTGGGGCTGGGGGCCCCGCTCCTGGCCCTGCTCTTCCTGCCCCTGGCGCTGGGGCTGCTGGCGCTGGGGCTGCTGGCGCTGCTGGGCCTCCAGCTGCTGCTGCTGGCGCCCACCCTGCGGGCGCTGCTGGGCCTGGGGCTGCTGCTGGCCGAGGGGGGGCTGGGCCTGGCCTGGCTGCTGCTCCTCCGGCGCCGCCCCTGTCTGGGGCTGATCCTGCTGGGCCTGGCGCTGGGGGGGCACTGGGCAGAGGGGGCAGGGGCTGCGGGTCGGGAGTGAGGGGCACCATAGCTACCTGGCAATCTGCTATGGGCCAGTCTAGGCCAGACGGAGCCGATCCCCTGGGCCCCCTGATGGTTTCCTTAGAAATAACTAACTGCCGCCCCCCAAAAGAGTGTGACCCTCCCACGGGCCCTTCGGCGGGTAGCCCAGCGCCCGGGAGAGTGGAGAGCGCCTTGGGGCATGGGGCTGCCGTGTTAACTCTGGAACCTACTGATGGCAACAGCGGATGTCAGCTCTCTTAATGGATGGGTCAGCACAAGCATCTTCGGCAGGGTGTGTGTGTGTGTGTGTGTGTGTGTGTGTGTGATGGGTCAGCACAAGCATCTTCAGCAGGGTGTGTGTGTGTGTCACTAGTAGCTGGTGTGTGTCTTTCTGCTGCCCCTAGTGGCTGGTGTGTGCTCTCACACCTGGGTCCCTGTGCCCCCGGTTGGTCGGCCATGTCTGTCTCTGAGCTGGTTTTCCCCAAGGCCTGTTGTGTGTTTGTTGTGGTGCCGTCTGTGTTTTGGCTCCCCTGGCGTCTGGGGCTCATCTCGCGGGGGCGGGGGGCGTCTGTGCGTCCCTCTGGGCTGGGATTCGCCGTCCGTCCGTCTGGCGGGGACGTGTGTTGTCGTCTCCTCGCACGCGCCATCTGGGCCTGCCCCCCCCCCCCCCCCGCGTCTGTTCACCACAGTCGCGTCTGCCACGTTCCCCCTCGGGCGGGGAGCAGCCGGCAGCCGCTCCGGGCATGCGGCTGGCTCTGGGTGTGTGTGTGTGTGTGTGTGTGTGTGCGTTCACCTCCTGGCTGTGCTGGGGTGTGCACGGGGGGGGGGGGCTCCAGGGCCCAGGGCCGGGCCTCACTTGTGTGCCGGGGGGGGGGGGGGGTGGACGACACCTGTGGGATTGTTTTGTGGCCTAGGAGGCCTGTGGGAGCCTGTCAACCTGTGTCGGTGTCACACGGCGGGGGGGGGGAGGCAGGTTGGGGGCCAAGGCCCCTCCCCCAACTGTGCAGGTCTCGTCCCCGCCAGCAGGGGGCAGAAGAGAAACCTCCCCCCACCCCCGGGGTGATATAGACCCAGATGATCACGTCAGGGGGGCACAAAGGCTCTGTCCCTGGGGGGGGGGGCGCCCGATCATCTCCCCAGCTTGAGGGAGCCCTGGCTGGGCTGGCAGGGGGCTGCGGGTCGGGAGTGAGGGGCAGGGCTGGGGGGGGAGGGGTATTACAGCAGGCGGAGGGGAACGGGAGTTTAATGGGGGAGGGGGCGAGATCTTTGGGGCCTCGGGTTCCCCTGGGAGGAACCCCCCCTGGGGCCCCTTTTCCTGTAGGGTGATAAATGGATGAATGGCCCCTCCCCCGCTTTATGCTTCCTTCAACACCCCCCCCCCCCCAGGGGAAATAGCTCGTCTGTGACTCGCCTTCCGCGGCTAATTTCCGGCTCAGCAGCTGGGCCCCCCCCGGGCCCCCCCCACCCGTGACTGTCGGGGGGGGGGGGAAGAATTAAAACAGACACAGCTGAGCGGGTGTCCCTCACTCCCGACCCGCAGCCCCTGCCAGCCCAGCCCCCCCCCCCCCAAGAGCTCTGCGGGTGCCCCTCACTCCCGACCCGCAGCCCCTGCCAGCCCCCCCTCCCCCGGAGTTCTGCGGGTGCCCCTCACTCCCGACCCGCAGCCCCTGCCAGCCCAGCCCCCCCCCCCCCAAGAGCTCTGCGGGTGCCCCTCACTCCCGACCCGCAGCCCCTGCCAGCCCCCCCTCCCCCGGAGCTCTGCGGGTGCCCCTCACTCCCGACCCGCAGCCCCTGCCAGCCCAGCCCCCCCCCCCAAGAGCTCTGCGGGTGCCCCTCACTCCCGACCCGCAGCCCCTGCCAGCCCCCCCTCCCCCGGAGCTCTGCGGGTGCCCCTCACTCCCGACCCGCAGCCCCTGCCAGCCCCCCCCCCCCCGAGCTCTGCGGGTGCCCCTCACTCCCGACCTGCAGCCGCAATTACAGGATACTGAACAGGGCAGAGCCCACCTGGCAAGTGTGTGTCATGTCCCCTCTAGTGCACGCTGGCCAAGGAGGATCGTGGCGGTGCCGGGGGGCTGGCGAGTGAGGGGACGCCGGGGAACAGACGGGTGAGAACTGGCTCTTTGCGCCAGGCCGGACGCTCCCCGTCACCCCGGGGTCAGGCTAGGGCAGCCCTGGGCCCCGCGTCGGGCAGGAGTCGGCAGCGTCAGCGGCTCCTCACTCGGCCTCCCCCCGCCCGCGGCCCCACCGGGGCCGGCCATCGAATGGCAGCGGGAATTGGCCGGCGCTGGTCCGTCGTGAGCAGCATGACAGCGGGGGAGGGGGCGAGCGGGGGCCCCCGCCCCACCCCAGCGCCCGGGGGGGGGGCAGATGCTGGACGGACTGAGCCTGGGCTGGGCCTTGCTGGGCGGGGTCCTCGCTTTGCCAGCCGGTGAGGGGGACGCGCAGCCGGGCCAGGGATCGACGGGGGGGGGGGGGGTGTCGGAGATGGCGTGAGCGGGTCAGGTCTCAGCTCCGGGCATCTCGGGAAAACTCAGTACGAGTCGGGAGTGAGGGGCACCGGCAGGGCTGAGGGGAGCCCAGGGCTGGGCTAGCAGGGGCTGCGGGTCGGGAGTGAGGGGCACCGGCAGGGCTGAGGGGAGCCCAGGGCTGGGCTAGCAGGGGCTGCGGGTCGGGAGTGAGGGGCACCGGCGGGGCTGAGGGGAGCCCAGGGCTGGGCTAGCAGGGGCTGCGGGTCGGGAGTGAGGGGCACCGGCGGGGCTGAGGGGAGCCCAGGGCTGGGCTTGCAGGGGCTGCGGGTCGGGAGTGAGGGGCACCGGCGGGGCTGAGGGGAGCCCAGGGCTGGGCTAGCAGGGGCTGCGGGTCGGGAGTGAGGGGCACCGGCGGGGCTGAGGGGAGCCCAGGGCTGGGCTGGCAGGGGCTGCGGGTCGGGAGTGAGGGGCACCAGGAGGGCTGGGGGGGCAGGGCTGGACTGTGGGCTGGGAGTGAGGGGCACCAGGAGGGCTGGGAGGGCTGGGTATGTGTCAGGGGGCTGCAGGTCGAGAGTGAGGGGCACCAGGAGGGCTGGGGAGGCAGGGCTGGACTATGGGGGGCTGTGGGCTGGGAGTGAGGGGCACCAGCAGGGCTGGGAGGGCTGGGTATGTGTCAGGGGGCTGCAGGTCGGGAGTGAGGGGCACCAGGAGGGCTGGGTATGTGTGTCAGGGGGCTGCAGGTCGGGAGGGGCACCTCCCAATCCCATTAATGGTTCTTTAGGCACGTGCTCTCGGGGGGGTTCCTGCCCCCCCCCATCACCCGCTCCCGTTCGTGGGGGTTTTTTTTGCTGCCCCCTGGCGGCCACTCTCGCCCATCGCAGCCACTCCACAAGGACCAGACACCAGGGTCCCCTTCCCCTGCCCGGACGCCTGGGTTCACCCGTTCTCTCCCTCTCCCCTAGGGGAACCTTTGCGCTGCTACACCTGCCTGTTCCCCACCATCGCGCCCCTGGACTGACTGAAGTTCGTCACCCCCTGCGCCCCCACCCAGCGCTGCCTCACCTCAGTCGCCACGGGACGCAGAGGTCAGTCCGGCCAGCCAGGCACCGGGCCCTTCATGCCGGGGTGGGGGAGATGGACACAGACACCTGTGGAACTCCCTGCTACTGGATTTCAGCAGCACAGCAGGGATCCAGGTGACCAGGGCAGACGGGCTCAGGGGCCTGAGCTGGGGTTACTGGATTGGGTTGATGGTGGCAGTAGTGGGATTCCCGCCCACGGGGAATGGGAAGGGGCCGGTGCTGCACTCGTTGTCCATCTCACTCCCTCCCTCCCCTGCCCCCCAGGTGCCCTGGATCTGGTCGTCTATGAGAAGAGCTGTGGGGAGGCCAGGCTCTGCGGGGCCCGGGGGACGCGCTGGCTGCTGGGGGCCGATTTCACCTACTCCACGGCTTGCTGCTCCAGCGACCTCTGCAACTGCCCCCGACCTGCTGCTCTAAGATCCCCCAGAGCCCCTCCCCTCTGCCCAGGGTCTCAGATCCCCCCTGCCAGCCCTGGGACCCCACCCTGTTCTCCAGGAGCTGTGAGACCGTCTCTTTAACCCCCACCCCACCAACAGCTCCCCTCCTCCCTCTTAGCCCCCCTGCCTGGGGCTCTGTCTCCCTCCAAAATCCATTGAGAGCCTCCTCCCTGCCCACCCCACAGCAGCTGGGTCAGCTGGGAACCCTCCTCTTCCCCCTCTGTCCGCCCCATTGACAGTCCCAAGAAACCCCCTCCAAGACATTGACATCTTCATGTAAAGATCTGTGCCCCGCTCCCCTGAATTGTGCTTGGGAAATAAAGGGTTAAAAGCTGCCCCCGGGGGTGACTGTCTGGAGGAGGGGGGGGGGTGAACCTAGGGGAAGGGTTAGAGTATTGGAATTGGTGGGGGAAGTGGGATCAAGTTAGTGACAGTTTCAAGCCTCCCCCGGTGGCTCCACCCCACCTTGAAGTGTCCAGCTACCGTGAGCCATGTGACCACTGCCAACCAATCAGAACCTCTGAACCTCCCCAACCGCTCCACTATTTCTACCCCCAGACCCGGGCCTGGTCTCTCCCCCAGTGCAGGTACCGGGGGGGGGGGGAGCAGAGTCCGTAGGGGTGAGAGCTCGGCAGTGCTCTCCCGGTTGCCTGGGTCCCCTTCTTGGTCTCCAGCTCCCTAGGACTGAGTGCACTGCATTGCCGTCCCGGACGCCGGGGTCCCATCCCCTCCCCCCACTCTCATGACTCCACCAAGGGGAGTTTAAAGGTTTATTTAACGAGTTTAACATTTGAACACGAATCCCCCTTCCCTCCGGACCAAGTACAGACCCCCCCCAAATCAGCCCCCCCCTCCTCCGGGCGCAACGGCCCCCATGCGGGGTGGGGCCCCAGCGGCCCCCCGGGGCTATTTCAGGGCTTTGGCCACCGTCTCGTAGGCCAGTTCGATCTCCTCGGCGTCGGGGCAGGTGCTGGCGAACTCCTCGCGGGCGTAGGCGTTTCGCAGGTACCGGTGGACGCCCTGCAGCGCCTCGGGGATGGTGAATCCGCGATACTTCTTACACACCACCTGGGGGGCACAGGGGGGGTCACGGCCGGGCTTCGCCCCCCCACAGCTAGATCCACAACCCGGCCACTGGGCCCTATAGCTAAACCCGTGGCCTGACTCACAGCCCCACGGCTAGATCCACGGCCTGACCCATGGCCCTGCAGCCCTATAGCTAAACCACGCAGCCCCGTGCCAGCTGCTTCCCCCACAGCCCTGCACCCCCCTCCACTGTCCGTGGCCGGCCCAGGCCCCGCCCCCCTCCACTGTCCGTGGCCGGCCCAGGCCCCGCCCCCCTCCACTGTCCGTGGCCGGCCCAGGCCCCGTCCCCTCCACTGTCCGTGGCCGGCCCAGGCCCCGCCCCCCTCCACTGTCCGTGGCCGGCCCAGGCCCCGCCCCCCTCCACTGTCCGTGGCCGGCCCAGGCCCCGCCCCCCTCCACTGTCCGTGGCCGGCCCAGGCCCCGCCCCCTCCACTGCCCGCGGCCGGCCCAGGCCCCGCCCCCACCTGGACGATGTGCAGCTTGGGCAGCAGGTTGCAGTCGGCCAGCGTCAGCTCGTCCCCGTCCAGGAACTTGCGGGTCGAGCGCGTCTCGTCCTCGGCGCTCGTCTCGTCCACCTCGTCCGGCAGCGGCGCCAGCAGGTACGTGTCCAGCAGCTTGAGCGCCTTCAGCAGCCCCTTCTGCAGGGCTGGGGGGCAGCCAATGAGAGCCATGAGCCGACGGGGACAGCCAATCAGAGCAGAGGGTGAAGGAAGCGGAGCAGGAGAGGCGGCCAATGAGAATAGAGCGGAGGACAGCCAATCAGAATAGACAGAAAAGCAGCCAATGAAAAGCAGGGGGTGATGTGAGGTGGCCAATGAGAACGAAGAGAAGAGGCACCAACCAATCACAAAGGGCAGCCAAGAGAAAGAGCCAATGAGAACAAAGAGATAAGTAGCGGCAAAGAGATAGCCAATGGGAAGGGGGGGATGGGTTGACTGAGAGCCGACCAATGGGAACAAAGTGGAGGCAGAAGGGCAGCCAATGAGAACAAGGAGATGGGGGCAGGGGCAGGTTTTCCCAGGAGGCAGCCAATGGAAAGACAGAGAGTGACCTGGGGCAGCCAATGAGAAGTGAGGGGTTTCCCCGCCCCCTCCCCCAGGGGGATTCCACTTCACCCATCCCCCGCCCCAGGGAATCCCCCTCCCCCCCTCACCGGGGTCCTGCGCTGGGTTCGAGTTCTTGATGTAGGCGGAGAACTTGGCGAAGACGTCGAGTCCGGCCGTGTTGGACTCGGGGTTACGGGCGGCCAACCTGGGGTACCTGGGGGGGGGGGCAGGGAGAGATGCAGGCATGTGGGGCCCCCCCTGCTTTATGATCAACCCCCCCAGATGCCCCCTCCTCACACACACCTCCCCCCAGCCGCCGGAACCTGCCCCGCTACCCCTCAGACCCCCACAGCCAGAGGAACCAGCTCCCCCACCCCCCACCCAAAAGGAAACACACCCCTCCCCCACCCCGGAAAGCCCCTACCCAGAGTTCTCAGATCCCCCCATTTCGGGGAACCGGTGGGCGGAGCTACCCACCGGGGGGGGGGATAATTCCTTCCCTGGTGGCCTGGGGAACTCCCTGCCACATGATGGCGCGGTGCCCTCCCTTCCCCCGCCCACGGTTCCTGGCACATACTTGGGGGGGCACAGCACCTCCTCCAGGAACTCCTCGATCTTGTTGGTGTCGGTCCGGACCTCGGTCCCGTACATCAGGAAGGGGAGCTGCCCGCCCGGGCAAAGCTTCTGAACGGTCTCAGTCCTCCTGCAATGAGAGACGGGGGCTGCAGGTCGGGAGTGAGGGGCACCGGCAGGGCCGGGGGGAGCCCAGGGGGCCGCGGGTCGGGAGTGAGGGGCTCCGGCAGGGCCGGGGGGAGCCCAGGGGGCTGCGGGTCGGGAGTGAGGGGCTCCGGCAGGGCCGGGGGGAGCCCAGGGGGCCGTGGGTCGGGAGTGAGGGGCACCGGCAGGGCCGGGGGGAGCCCAGGGGGCCGTGGGTCAGGAGTGAGGGGCACCGGCAGGGCCGGGGGGGAGCCCAGGGGGCCGTGGGTCGGGAGTGAGGGGCACCGGCAGGGCCGGGGGGGAGCCCAGGGGGCCGTGGGTCGGGAGTGAGGGGCTCCGGCAGGGCCGGGGGGAGCCCAGGGGGCTGTGGGTCGGGAGTGAGGGGCACCGGCGGGGCCGGGAGGAGCCCAGGGGGCTGCGGGTCGGGAGTGAGGGGCACCGGCGGGGCCGGGAGGAGCCCAGGGGGCTGCGGGTCGGGAGTGAGGGGCACCGGCGGGGCCGGGGGGAGCCCAGGGGGCTGCGGGTCGGGAGTGAGGGGCTCCGGCAGGGCCGGGGGGAGCCCAGGGGGCCGTGGGTCGGGAGTGAGGGGCACCGGCGGGGCCGGGGGGGAGCCCAGGGGGCCGTGGGTCGGGAGTGAGGGGCACCGGCAGGGCCGGGGGGGAGCCCAGGGGGCCGTGGGTCGGGAGTGAGGGGCTCCGGCAGGGCCGGGGGGAGCCCAGGGGGCCGTGGGTCGGGAGTGAGGGGCACCGGCAGGGCCGGGGGGGAGCCCAGGGGGCCGTGGGTCGGGAGTGAGGGGCTCCGGCAGGGCCGGGGGGAGCCCAGGGGGCTGTGGGTCGGGAGTGAGGGGCACCGGCGGGGCCGGGGGGAGCCCAGGGGGCTGTGGGTCGGGAGTGAGGGGCACCGGCGGGGCCGGGAGGAGCCCAGGGGGCTGCGGGTCGGGAGTGAGGGGCACCGGCAGGGCCGGGGGGAGCCCAGGGGGCTGCGGGTCGGGAGTGAGGGGCTCCGGCAGGGCCGGGGGGAGCCCAGGGGGCTGCGGGTCGGGAGTGAGGGGCACCGGCGGGGCCGGGGGGGAGCCCAGGGGGCTGTGGGTCGGGAGTGAGGGGCACCGGCGGGGCCGGGGGGAGCCCAGGGGGGCCGTGGGTCGGGAGTGAGGGGCACCGGCAGGGCCGGGGGGGAGCCCAGGGGGCCGTGGGTCGGGAGTGAGGGGCTCCGGCAGGGCCGGGGGGAGCCCAGGGGGCTGTGGGTCGGGAGTGAGGGGCACCGGCATTGCCGGGGGGAGCCCAGGGGGCTGCGGGTCGGGAGTGAGGGGCACCGGCAGGGCCACGGGGGCGCCCAGGGGGCCGTGGGTCGGGAGTGAGGGGCTCCGGCAGGGCCGGGGGGAGCCCAGGGGGCTGTGGGTCGGGAGTGAGGGGCACCGGCGGGGCCGGGGGGAGCCCAGGGGGCTGCGGGTCGGGAGTGAGGGGCACCGGCGGGGCCGGGAGGAGCCCAGGGGGCTGCGGGTCGGGAGTGAGGGGCACCGGCAGGGCCGGGGGGAGCCCAGGGGGCTGCGGGTCGGGAGTGAGGGGCTCCGGCAGGGCCGGGGGGAGCCCAGGGGGCTGTGGGTCGGGAGTGAGGGGCACCGGCGGGGCCGGGGGGAGCCCAGGGGGCTGCGGGTCGGGAGTGAGGGGCACCGGGGGGAGCCCAGGGGGCTGTGGGTCGGGAGTGAGGGGCTCCGGCAGGGCCGGGGGGAGCCCAGGGGGCTGCGGGTCGGGAGTGAGGGGCTCCGGCAGGGCCGGGGGGAGCCCAGGGGGCTGCGGGTCGGGAGTGAGGGGCACCGGCGGGGCCGGGGGGGAGCCCAGGGGGCCGTGGGTCGGGAGTGAGGGGCACCGGCGGGGCCGGGGGGAGCCCAGGGGGCCGTGGGTCGGGAGTGAGGGGCACCGGCAGGGCCGGGGGGGAGCCCAGGGGGCCGTGGGTCGGGAGTGAGGGGCTCCGGCAGGGCCGGGGGGAGCCCAGGGGGGCCGTGGGTCGGGAGTGAGGGGCACCGGCAGGGCCGGGGGGGAGCCCAGGGGGCCGTGGGTCGGGAGTGAGGGGCTCCGGCAGGGCCGGGGGGAGCCCAGGGGGCTGTGGGTCGGGAGTGAGGGGCACCGGCGGGGCCGGGGGGAGCCCAGGGGGCTGTGGGTCGGGAGTGAGGGGCACCGGCGGGGCCGGGAGGAGCCCAGGGGGCTGCGGGTCGGGAGTGAGGGGCACCGGCAGGGCCGGGGGGAGCCCAGGGGGCTGCGGGTCGGGAGTGAGGGGCTCCGGCAGGGCCGGGGGGAGCCCAGGGGGCTGCGGGTCGGGAGTGAGGGGCACCGGCGGGGCCGGGGGGGAGCCCAGGGGGCTGTGGGTCGGGAGTGAGGGGCACCGGCGGGGCCGGGGGGAGCCCAGGGGGCCGTGGGTCGGGAGTGAGGGGCACCGGCAGGGCCGGGGGGGAGCCCAGGGGGCCGTGGGTCGGGAGTGAGGGGCTCCGGCAGGGCCGGGGGGAAACCCAGGGGGCTGTGGGTCGGGAGTGAGGGGCACCGGCATTGCCGGGGGGAGCCCAGGGGGCTGCGGGTCGGGAGTGAGGGGCACCGGCAGGGCCACGGGGGCGCCCAGGGGGCCGTGGGTCGGGAGTGAGGGGCTCCGGCAGGGCCGGGGGGAGCCCAGGGGGCTGTGGGTCGGGAGTGAGGGGCACCGGCGGGGCCGGGGGGAGCCCAGGGGGCTGCGGGTCGGGAGTGAGGGGCACCGGCGGGGCCGGGAGGAGCCCAGGGGGCTGCGGGTCGGGAGTGAGGGGCACCGGCAGGGCCGGGGGGAGCCCAGGGGGCTGCGGGTCGGGAGTGAGGGGCTCCGGCAGGGCCGGGGGGAGCCCAGGGGGCTGTGGGTCGGGAGTGAGGGGCACCGGCGGGGCCGGGGGAGCCCAGGGGGCTGCGGGTCGGGAGTGAGGGGCACCGGGGGGAGCCCAGGGGGGCTGTGGGTCGGGAGTGAGGGGCTCCGGCAGGGCCGGGGGGAGCCCAGGGGGCTGCGGGTCGGGAGTGAGGGGCACCGGCAGGGCCGGGGGGAGCCCAGGGGGCTGCGGGTCGGGAGTGAGGGGCACCGGCAGGGCCGGGGGGAGCCCAGGGGGCCGCGGGTCGGGAGTGAGGGGCTCCGGCAGGGCCGGGGGGAGCCCAGGGGGCTGCGGGTCGGGAGTGAGGGGCACCGGCAGGGCCGGGGGGAGCCCAGGGGGCTGCGGGTCGGGAGTGAGGGGCACCGGGGGGAGCCAGGGGGCTGCGGGTCGGGAGTGGGGGGCACCGGCCACGTCTCACCCACCGTTTGGTGTCCACCGTGGTGACGTTGAAGGTGACCCCCTTCAGCCAAAGCACCATGAAGAGTCGCTGGGAGAAGGGGCAGTTCCCGATCTTGGCCCCATCGCTGCCGGCCTGGGACACAGAGCGGGGGGGGGGGGGGGGGGGATCAGCCACTGCCCAGTGCCCGGGACAGGGGCAGGATCGTCCCCAAAGGCCCAATCCCCGGAGGCTTTTACATTCCCCCCCACCCTCTGGGGCAGGACTGCCCCGCCCCCCTGGGGACTCCCCGTTCTGCTCCCCCCCCCCCCCCGGTCCAGGCTGCAAGACCGGAAGTCACCACCAGGGGGCGCCCCAGGTATGTCACCTGATAGGTGTCCTGCAATACCAGCCTTGACCACCAGATGGCGCCCTACGCCTGCCCCATAGGGACCCGGCTCCCCTTTGGCGACTCCCCATAGTCCCCCTCCCCCCACCCGCTCCCGCTCGGTGCCCTGGGGGGCGGGGACTGGATCTCTAGGGATATGGGGGGGGGCGAGTCCCTGACTGACAGCGCCTGGGGCTGGGGGAGCAGCAGGAAGGGGGAGGGCCTGTGGGGTGAGGTGGTATCTGTGGGGAGGCGGGGGATGGGAAGGAGGGGGGTGCCTGGGTGGGAGGGGATGGGGTGGGGGCAGAGCGGAGCCAGATCCTGCTGCCCGTTGCCAACACCCACCAGGCCGCCAGCCGGTTGCCAGGGAGACGCCCAGCAACCAGCCCCCTCCACCAGGTGACAGGCAGAGCCAATTGCTAGGCAGCTGCTTCACACCCGCCCTTTCTACCAGCCCCCACAAACCGGTGCCTTCGGATACACCTGAAAACCAGACACAGCCGGTTGCTATGGAGATGACCACCCATCCCCACTCCTCCTGGCAATCATTGTTATGGACACACACAATTACCCTCACAACACATGGCCCCGCCCCTCAAGTGGGCCACACCCACAGCCAGTTGCTGTGGTTAAACAGGTCACACCCACACACCAAGTGACAGGCATGACGGGTTGCCATGGAGAAACAAACACACGCCGCCCAGTGATGGTTATTACAGGGATGCACCCGCCCTGCCCTGCCACAACAGCTACAGCCGGCAAACACAGGCAGGACTCAGGGGGAACCCGGACACCTGGGTTTTTTCCCCGGCTCTGGAGGGGAGTGGGGTCTGGTGAGTCAGAGAAGGGGGGGGCTGGGAGTCAGGACTCCTGGGTTCTCTCCCTGGCTCTGGGAGAGGAGTGGGGACTAGTGGTTAGAGCAGAAGGGCTAGGAGTAGCAGGGGGCTGTGGGTCAGGAGTGAGGGGCACCAACTGAGCAGGGTGGGACGGGGCTGGACTGGGATATCAGGGTGATGCGGGTCAGGATTGAGGGGCACCAGTAGAGCCAGGTGTGTATCATAAGCCCTATACTGCAAAGAGCTGCAGTGATTCCCCTAGGACTATCCCCTCCCAGCTGTCCCCTGTGGTCCAAGCCCCCAGCACCCACCCTCGTCCAGTCCTCAAACAGCCAGAACCCCATGATAACACCCCCCTCCCCCTCCGTCCCCGCAAATTCCACCTCCAATCTGTCCCAGCTCCTCCTGGACCGGCAGCCACATCCCTGCCCCACACCGTCCAAACAAAGGAAATGCAGGGCCTGTCCCTTTAAGATCAGCCCCACTTTCCCTGTAATGCTGCCCTGGTCCTTACCCCACCCCAGAGACACTCCAGCCCCACTGACTCAAGGAGGGTCAGAGACTCGCCCTTCCAAGGTGCGATCCGGCCAGGCAGAGCCGAGAAACGTTGAGTCAACCCAAGGCTCCTTACTGCTCTGTGCTTGGGGCCCGCTCACCCCCTTCCCTGCGGTGATGTCACCCCGGAGGGTCACATTCCTGGGGTTAAATGGAGCCTTCCTCTAACTTCGCTCCCCCCGCCCCTCTTGGATCTGCTGCAGGAGCGGGGGGGGGGGGGGCGCAGGAGGTTCTGGGGGGCAGCAGGGGGCGCTCGCCTGCAGGGAGCGGGGGGGGGGGGAGCCTCAGCTCAGGGCTCTCCAAAAACAAACCCCCCGCCCCACCCCATGTGCTGCACAGACAGGTAAGGAGAGAGACAGGCCCTGTCCCTGATGAGTTTACTGTCTACCTGGAGAAACCAGGATCCCCATTCAACAGACAGGGAAACTGAGGCAGCAGTCACTTGCCCATGGCCCCCCCTCCTAGGACTGGGGGAGAGAAACCCAGGAGTCCAGGCCCCCACCCTGCTGCTCTAGCCCACTGGACTCCATTCCCCTCCCTGAGCCAGGGACAGAACCCAGGAGTCCTGGCCCCCAGCCCCCCATTCTAACCCACCAGACCCCCCTCCCCTCCCCCAGCAGAGTCCTGTTCGGCAGGAACTCAAGTCACACTAATTCGCAGCCACTTTGAAGTCCCAGGAGCCGCACCCCAGGGAGTGGGTGAGTCCAGCCCAGGGAAACCAGCCCTCAGCCCTGTTTGGATTTGAAACAGACAAAGAAAATCTGGTCCGGGAACCTGCTCCGGAGAAAACGACAGGAGACAAGGAGGGGGTGTAGCTAGGAAGAAACCAGACAAGGGAGGGACTATGCACAGCTGAGCATAGAACCCAGGTGTCCTGGCCCCCACCCCCACCCCCAAGCCAGGGAGAGAACCCAGGAGTCCTGTTTTGTGTCCTGATCCAGACACACACAAGAAAAGAGGGAGAGATAGAAAGAGGGGAACAGAAGAGAAACTGCATAAGACAGAAAGAGGAGACGCAGATCAAAGCGGAGCAGAAGGAAAGGCCGCGGCTGCGTTACTCAACTGTTGGGGCGTACAAAACTCGTACAAAGTTTGGATTAAGATCTCCCAGTGGGGGGGGGGAGACTTGAGGGGGGGGCGGGGAAATCGAAAGGAGAGGAAGCGAAAAGAACAGGGGGGAAAGAGCTGTGAAAGAGAGAAGAGACGGTTTAACTGACCCAGCCAGAGAGAGAGAAGGAGACAGGCAGAGAATCTTTTTCCCCCAAAAAAAATGGTTTTAAAATTTCCCCCATTTCGGGCGTTTCAAACCCCGCTCTGGGCAGACTGGTTTCCGGCACCTTTCTTTCAGTTTAGCTTAGTCCAGTTTCTCAACACAGGCCTTGTTTACATGGGAAACTCACTGCAGTGCTGCCCCCCCCCGCCCCACGGATGCTTTAAGGCCTGGTTGTGGTTTCATGTCACCTACGTGAGTTTAGTCTTTTAGCCGGATGTACAATTAATTCAAGTTGGCTGCATTCGAGTTAGGATCCACGGACTTAGTCCTAGCTGCAGTGAGATTGTCCACAGGACAAATTAACTCCCAAGATACCCAGAGCGGGCGGATTAGCTGCTGATCAGTTGTGCCGTTTCAACCCGCAGCCTCAGACCAGACCCGAAATGGCCTTCAAATGATGCGCGCATTGGAAAGTTTGAACATTTTTCCGTTCCCGAATTGGGAGGAGAAGCCAAAATCTCAACATTTTACACCACCCGGAAAATTGACCAAAGCCAAAAATCCACTTCCGGTCAATCAAGACATCTGGGTCATTTCAAAGTGTTTCATCTCGGTCTGGAGCTTTTTAAAACTCGAACTTCCAACCCAAAGTCATTTCCAAGTGAAAATCGAAGCTTTTCGCTCCAAGAAGGGCCACAAAAAAAAAAACCCGGGATGTGTCAACATTCGCCAAACTTTCCGCCCCAGAATGGAAATGTTCATTGAAATCGACACTTTCACAAAGGAAAGTTTGGGGTGGAGAAACTGGGTGTGTCCCCCTCCCCCAATGAAGAACTTTTCATGGAGAAAATTCTCCTGCAGCCTGCACCCCCGTTGGGCCAAGCCAGACACAAGTAGCGCCGCACTTGACGGGAGATTAATCAGGACTTACGTGCTTTCATTAACACTACAGCTCTTTTTGCATCAAAAAATGTCACTTTGTTGAAAACGTTGGCAAAAAAGGATCGGACTCAGACTCAGAAAACACCGACAAAAGTTCTCCAAAAGTTTTGTGGCTACGTTTTCCAAAACAACCACCAAAATAATCCGGTTTTACAAATCAAACCGGCTTTTTTCTCGGGACATTTAAGCTCATCAGACCAAAGGAAGTTTTTTTAAAAGTTTGAAAACGGGAAGACCCAAACCGGCCAAACGTTTGGTTT
>JAVMKO010000012.1:1081573-1111291 GCA_032164245.1 Sternotherus odoratus
GGTAAAGGGTCCCCAGGGTTAATTCCCCTCCCTGTAACAAAGTCACCCCTCGTTTCCCGGTGAATTTGGCTGGTGCCGGGGTCCAGCCGTCGGATTGGAAAACTCTCTAGCCTCAAATTTCTGCCCCTTTCCGGCCACGCCTGTCTCCCCGCAACCCCTCCATGGAGCTAAACGGACCAAGCTCCTGGAGTCAGGGTATCTAGATCTTTCATCATTGACGTGGGTCTTCTCTGAGCCCTCGGCAACTGATCGACGCCCTCCCCGAATCCAGAGTTCAAATCCCCTCAGGATGGCATCGGCGCTTTCTCCCCCTCGCCCCCAAATCTTTGCCAGAGCCCCCGTTTCCCAGAAGGGAGCCCCCCCCCCGACAGGCCACTCCGTTCCCCGCCAGCGAGATCCTTACCGGTCTCCGGTGTCCTCCCGCTCCGGGTGCCTCTCCCTTATCCTCTGGGAACGGCACTGGGTTTATGTACCTGCCTCCCCGCCCCGAATGCCCGACCGGCTGGATCACAGCGGGCGAAGTCACGGGGTGGGGAGAAGTTGGGGTGTTTTCACAATCGCCCCGGAGCTGCCGGTAGGGTTGGTAGCCTGACAGGTTGACACTGTACCCAGCATCCTTCACCCCACCCCTCGCCAGGGTCACTTGGCTATGTTTCTTGGGGGTTTGGGGGCTAAGGCCGGGGGGGGTGGTCAGATTAGAGGGAGGTGGAATTGGGGCACAGCAGATCTGAAACCCCCTCCCAGCTCCCTTTATGGGATCTGGAGGGGGGGGGCCCTGCCCATCGGGGGGGGGGAAGCGGATCCCCCATCCCTTCCCCCCCTCATGTGAGCTGGGATTTGGAGGGAGTCTTGTCAATCTAGGGAGGTGTCTGACCCTCTCTCCTGCCCCCTGACATCAGCTAGGATCTGGGGAGCCCTGCCCCTATGGGGGTGTCTCCACCCCTTGCCCTCACAAGTTGAGGTGCACAGCACCGCTGGTGGGAGGGGGGTGGGATGGCCTGGCCAGCGTGTGGGGCAGACAGAGGGTGGACTGGTGGGCCTGGCTGAAAGGGGGGGACTCCCAGCTGGTGGGGAGCAGTGGGGGTCCGGCTCAGTGGCCAGCTGGGCTACCTGACCAAGGACACGTGTGGCCCTCCAAGAAGCCGCTGCCCGGGGTCCGGGTCCGAGCCACACGCCCCGAAGCCCGAGACCGCAAGGCGCCCCCTGCCGCCATCTCTTGGCAAGGGGGGGAACCGCTGGTTGGGCCGGGCCTCATTTGCATACCGGCCCCGGGACAGTTTGGGGCGCTGTGGTGAAAATCGAGCAAAGTTTGGAGGCTGGGAGAGGAGGCTGGGCGTAAAATGCTGCTCTTCATGTTAGGAGAAGAAAGGACAAGGGAGGGCAGGAAACACAGCCGGGGCGGGGACTCGCCCTCACCAAAAGCTCAGGCCGGAGTGGTTGTCAAAGGAAGCCTGTGAGGGACTCGATCAGGAGAGGAGAGAAAGACCTGTTTGTGGTTCTAGGTATTAGCCAAGCATTGGAGAATAACACACATTCATTTTTAGAACGACTGGATTTTTTTAACCTTCGAAGTAGCTGCGGCGTTCAGTCTTCCCCGCCCCTGTCATTTGGTTACAGGTTTTAGAGAAGAGCACTTTGCTCCAAAATGTTAGACGAGTATTGGAGTAGAATAGGGGACGGAGAAGAGGGAAGGTTTCACAATTACCACCAGGGCTGGGAGATCCGGTCTTGGCTGGCACAGGTGTGGGCGTCTGGCTTCCCCAGGAGCGATATTGCTCAAGGGATCTAAGGTGACGCTGGAATTTTTCCCCACCTTCCCATCCGGCTCTTGATCAACCTCTCTCCTGTAATTAGAACCTGGCTCTGAGCTCCTGCCCCCTTTCCCTAACCACCAGGCCCCAATCGTCAAGCTGGGGAGAGAACCCAGGAGTCCTGACTCCCACCCCCACTCCTGCTCCTGCTCTAACCACCAGACTCGCCTCCCCTCCCAGAGCTGAGAGAAGAACCCAGGAGTCCTGGCTCCCAGCCTTACCTGCTCCAACTACTGGACCCCTCTCCCCTCCAGAGCTGGGGAAAGAACCCAGGAGTCCTGGCTCCCAGCCTTACCTGCTCCAACCACTGGAACCCTCTCCCCTCCCAGAGCTGGGGAAAGAACCCAGGAGTCCTGGCTCCTAGCCTTACCTGCTCCAACCACTGGACCCCTCTCCCCTCCCAGAGCTGGGGAAAGAACCCAGGAGTCCTGGCTCCCAGCCTTACCTGCTCCAACCACTGGACCCCTCTCCCCTCCCAGAGCTGGGGAAAGAACCCAGGAGTCCTGGCTCCTAGCCCTCCCCCGCCTAGACCCACTATTGAGATCATGGCCCCATGAACTAGGGGCTAGGTGCTGCACGTTCAGGGGCGTGTGACACTGTGACAGCAGTTCCTTCTGGGGGGGGGGGGAATTAGACCCCATTTGTCCCCCTCCATGCCCCTGAATCTTAAAGGGCCAGTTGTCCATCTACCCCCCCAACCAGTTTCCTACAGGAGGCAGAAATGGGATTCACTAGTGGGAGAGGTTGATGGGAGCTGGGCTGGGCCAGCATTGGGCCCCTTGAGGTGTGATGTGGGGGTTCCCTCTGGCCCGGGAGAGTGAGGCCGAAACAGTGACTCCACATTGGGGGCAGGTTGAACTGATCCCTGGTGGGAGTGGGACAGTCCCCGGCTCTGTTTTGGGGCTCGCAGTGGCCACTGGGAGTCACGTGGGGATGGGGAGAGCCACCTGGAGAGCTGGGGGGGCAGGAACTGGGGGGTGAGAGTGAAATGGGCGGTGTCCCCTTTAAGAGCCAGTCTGGGTATTGGGGAGCGGCCCCTTTAAGAAGAGCAGTAACAGGCAGCGGCCCCTTTAAGAAGAGGAGTAACAGGGATCGGTCCCTTTAAGAGCGTCTTCCCCCCCCCCCAACCTCGCTTCCGCGTTTGGCCCAAGACCCGGGTCACGTGGCGAGGGAGCTCCGCCCCCGCCGGAGGCCGCGCCTGAACGAAGCTCCCGCCCCAGTGCGCCTGCGCGGCCCGGGCCCGATCGCTGCTGCCGGGCTCCGGCGGCCCCACGCGGCTCCGGGATGGTGAGTGCGTGACGTCACTGCCCCCCCCCGGGACATGCAGGGGGAGGGGCGGTAGTGCGGGGGGGCTGGGGGCCATGCGGGGGGGCTGGGGGCCATGCGGGGGGGGGGCGCTGGGGGGCCATGCGGGGGGGGCTGGGGGGGCAGCGTAGCATTTTCCAGCTGCTGGAGGTATGTGGGGGGGCCCCGGGCGCCCTTGGGGCCTGTGGGGGGGGGCGTTGGGTTTGGTGCCCGGGGGGGTCGATGGAGACTGGGGGGGTGTCAGTCTCGGGGGGGGGGGCGCACTGGGGCAGAGCCGTGGAGGAACCGCCCCCCAGCGAGCCTGGGGAGGAGGGACCCCCTGGCTGGCCTGGGGTGGGGGTGGCGAGCGGAAATGCCCCCCCCCCCGGTTGTGCCCGTGACCCAGGGAGACACCCCACCCCCGGCAGCGACCCCAGGTGCTGGGGGTGGGGGGCGTGTGAACGCTGAATGGGGGGAGGTCGGGATTCGGGAGGCGAGGGGGGGAGGGGCGATGTCTCTGTCTCTCCCTGGGGGTCTCACTTTCCCCCCCCCCCTCCAGCTGTTCTACTCCTTCTTCAAGTCCCTGGTGGGGAAGGACGTGGTGGTGGAGTTAAAAAACGACCTGAGGTGAGTCCTGGTGAACACGGGGTCCCCCCTTGCCTCCCAGCCCCCCATCTTTAACCCACCAGACCCCCCAGAGCCGGGGAGTGAACCCAGGAGTCCGGGCTCGTAGCCCCCCATCTCTAACCCACCAGACCCCCCAGAACCAGGGAGTGAACCCAGGAGTCCGGGCTCGTAGCCCCCCCTCTCTAACCCACCAGACCCCCCAGAACCAGGGAGAGAACCCAGGAGTCTGGGCTCCCAGCCCCCCATCTCTAACCCACCAGACCCCCCAGAGCCGGGGAGTGAACCCAGGAGTCCGGGCTCGTAGCCCCCCATCTCTAACCCACCAGAACCCCCAGAGCCAGGGAGAGAACCCAGGAGTCCGGGTTCCCAGCTCCTCTCTCCCCCCGCTCTAACTCACCAAACCCCGCTCCGTTCCAGAGTTGGGGAGTGAACCCAGGAGTCCTGGCTCCCCATCCCCTCCCAGCTGCTGTAACTACTGTACCCCACTTCCCTGTAGTAACACCCCCTCCCCCTTCTGTTGCAGTATCTGTGGGACCCTCCATTCTGTGGATCAGGTAAGACATTTCCAGGTTATTTTCGGAGCATTTTCCTCCTCGGTACACCTGACCCAGGAGATTCCCCCACCCTGCAGTCGAATCGGCGCCTGCATGTGCCCCCCCCCCCCCCCCAATCCCACCCCTGAACCAACCTGTCCCACATCCTGGGGACACATGGGAGTCGGTTCCCATACAGGGGAAAGGCCCCAGCCCCTCCCCACCACTTTAAGCCGGCCTGTCCCCGAATCTGAGCCAGATCGGAGCTGGTGCCCCCTCCCAGGGAAAGGCCCCCTGTGGACTCCCCTCTGCCCCCCAAGCCAGCCAATCCTAGAGCTGGGTGGGAGCCGGCACCCCCTAGAGGGGACAGGCCCCTGCCCCCCTCCTCTTGCTATCCCTGCAGAGCGATGCAGAAGGTGGCCCCTCGCCCCCTCCCTCTGGGTGTTAACCGTCCACGTGTCTGTCTGTCCTGCCAGTACTTGAACATCAAGCTGACGGACATCAGCGTGACGGATCCGGAGAAGTACCCCCACATGGTAAGGAGCCAGCCCCCCGTTCTGGGCCGGGATGGAGGGGGCCTTGGTGGGGTGCGTGGGGAGGGGAGCACAGTGAGCCCCGAGAGGCTGTCTGGGGGGCGATCAGATGTGCTGATGGGATCTCTTACGGGAGGGGGGGTGGGGGGGGCAGGGTCACAGACACCAGGGGTGGGTCTTATCTCCTAGCCTGCAGTGGGTGGGGCCATATATGAAGGGGGCGGAGCCACGGACAAGGGGGGTGGGCTCTGACACCCACACACACCAGCGGGGTGTGTGTGTGTGTGTGTGTGACAATGAGGGGTGGGTTCTGACCCCGCCAGCCAGCAGGGGGTGGGGTCTGATCCGGCCCGTGGGGGGCTCTGACACCCCCCCACTCCAGCGAGGGGACCCCCCACTCCAGCGAGGGGACCCCTCACCCCGGTGTCTCCCCCCAGCTCTCGGTGAAGAACTGCTTTATCCGGGGCTCGGTGGTGCGCTACGTGCAGCTGCCGGCGGATGAGGTGGACACGCAGCTGCTCCAGGACGCCGCCCGCAAGGAGGCGCTGCAGCAGAAGCAGTGACCCTCCCCCTTCCCCCCCCCCCCCCCGCCCCGCCGCAGGGGGTGCTGGGCTGGTCCTGGAGGAGAGACGTCCGCCTCTGGGCCGTACAGTGTCCCCCCCCCCCCCCCCCCGTCCCCCCCGGCCGCTAGACCATGGGGAAACTGGTGCTCCCGGACGCCTGGGTCCGTGGCTGCTGAGTCGCTGTCCAGGAGCCCGGATGCCTGGGTCCACTCTGCTCCCTCCATGCTCTGGGAGTAGGAGCTGAGCCCCTATCCAGGAGCCCAGATGCCTGGGTTCTTCCTTTTCACCGGACTCCTGGGTTTGTCTCTGCTTGTGCTGAGGAGAGAATAGGAAGAGCAGAGGGGAACCCAGGCATCCGGGGCCTTGCATGTGGGCTCAGCGTCTACTCAAGAGAATTGGGTGGGGGCTGTGCCCTTTCTAGGGGCCCGGACACCTGGGTTCAACCCCCCCCGCCCTCCCCAGATCTAGGACACCTGGGTCTGTGTGCTCCCTGAGCTGCTTTTCTCTTGTGGGATGAATATTGGGGTGATTCCTAGGTTTGTGCCCCCCCTTGGGGAAAAGATTGGGGGGGGGCACAATCTAATCTGAAGGGATCCCTTTAGTTCCGGTCTGAATCGCCCCACCCCCTCTTTCACCTCCGGGGCCATGGCCAGTCAAGCCTCATTCTTATTTTTAAACTTTAATTTCTCGTTGGGGGGGGGGGTTAGTCGCCCCCCATCTTCCGGGGCGGCAGGGACTGAGCTCCTGGGGTGCTGTTAACCCCAGTAGTTCCCTAGCTGGCAAAATCCTGGAAAAGTTCTGGGGCATCTGAATGTCCTCTCCATTTCCCGGGGGGAGGGGAGCGATGCTGTTTGGGGGGCGGGGGGCTGGGTTTTTTTTAGGGTCTGGGCCAAGGGAGATGAAGGGGTTTTTTTTGTATGTTTGATTCGTGGCTCGAAGACTCGGGCGGAATAAAAGTTTGGAGCCTGGTTACAATCTTTTGTTGTTTATGGTAGGGTCTACAGTCTGCTCCAGCCCAGTGTCCTCTCTTGGCTCAGATGCCCAGGTCCATGTTCACGCCCCCCTGTCCATTCTAGATCCTGAGCTGCCGTCCAGGCTCCTGGATGCTTGGGTGGATTTTTGCTTTTCCCCTCTCCTCTCCCAGGAGCAGAAGCTGAGCTCCCATGCAGAGCCCCAGATACCTGGGTTCATCTGTGGTCTACATGTGGGGAAACTGAGGCACAAGGAGGGGACTTCCTCACTCTCACAAGCAATCAAGGCCAGAGCAGGGCTGAGAACCCAGGGGTCCTGGCCCTCAGCCGTGACCCGATCTTCCCTTGGCTGCTCCCCTGAGACTGGTGGTGTGTTCAGGGCCCCCAGAGGGGACGGGGGGGGGGGGGGAGTGGCTCCTTGGTTGGTCCCTTCAGCGTGGTCATGTTCTCTCTTGCACAGAACTTTTAAATAATATTGCATCATCAAACACTATGACATCACTCTGGAAGGCACTGCCCCTTTCATGTTACATCATTGTCCAATGGGGTCCTGCCACTTTAAATGTTCAGACCCCGCCCCTTTCTCAGGATGACCTCATCTGTCTTAACTTTCTGCCCTGCAAACACTTACAGCAGGCTCAGGTGCCCTGTCCTAAGGGATCTTGCCTTTAAGAAATATTACATCATTGGGGGACTCCATATTCCTCCCCTTTAAAAGAGGATGTCCTCAGATAAGGCTCCACCCCTTCCCCTAGGCTGCCTTCGGCAGGTTCCTCTAAGCTCCTCCCATTTGTGATGTCATCAGGCCCTGCCCTCTTTCAGAGTGGCACTGACAGCTGTGGCTTGGTGTCATAGTGGCCCATGAAGCCCCGCCCACTCGACGACTATTGCCCAATCCCCTTCAAGAGATGAGGTCACTGCCATGGGTTCTGCCCCTTTAACAGTCTTAGGTCCTCCCCCCGAGGCTGGGGATTGGCTGCTTCAGCACACAACCGCCTGTTGATTGGTTGGCATGAGATGGTGAGAATGCTGTACCAGCCAATGGGAAGGCAGGGTGAGGGTGCCCTCATTCTTCTACAGTGGGGTTTAGTGGGTGGGGGCTGGGAGCTAGGACTCCTGGGTTCTACCCCAGTTCTGGGAGGGGAGTGGGGCCTAGTGGTTAGTGGGAACCTGGGTTCCCTCCCTGGCCCTAGGAGGGGAGGGCTGGGAGCCAGGACTCCTGGGTTCCCTCCCTGGCTCCTCCTTTCCTAGTTAAGTGATCACCCTTTAGCCCCCACCTCCAGTCCTATGAACACTGAATCCCCATCCCTGCCTGCAGCCTGGGCAACCAGGGGTTAAAATCCCCCCCAGCCGCAAATGCTCTGCAAACATCCAGCAAATGCTTTGCACCACCAGGTCCCGGTCCCTCCCTTCCCCAGAGCCCCCCAAGCAGCATCCCCCACACTCACCCTGGGGGACTCACCCTGGGGGACACCCCCTACACACCACCCTCCTGCCCCACTCCCCATTTGCAAATGGTTTGCAGAGCCCTGGGGGAATGTGCTGCTGGGGGGGGGTGAGAGAGAGGAAAGGGGGACCCCCTCCTCCTGCCCCCCCTTCCCAGCAGCCTTTGCAGCTGGCCGCAAGCAGAGGAGACAGGAGCAGAATTTACAGGCAAAAGGAGGAACCCAGGTACCGTCCTGCTGCAGAAGAGGGGGTGCTGAGGGTGCCACGACAGGAACATGAGGGACCTTTGGCCTATGGGGAACCCCAATATTTAGCATTCATGCAACAGGCCCCATGGCTGGTGGACTGGCTGGACGAAGGCTTCTCCAGCATCATCGAGCTGGGGGTGGTGAGTGAGCCACGCCGGGACCCCACCCGCTACCAGCCGGGCCTAGAGATGGAGGCCTGGTGCCCCCTCTTCCGGGGGCTGAACCGCACCCGCATCCTGGCCCTCAGCGGTGAGTGAGCCAGTGAACGAGCGCCCCCCTCAGGCCAGGCACTGCCCTCCCCCGTCCCACCCACGGCTCTGTCCAGACTAGATCTGTCCGTCCCTCCCTCCATCCTTCTCCCCCCCCCCCGTTCCATCCTCCATCCCCCCCAACCCCTTGTCCATCCATCCCACACTTCTCCGTCTGTCCGTCCCTCCCTCCATCCTTCTCCCCCCCCGTTCCATCCTCCATCCCCCCCAACCCCTTGTCCATCCATCCCACACTTCTCCGTCTGTCCGTTCCCTCCTCCATCCCTCCCTCCACCTTGTCTCTCTCTCTCTGTCTCTCCCCCCACAGGGGACAGGCAGGAGTTGAAATGGATCCAGATCCAGGCAGGGGGGTGTCCCAGGAGCCACTGGGTGGCCAGGACACTGTGGGGCCCCCCCCACTGCTGGGTGGCGACATGGAGACGGGACAGAGTTCCCCCCCCCCCCCGAGAGAAGGATACAGAGCACAGGTGGGTGCTGCCCCCCACCTAGGGTGACCAGACAGCAAGTGTGAAAAATCGGGACAGGGTAAAGGGTAATAGGAGCCTATGTAAGAAAAAGACCAAAAAATCGGGACTGTCCCTATAAAATCGGGACAACTGGTCACCCTACCCCCACCCCATACCGGATGCCTGGGTCCCATTCCCCATCCCTGTCTCCAGCCCCCTAGGGGTCAGAGTGCTGCACTGCCGTCCCGGATGCCTGGGTCCTATTCCCTTAGAAGCCAGCAAGTCTCACCCAGTGAGAATGTTTCTTGTCTCATTCCAGGAGGCGACGCCGATGATGTCACCACCTCGGTGTTTGGTATGGCTCAGGTGGGGCTAGACAGTGATACTACCCGGAGGGTTAATAATGGCCCGGCCCGGGGGGTGCAAGACGATGGTACGGCCTGGGGCCATTGATGGTGGTACAGCTTAGATGAGGGGTGAGTTTATGGTACAGCCCAGGAGGGCAAGGCAATAATTTGGCTCAAGGTGTGTGTGTTATAATGGACTGGTCCATTGTAAGGGTATCTGGGGGAGATCCCGCTGCCATTGACCCCTCTTTTCTCTCCCCCCCCCCCCCGTAGCCTATTGTGTGGGTCAGTCCCAGTTCCAGCCCAGCAGTGCGGCCGTCATCAAGAACTCGCTGCGCAACAAGCTGGGCTGCCTGAGAGACCCGTCCCGGCAGCAGGGGACCACCAGGGGGCGCCCCACGGCCTGAGAGCCCCGTCCCGGCAGCAGGGGACCACCAGGGGGCGCCCCACAGCCTGAGAGCCCCGTCCCGGCAGCAGGGGACCACCAGGGGGCGCCCCACGGCCTGAGAGCCCCGTCCCGCCAGCAGGGGGGCGCCCCACGGCCTGAGAGCCCCGTCCCGCCAGCAGGGGACCACCAGGGGGCGCCCCACGGCCTGAGAGCCCCGTCCCGCCAGCAGGGGACCACCAGGGGGCGCCCCACGGCCTGAGAGCCCCGTCCCGCCAGCAGGGGACCACCAGGGGGCGCCCCACGGCCTGAGAGCCCCGTCCCGCCAGCAGGGGACCACCAGGGGGCGCCCCACGGCCTGAGAGCCTCGTCCCGCCAGCAGGGGACCACCAGGGGGCGCCCCACGGCCTGAGAGCCTCGTCCCGCCAGCAGGGGACCACCAGGGGGCGCCCCACAGCCTGACAGACCCATCCCGCCAGCAGGGGACCACCAGGGGGTGCCCCACAGCCTGAGAGCCCCGTCCCGCCAGTAGGGGACCACCAGGGGGTGCCCCACAGCCTGAGAGCCCCGTCCCGCCAGCAGGGGGCGCCCCACAGCCTGAGAGACCGGTCCCGCCACCAGGGGCCCACGCCATAGCCTGACACCCCCCATTTTCCCAGCCGGGGTGCCCTGGAGAGCTGTATGGGGAGTGGTTCCTCTGGGGCTCCGGTTCCATCTGATTTTGTTTCCTAATCACCAGATTCAATACAGAAGCTTTTTTGACACCTCTGGGTTTCTGGCTCTTTATCTGGGGGAGGGATTCAGGACTCCTGAGTTCCCTCCCTGGCTCTGGGAAGGGAGTGGGGGCTGGTGGGTTGGGGGGGGGGGGGCTGGGAACCAGGACTCCTGGGTTCTATTTCTGTCTCTGTGAAATTTCCTACTCCAGACGGGACCCCAAGGGAATGATCTGAAAGGCCTGAGGTGACAGCTCCAAAGTGGGTGGGTGGGGGGGGGACTGAGCACCTACCTCCCCTGCCTACACAAAACCCTTGCTCTCACCCAGGGCCCTTTGAGCAATTCCCAATCCTGAAACTCAGCCCCCACCCCTAGAAGCTGGGGGGGGGGGGGCGGACAAATATTTCATCATGGGATTTGTAACCCCCCCACCCCCATACTAGCCAAGGATGGGAGGGGGGGGTGTGAACCCAGGTGTCCGGGCCAATCCCGGCCTGAATAATTTTCTCCTACTTCCAATGCCCTCTAAGGTTTCACTGGAAATTCCCCTCCCCAGGCTAGGCTGGGTCTCCTGTCCCAGCCCCCATTTCTCTGCCCGCACCCCATTGGTCACCCCCAGTCCCTTCCCTAGAGCCCCCCCCACCAGTCACAACACGCTGAGCTGCACTGACTCGCCCCCGCCACCAGGGGTCGCTGCCCAGAGCCTTCCCTCTCTATGGCCTTTTCTGGCCGTAGGGCGCGTGTCCTGGCCGCTCTCTCGTCGGGTCCTTAGCGCTCTATGGCTCTGCAAGTGCCGGTCGTGTGGCGGTTAAGGCTGCCTCGGCAGGTGCCTGACCAGAAACCTCCCCCCCCCTCCCGGGCTGAGCTAGTGCGGAGAGGGGCTGGGGGCGTCCCCGAGGTCTGGGGTGACCCGGGCAGCGCGGGCCGGGAGCAGCTGGGGCCGGGGTCGCTGGGATCAGGCGGCACCGCGGGCAGCCCGGGCCGGGTCCTGCAGGTGGGGATCAGCCAAAGGCGGAGACACGTGGGGCCGGGAGCAGCTGCCGGGAGCGCAGGTAGCGCGGGGGGGGGCTGGTTCCTCCTGCCCCCCCCCCGCCCCATAACAACCCCGGCCCCGCCCACTCAGCCCCCCAGCACCGACATCTCCTGCCCCATAGATCTTCCCAGCCCCCCCACTGCACCCGCCCCTCTGTCATCACCCCCTGCCCCATAGAACCCCGCCCCCCAGCGCTGACCGTGTGCCCCATAGATCTTCCCAGCCCCCCCCATTGCACCCCCCCACCCCTCTGTCATCACCCCCTACCCCATAGAACCCCGCCCCCCAGCGCTGACACCGCGTGCCCCATAGATCTTCCCAGCCCCCCCACATTGCACCCACCCCCCGCCCCTCTGTCATCACCCTCTGCCCCATAGAGCCTCCCAGCCCCACATCTCCCTGGCCTGACACCCCTTCCCGCCCCCCAGAACGACCCTGATGGTACCGCTCCCGCCCCACCACCTCTCAATTGCATCCCCCGTCCATGCCCCGTCTGCCCCCCTCTGAGCTGCCCGGGGTCCATCCAGTGATGGGGGGTGATGGGGCCGGGTACCTAGAGCCATTGGCTGGGGGGGGGGGGGCTGCTTGGATCCCCCCTCCCCCAATGCATCCCACGAAGTGGGTGTCGCCCACGAAAGCTTTTACTCCGTGTCCCACCCCCAGTGAAAGCTGCCCCTGCCCCGCCCCAGGGAGAGGATTCCCGGGGATTGCATCAGCCCGGGTCAGAGCCCAGCACCGGGGCGGGGTGGGAGCCGGCGCCCCCCAGAGGGGACAGGCCCCTGCCCCATTCCCTGCCCCCCTGAGCCAGCCACTCCCTGCCCTGGGGTGGGAGTCGGCGCCCCCCAGAGGGGACAGGCCCCTTCCCCATTCCCTGCCCCCCTGAGCCAGCCACTCTGCCCTGGGGCGGGGTGGGAGCCGGCGCCCCCCAGAGGGGACAGGCCCCTGCCCCATTCCCTGCCCCCCTGAGCCAGCCACTCCCTGCCCTGGGGCGGGGTGGGAGCCGGCGCCCCCCAGAGGGGACAGGCCCCTGGTCTTTCTGACTGTCTCTCTCGGTCCCCAGGTCCGTCTCGGGGGAGCTCAGCCCTCGCCATGCCCACCCTGTACCTCTCCCCGCACCCGGACAATTTCCAGAACCACCGGGTGCTGATCGCGGCCCGCTATGCGCCGACGCTGCCCCAGGTGGTGGAGCTGCCGGGACAGGGGCTCCCCCTGCCGCCCCCTGTCTCCTGCCCCCTGCCCAAGCTGCCGGCTGTGGAGAGCCGCCCGGGGGTCTGGGTCTCCGGCCCGGCCGCCGTGGCTCATCTCCTGTCCCCGGAGCGGCTGCGGGGGCAGGGGCCAGCGGGGGGCGCTCTGGTGCAGCAGTGGGTGAGCTACGCTGAAGGGGAGATTGCTCCTGCCGGGTGCGCGGCCACCTTCTCCGCCCTGGGCCTGGCGGAGCAGAGCAAGCAGGTGAGACCGCCCGGACTCCTGGGTTCTCAGGGCGGGGAGTGGGGTCTAGTGGTTAGAATCGGGGTCTGGGTGGGAGCTAGGACTCCTGGGTTCTCAGGGCGGGGAGTGGGGTCTAGTGGTTAGAATGGGGGTCTGGGTGGGAGCTAGGACTCCTGGGTTCTCAGGGCGGGGAGTGGGGTCTAGTGGTTAGAATGGGGGTCTGGGTGGGAGCCAGGAATCCTGGGTTCTCAGGGCGGGGAGTGGGGTCTAGTGGTTAGAATGGGGGTCTGGGTGGGAGCCAGGACTCCTGGGTTCTCAGGGTGGGGAGTGGGGTCTAGTGGTTAGAATGGGGGTCTGGGTGGGAGCTAGGACTCCTGGGTTCTCAGGGTGGGGAGTGGGGTCTAGTGGTTAGAATGGGGGTCTGGGTGGGAGCTAGGACTCCTGGGTTCTCAGGGTGGGGAGTGGGGTCTAGTGGTTAGAATGGGGGTCTGGGTGGGAGCCAGGACTCCTGGGTTATCAGGGCAGGGAGTGGGGTCTAGTGGTTAGAATGGGGGTCTGGGTGGGAGCCAGGACTCCGGGGTCCCGTGTCTGTTACCTTACCCTGCCGTGGTCTCTCTGCCTTCCCAGGTGGTGGAGCAGGCGCTGGCCGAGCTGCGCCGGGCGCTGGCCGTGCTGGACGGGCACCTGAAGCTGCGCACGTACCTGGTGGACGAGGCCGTGACGCTGGCGGACGTGACCGTGGCCTGTGCCCTGCTGCTGCCTTACAAATATGTGGGTGCCCCAGCTCCCCTCCTCCCGTGGCCCCACCCCCCAGGACCCGCTCTCCCCGCTGCTGGGTGGGGGGGTGTGTCGGGGGAAGGGTGGGAAATGGGGCAGAGGGGACTGATAAAGCAAGATACCCCCCCCCGTCCCCCACACACTGGGGAGCAGGTGGGGGGCATTAGGGCAGCTTGGGGGTGAGGGGACTTGGCACAGTCTGTGTGTGGGACTGGAAGGTCAGTTTTGGTTGGGAACCCGTCTTGTTCTCCCCACCCCACCGACCTTTATTGCCAATAATAGCATCCCCCTCCTCCAATTTCAATAATGGTATCTTCTCTCCCCTCACTTCCAATGATGGTATTGCCTGATATTCCCCTCCCCCTCTTGAGTTCCAGTAATAGTATCTCCACCCCCCCCATTCCAATAATGGAAGCGCCTGATATGACCTGCCTCCTCCACTTTCAACAATGGTATCTCCCCCCCCCTTCAATTCCAATAATGGTATTTCCTGATATTGTCACACTCCCTGTCCCCCCCACTCCAATAATGGTATCTTCCCCTCCCCTATTCTGATAAGTTTTCTTCTCTTTCCTCCACCCTGGAATAATATTGGTATCTCCTAATTCCACCTCCATTCCCCTCCCCCCCTTTCAATAATGGTATCTCCCTTGCCCCCCATACCGATAATGGTTTCCCCCCTAAATCTCTCATGGTCTTTCCCCAGGTGCTAGACCCCCCCAGCCGGGCTCCTTACCCCAACGTCACGCGCTGGTTCCTGACTTGCGTCAACCAGCCCCAGTTTCAGGCTGTGCTGGGGCCGGTGACGCTGTGTGAGCGGGCATGCGGGGGTGACGCCCGCAAACCGGAGACCCAGAGTAAGTGTCCCCCAAAACCCGCCCAGAACACCCCCTTCCAAGCCTGCAACGCCCCTACTGCGTTGGCTTTGCGTTAGCCTGCGGAACTCCCTGCTACTGGATATTACGGAAGGGATACCAGGCTGGATTGACCCAGGGCTCAGATTCATGGTGGCGGGGGTGATGCCCGGATGGGTCTATGGGTTTGTCTGGGGGGCAGGACGGGGGTGGGGTTATCGACTTGGATGAGTCCATTGATCTGATGTGGGGGAGAATGAGGGGGGATACCTGGCTGGCATGACCCGCGGGTCAGAGTCATGGTGGGAGCCGTGGGATACTGTGCTAGATGGGCATAGGGGTCCCATCCGGCCCGATTTCCCCCCCCCAGAGCGTGTGGCGCCCACAGAGATGGGACCAGCAGCGGGGTCAGGCCCTGGGGAGGCCCCGGTCAAGAGCGCCTCTCAGCTGAAGAAAGAGGCGAAGAAGAAAGAGAAGCTGGAGAAATTCCAGCAGAAGAAGGAGAAAAGCCAGCAGCCGCAGGGGGAGGTGAGAGCGAAGCGGCCCGGGCTGAGGTGGGGCGGCTGGGGAAGAGCTGCATGAAATGCTGCCCGGGGATGACCTGCCCGGTGCTGAGATGCGGCTAGTTCTGGGGCAGAGCGGCTGGGGACCAGCCGTGTGGAACGCCGCGTTGGGACGGGACCGAGGAGCCGTTTTAGGGGCACAATCGAGTCAGCCGAGTTGGGGGCCGGCCCGGACGCCGGGGTTCCCACCCCAACGCTTTGGGGGAGAAGTCCAAGGGTTCTGCCCCTGCGGCCCCCCCCATTGCTGGTGGGATGGACCGTGGGGTTCCCAGCAGCACAGCGGCCCCGGTGGCGAAGGTCGGTATTGCACATTCTTTCTCTCCATTTCTCCTTTCCCCACAATCCTTCCCCGCGGGAGCCAGAAAAGGGCCAAAGTCGAGAAGAAGGAGAAGAGGGACCCCGGGGTGCTGACCTACGAGGCCCCCACGCGCCCGGGGGAGAAGAAAGGTACCAGAGGTGGGGGGAGGGTATTCGGGCTGCGATTCGGGGGGAGGAGGGGGCTGCTCAGCACCAGCGCCCCAAACCCGAACCCAGGTCCCCACGGCCAAGGGGAGGTTGGTGCCGGTCTCAGCTGGTGGGGTTGGGGGATGGATTGGAACAGGGCTTGGCTGACTCGGGGTGCGGGTAGGTTGTTGTGTGGACAGTTGGGTTGTTGGGGGGGATGGGTTGGGGGGGTTGGCTGGTTCGGGGGAGGGTGGGTTGTTGGGGGGTTGGCGGGGTTGGGGGGTGGGTTGGTTCCAGGGGGTGGGTGGGTTGTTGGGGGGATGGGTTGGTTCCGGGGGGGGACGAACAGCCGGACTGACAGATCGGCTTTAGGAATCTGGAAAATCCTCCTGCCAAACGCGTCGGGCTCTGGATCCCGGAGCCAGGTTGATCGACCGATGGGCTGGTTAACGGGGCAGACGTTTGCCTCTTTGCCCCCCATGGCTGCTCTGCCGTGGGCCCCACCCTCCCCAGTGGCAGGGGAGTCAGGACACGGGGGTCCCTGCTCAGGGCTCTCTGTCCTTCCCCTGCAGACGTGAGCGGTCCCATGCCCGACGCCTACAGCCCGCAGTACGTGGAGGCGGCCTGGTATCCGTGGTGGGAAAGCCAGGGCTTCTTCAAACCCGAGTACGGGGTGAGTGGGGGCCTGGCGGGGGCCCGGGGCTGGAATCGGGGGGCCCCCAGATACCAGGAATCGCCCTGGTGGGTGGGAGCAATACGGGGGATAAGACACACGGTGGGTGGTTCTGGGTGAGCTCTCACACACACACCCAGGGCAGGGCTGGTCCCCTCCAGCAGGGGGTGCTGACACACACCCACGTGCGGGGCTATTCCTGGTGCCGCTGAACCGGGACCAGCCTTGGCCTCCTGAGTCTCAACCTCATATATGCGTGGGGACTCGCCCTGCGGGGGCAGTGCGGGGGCTCTGACACACAGTCTGGCCTCTCCTGACTCTCCCCCAGCGGCAGCGCATCTCGGAGCCGAACCCCAACGGGATCTTCATGATGTGCATCCCGCCCCCCAACGTCACCGGCTCGCTGCACCTGGGTCACGCACTCACCAACGCCATCCAGGACGCCCTGACCCGCTGGTGAGATGTACCCCCCCCCCAACATCCCCCCCAGTCCTGTCAGTGCCCCCCACACCCGACCTGCAGCCCCTGACAGTCCAGTCCTGGGCTCCCCCCCAGCTCTGTTGATCCCCCCCATGCCCGCCCCGCCGGTGCCCCTCACTGTGCCGTGGCGCCCCGGCAGGCACCGGATGCGGGGCGAGACCACGCTGTGGAACCCGGGCTGCGACCACGCCGGCATCGCCACGCAGGTGGTGGTGGAGAAGAAGCTGTGGCGGGAGCGGGGGCAGACGCGGCACGACCTGGGCCGGGAGACGTTCGTCCGCGAGGTCTGGAGGTGGAAGGACGAGTGAGTGCCGGGATCGGGGTCCCCCCCCAGCCCCCCAGTGAGCCCCCTGCTCCCCCCAGCCCCCCCCTGATTCTCCTCCCTCTCCCCCAGGAAGGGCGACAGGATCTACCATCAGCTCAAGAAACTCGGATCGTCCATGGACTGGGACAGAGCCTGCTTCACCATGGACCCCGTACGCCCCCCCCCCCCCCCCCGCGCCGTGGGGCTTCCCCTCCAGGGGGCTGGGACACGGGGACTCTCCCCTTTAGGAGGCGCCGGCTGCCCTCTAGCCCCAGGGCAGGGATTGGCTGGCTCAGGGGGGCAGGGAATGGGGTACAGGGCCTAGCCCCTCTAGGGGGCGCCGGCTCCTCCCGTCCCTGGGGGTGGATCTATGTAGCTCCAAACCTCCCCCCGCCCCCAGCCTTTTCCCCATTCTGCCCTATGCAGTGGTGCCCCTCCCACCCACCCCCAATGCGGGGAACGTCCCCCGATCCCCATCCCCGGGAGGGTCAGAGGTCACACTGGGGCGGCGTGGGTTGGAACCAGCCCTGTGGGAGCTTGCGCCACACACAGGAGAATCTCCCTCCGTGGGTAGCAGTGCGGGGCGCAGGACACGGGGATGGGCGGTCCGACGTCTCCGGCCGGGATCTCACCTCTCCCCCGGCGTCTCCGCAGAAACTGTCCTACGCCGTCCAGGAGGCCTTCGTGCGGCTGCACGAGGAGGGGGTGATCTACCGCAGCAAACGCCTGGTTAACTGGTCCTGCACCCTGCACTCGGCCATCTCCGACATCGAGGTGCGGGGGGGGGGGCGGGGCTCTGAGCCGGGGGGGTCCGGCTCGAGGAGCCTGCGGGAGGGTCGCTGACGTCTCGTCTCCCCCCCCAGGTGGATAAGAAGGAGCTTCCCGGCCGGACCCTCCTGCCCGTCCCCGGGTACAAGGACAAGGTGGAGTTTGGGGTTCTGGTGTCGTTCGCCTACAAGCTCGAGGATTCAGGTAGGGACGGGGGCAGGGAACGGGGCCCGGGGCCTTTCCCTTCCGGGGGGGGCGCCGGCTCCGACTTGGCCCCAGGGGGGCACTGGCTGGCTCGGGGGGCAGGGAGTGTGTCCTGGGGCCTGTCCCCTGTAGGGGGCGCTGGTTCTGATCCGGGGGGGAGGGGGAGCTGGCTCGGGGGGGTCTCACTCTCTGACTCTCCCCCCACAGACGAGGAGGTTGTCGTGGCGACGACCCGGGTGGAGACCATGCTGGGGGACACGGCGGTGGCGGTCCATCCGCAGGACCCCCGCTACCAGGTACCTGCCCGGGGGAGGGAGGGGGCGGCTGGGTGACCCCCCCGGGGGTGGCTGGTTTTGGGGTCCCCCGTGTGACCCCCCCTCGTCTCCTCCCTGTTGCAGCATCTCCACGGGAAGCGCGTCCTGCACCCCTTCACCGGGCGGCGGCTGCCCATCGTCTGCGACGACTTCGTGGACATGGGCTTCGGGACGGGTACCTGGGGGCGGGGCCGAGGGGCGGGGCCGAGGGGAGAGGTGGGAATGGGGGAGGGGCCTAAGAGAGAAAAGGGAGGAGAGGAGGGGTCTAATGGAGTGGGGGCGGGGCCTGACAGGAGCCAATGGGGCCATGGCCTAGTGAATAGGGGCGGGGCCTAGAGAGGTGTGATGTGAAACACAGGAGGGGCCCAGGCAAGGGAAGTGGGGGGGGGGGGATGGAGTGGGCTGGGGGGCAGGGCCTAGAGCTGTGAGAGGGGCTATGGGGTGTGGAGTGACTGTGGGGCTGGGGGTGGGATCTTGGCGAGGTCACTGAGGCTGGTGGTGAAAGGGGAGGGGCCCCGGGGCTGCAGCGAATCACCAGCCTTGTCTGACGCCCCCTCCCCCCCCAGGCGCGGTGAAGATCACCCCGGCTCACGACCACAACGACTACGAGGTGGGGCAGCGCCATGGCCTGGACTGCGTCACCATCATCGACGACAGCGGGTCCCTCATCAACGTGCCCCCCCCTTTCCTGGTATGGGGGGGACCGGCGGGCTGGGGTGGGTGGATATTGAGCTGGATGGAGATCAGATCTGTGGTGTCAGGAGTGGGATACCAGACTGATGAGCCCTGGTGTGGGTCTGATCCGTGATGGCAGGGGTGGATACCAGGCTGGATGGGCCCCAGAGATCTGACCCTCCTTGCTCCCCCTCAATGCAGGGTATGAAGCGGTTTGAGGCCCGGGGGGCTGTGCTGGAGGCCCTGAAGCAGAAGGGGCTGTTCAAGGACGTCAAGGACAACCCCATGGTGGTGCCGGTGTGCAGGTGAGGGGGGACTCTTTGATGTGGCGGAGGGAGATCCTGAGAAGAGGGTGGGGATTAGAAGGGCACTGGCGGAGGGGTATCTGTGAAGGGGTGATTTGCCAGTGGGAGGGGTAGATGCGTGGAGCGGTGAGGGACTATTTTGAGGCGCGGAGGGATATGCATGGGGTGGGCGGCGGGGGGGGGCACCGTGACGGGAGCGAGGCGGCTGGCGGAAGGACACAGGGACTATCTGTCGCCCCCCAGCCGCTCGAAGGACGTGGTGGAGCCGCTGCTGAAGCCGCAGTGGTACGTGCGCTGCGAGGGGCTGGCCCGGGGGGCGGCCGACGCCGTGCGCCGCGGGGACCTGCGCATCCTGCCCCCCTTCCACTGCAAGACCTGGTTCCAGTGGATGGACAACATCAGGTGAGGCCCCGGGGGGGGCGCTCCCTCCGCTGCAGCGGCGGTAGTAGGGCTTTTATCCACCTATTTAATGCACCTCTCCGCATTGGCGCAGCTGGATCCTGCCGCCTGCAGGCCCTGCCTCCCTGGCTGTGGTACAGCAGCGGTAGTAGATCTTTTATCCGCCCAGCCCGTAATATCCCGGGTGACGTCTGAGGCACTTTCTCCCCCAGGGACTGGTGCATCTCCCGGCAGCTGTGGTGGGGCCACCGCATCCCGGCCTACTTCGTCACCGTCGACGACCCCTCGGTGCCCCCCGGAGAGGTGAGGGGGGGCAGAGACCCCAGGAAATACTGGGGAGGGGAATCTGTGTCAGGGCCCAGCCCAACCCCACGGGTGTGGGGTAGTATTGGGGGGCAGTCGGAGGAAACAAACTGGCGTAAAGGAATTCAGCTTTGATTCGCGTTACCCTGTGGAACTCACTTCAGCAGGATTTTGTAATGGGGGAAACTGGGCCGGACAGAGCCCCGGGTCTGAGCCGGGACCGGGCAGGACGCCAGGTAGATGGGTCCGTGAGACTGACGTCTGGTAACCCTCCCCCCCCCAGGACACAGACGGCCGATACTGGGTGAGCGGGCGGAGCGAAGAGGAGGCCCAGGACAAAGCGGCCAAGGCCTTTGGGGTGACCCCGGACAAGATCTCGCTGCGGCAAGGTACGACCGGGGGGCCCGGGGGCTGCGGGTCGGGAGCGAGGGGCGTCTGCTTTTAGAAGAGCGCCCCCTGCTGGTTGCCTGTCGCGCGCTGTCAGCTCCTGTTCTAACGTCCGTCCGTCCGTCTCCCTCCCGCCTTCCCAGACGACGACGTCTTGGACACCTGGTTCTCCTCCGGCCTCTTCCCCTTCTCCATCTTCGGCTGGCCCCACGCCGTGAGTCTGAGACGCGGGGAGGGGACCCAGGCGTCCGGGACGGCAGCGCAGGGCGCTCACCCCTGGGGAGGGATGGGGGATGGGCTGGGGAGTGGGACCAACGCGTCCGGGACGGCAGTGCAAGGTGCTAACCCTGGGGGTGGCCAGGGACTGGGCTGGGGAATGGGACCCAGGTGTCCGGGACGGCAGGGTGCTCACCCCTGGGGAGGGATGGGGGGTGGGAAGGAACCCAGGTGTCTGAGACGGCTGCACAGGGCGCTCACCCCTGCGGGAGCCAGGGACCAGGCTGGGGAATGGGACCCAGGTGTCCGGGACGGCAGGGTGCTCACCCCTGTGGGAGCCAGGGACCTGGCTGGGGAATGGGACCCAGGTGTCCGAGACGGCAGGGTGCTTACCCCTGCGGGAGCCAGGGACCAGGCTGGGGAATGGGACCCAGGTGTCCGGGACGGCAGGGCGCTCACCCCTGTAGGGGCCAGGGCCCGGGCTGGGGAATGGGACCCAGGTGTCCGGGACGGCAGGATGCTCACTCCTGCGGGAGCCAGGGACCGGGCTGGGGAATGGGACCCAGGTGTCCGGGACGGCAGGGCGCTCACCCCTGTAGGGGCCAGGGCCCGGGCTGGGGAATGGGACCCAGGCGTCCGGGACGGCAGGGCGCTCACCCCTGTAGGGGCCAGGGCCCGGGCTGGGGAATGGGACCCAGGCGTCCGGCTCTGTCTGTCCCGGCAGAGCGAGGAGCTGCGGGTTTTCTACCCGGGGACCCTGCTGGAGACGGGTCACGACATCCTCTTCTTCTGGGTGGCGCGCATGGTCATGCTGGGGCTGAAGCTGACGGGGAAGCTGCCCTTCCGCGAGGTGAGCGCGGGGCCCGGCGCCCCCCCCCCGTCCCCCCCCCCCCCGCCCCGGGGCCGCCCTGACCCGCCCGCCCGGCTGTGTTCCAGGTTTATCTCCATGCCGTCGTCCGCGACGCCCACGGCAGGAAGATGAGCAAGTCGTTAGGCAACGTCATCGACCCGCTGGATGTGATCAGCGGGATCACGCTGGAGGTAACCACGCCCCCCCCAACCCATCCTCCCAGATCTTACCGAACCCCTTCCACGTAGCCCGCCAGCCGCCTGGGTCGGCACGGGACGCCCTGTCTGTGCCTAGGGCGGGGTGAGCCGGAAGCCAGTCGTCAGTAGGTTTCAGAGTTAACGGCCCGTGGCAGTTCCTGGGGCGGTGCGGGGCTCAGGCCACATCCATTCTCCCCGCAGGGTTTGCACGCGCAGCTCCTGGAGAGCAACCTGGAGCCGGCCGAGGTGGAGCGGGCCAGGCAGGGCCAGGTGAGAAGTGGGGCCCGCGGGGCCGAACGTGGGGGGTGGGGGGGGGATAACAGGGTTGGCTGGGAGTTGATCCCCCCTCTTCCCGCCCCCCCAGAGAAGCGATTACCCCGCCGGGATCCCGGAGTGCGGCACAGACGCCCTGCGCTTTGCCCTCTGCGCGTACACAGCCCAGGGTGAGTCCCCCGCTTCCCCCGGCTGCCCCCACAGCTCCCCGGCCCCCCGGCTGCCCCCACAGCTCCCCGGCCCCCCGGCTGCCCCCGCCAGCCCCTTCTGCGCCGCTCTGGGACCCTTTGCCACCCGTGCGGGAGCCGTGCGACATACACGGGGAAACTGAGGCAACAGAAAATTCCCTCTTGGTCTCTGGCTCCGTCTCTCGGTCCGTGGGCACCAGCATCTCTCTCCCCAGCGCTGCCCTAACCCCAGCCCCCTGGCTCTGCCCCATGCCGACAACTGGGGGCCGGCCCCCCATTTCCGTGGGTCTCTTTCAGCCAGCCCCTTAGTGTCCCGTCTGCACCACCCCAGAGATAGAAACCCCGCCAGGCCCTGCCCTGGCTTCTGAACTCTTTCCAGGCTGAGGCCTCAGGGAAACTGAGGCACGTGCCGGCCTCATGAAGGCACAACTCAAATTCCCGCTTTGTCGTCTCGCCCCCCCCAGGCCGCGACATCAACCTGGACGTGAACCGGATCCTGGGCTACCGGCATTTCTGTAACAAGCTCTGGAACGCCACCAAATTCGCCCTCCGCGGCCTGGGGCCCGACTTCCAGCCCCCGCCGGGACCGGAGGTGAGAGGGGCCCGCGCCCCCCTGAGCCCCCTCCCCCCCCCCCCCCCCCCAGCAGCCCGGCTCTCCCGTCCCGTAGCCCGGTGCCCCCCGCTGAGCCCCCCCCGCAGCCCGGCTCCCCCGTCCCGCAGCCCGGCGCCCCCCACTGAGCCCCCCCCCCCCCGCAGCCCGGCTCCCCCGTCCCGTAGCCCAGTGCCCCCCGTCCCGTAGCCCAGTGCCCCCCGCTGAGCCCCCCCCCGCAGCCCGGCTCCCCCGTCCCGTAGCCCAGTGCCCCCCGCTGAGCCCCCCACAGCCCGGCTCCCCCGTCCCGTAGCCCGGTGCCCCCCGCTAAGCCCCCCCCGCAGCCCGGCTCTCCCGTCCCGTAGCCCAGTGCCCCCCGCTGAGCCCCCCACAGCCCGGCTCCCCCGTCCCGTAGCCCAGTGCCCCCCGCTGAGCCCCCCACAGCCCGGCTCCCCCATCCCGTAACCCTGAGCCCCCCGCTGAGCCCCCCCCGCAGCCCGGCTCCCCCGTCCCGTAGCGCTGAGCCCCCCGCTGAGCCCCCCACAGCCCAGCTCCCCCGTCCCGTAGCCCGGTGCCCCCCGCTGAGCCCCCCGCAGCCCGGCTCCCCCGTCCCGTAACCCTGAGCCCCCCGCTGAGCCCCCCCCCGCAGCCGACTCCCCCGTCCCGTAGCCCAGTGCCCCCCGCTGAGCCCCCCCCCCGCAGCCCGGCTCCCCCGTCCCGTAGCCCAGTGCCCCCCGCTGAGCCCCCCCCCCCGCAGCCCGGCTCCCCCGTCCCGTAGCCCAGTGCCCCCCGCTGAGCCCCCTCCCCGCAGCCCGGCTCCCCCGTCCCGTAACCCTGAGCCCCCCGCAACGCAATGCCCCCTGATACCCCCCCTCACTGGCATCTCTTCCCTCCCGCCCCCCCCCCCCCCCCCCCGCTGTAGCCCAGCGGGGCCGAGAGCCCGATCGACCGCTGGATCCTGAGCCGGCTCAGCCTGGCTGTGGAGCTGAGCGACGCCGGGTTCCGGGCCTACGACTTCCCCGGCGTCACCACGGCCGCCTACAGCTTCTGGCTCTACGAGCTCTGCGACGTCTACCTGGTACGGGGGGGCCGGGGGGGGATGGGACCACGGGGCTCCCCCCCCCCCCCCGGGACGCTGGCTCGTGGCTGGCTGGGGCGGAGGACGGGACTTGGGGCCTTTCCCCCCAGGGCAGGGATCGAGGGGGGGGGCTCTGGGACCTGCCCCCCCCCCAGGGCAGGGATCGGGGGGGGGGCGCTCTGGGAGGTGGGACCTGCCCCCCCCCAGGGCAGGGATCGGGGGGTGGCTCTGGGAGGTGGGACCTGCCCCCCCCAGGGCAGGGATTGGGGGGGGGGCTCTGGGAGGTGGGACCTGCCCCCCCCCCAGGGCAGGGATTGGGGGGGGAGCTCTGGGAGGTGGGACCTGCCCCCCCCCCCCCAGGGCAGGGATCGGGGGGGGGGCTCTGGGAGGTGGGACCTGCCCCCCCCCCCCAGGGCAGGGATCGGGGGGGGGGCTCTGGGAGGTGGGACCTGCCCCCCCCCAGGGCAGGGATCGGGGGGGGGGGCTCTGGGAGGTGGGACCTGCCCCCCCCCAGGGCAGGGATCGGGGGGGGGGGGCTCTGGGAGGTGGGACCTGCCCCCCCCAGGGCAGGGATCGGGGGGGGGGGGGCTCTGGGAGGTGGGACCTGCCCCCCCCAGGGGGGGCCGGCTCTGACCCGCCCCTCCCCCCAGGAGTGCCTGAAGCCCGTGCTGGCCGGGGGGGAGCCGGGCGCGGTGGGCGTCGCCCGCTGCACCCTCTACACCTGCCTGGACGCCGGCCTGCGGCTCCTCGCCCCCTTCATGCCCTTCGTCTGCGAGGAGCTTTTCCAGCGCCTGCCCCGCCGCCCCCCCCACGCCCCCCCCAGCATCTGCGTCACCCCCTACCCCAGCCCCCAGCAGGTAACGGGGGGAGGGAGGGGGCACCCCCAGGGTTGGGCTACCAGGGGGCTGCGGGTCGGGAGTGAGGGGCACTGGGAGGGGCGGGGGGGCAGTGCTGGCGGGGCGGGGGCTGCGGGTTGGGAGTGAGGGGCGCTGGGATGGGCGGGGGCAGTGCTGGGGGGGCGGGAGTGAGGGGCGCTGGGAGGGGCGGGGGGCAGTGCTGGCGGGGCGGGGGCTGCGGGTCGGGAGTGAGGGGCGCTGGGAGGGTTGGGGGGCAGTGCTGGGGGGGCGGGGGCTGCGGGGCGGGAGTGAGGGGCACTGGGAGGGTTGGGGGGCGGGGGCTGCGGGGCGGGAGTGAGGGGCGGGGGCTGCGGGTCGGGAGTGAGGGGCGCTGGGATGGGCGGGGGGCAGTGCTGGCGGGGCGGGGGCTGCGGGTTGGGAGTGAGGGGCTCTGGGAGGGGTGGGGGGGCGGGGGCTGCGGGGCGGGAGTGAGGGGCGCTGGGAGGGTTGGGGGCGGGGGCTGCGGGTCGGGAGTGAGGGGCACTGAGAGGGTTGGGGGGCGGGGGCTGCGGGTCGGGAGTGAGGGGCGCTGGGAGGGTTGGGGGGCGGGGGCTGCGGGTCGGGAGTGAGGGGCGCTGGGAGGGTTGGGGGGCGGGGGCTGCGGGTCGGGAGTGAGGGGCGCTGGGAGGGTTGGGGGGCAGTGCTGGCGGGGCGGGGGCTGCAGGTCGGGAGTGAGGGGCGCTGGGAGGGGCGGGGGGCAGTGCTGGGGGGGGCGGGGGCTGCGGGTCGGGAGTGAGGGGCACTGGGAGGGTTGGGGGGCAGTGCTGGGGGGGCGGGGGCTGCGGGTCGGGAGTGAGGGGCACTGGGAGGGTTGGGGGGCAGTGCTGGGGGGGCGGGGGCTGCGGGGCGGGAGTGAGGGGCGCTGGGGGGGCGGGGGCTGCGGGTCGGGAGTGAGGGGCACTGGGAGGGTTGGGGGGCAGTGCTGGGGGGGCGGGGGCTGCGGGGCGGGAGTGAGGGGCGCTGGGAGGGGCGGGGGGCAGTGCTGGGGGGGCGGGGGCTGCGGGGCGGGAGTGAGGGGCGCTGGGGGGGGCGGGGGCTGCGGGTCGGGAGTGAGGGGCGCTGGGAGGGGCGGGGGGCAGTGCTGGGGCTGGGGCTGCGGGTCGGGAGTGAGGGGCGCCGTTAACCCTTTCCTCTCCGCTGTAGTTCTGCTGGCGGGACGGGGGGCTGGAGGCCTCGGTGGAATTCGTTCTGGGCATCGTCCGCGCCGTGCGCTCCCTGCGGGCCGACTACAACCTCACCCGGACCAGAGCCGACTGTGGGTATCCGCCTGGGGGGCGAGCCCCCCCCCTTGAGTCCCCTGGCCCCGCCCCCAGCACCTCCTGGCCCCGCCCCCAGCACCTCCTGGCCCCGCCCCCAGCACCTCCTGGCCCCGCCCCCCGCACCTCCTGACCCCGCCCCCAGCACCTCCTGACCTCGCCCCCCTCCCCAGGTTTCCTGCAGTGCCTGGACGCGGGCGCGGCCGACGCCGCCCGCCGCTGCTCCGCCTACATCCGCAGCCTCTCCTCCTCCGGGGTGGTGCGGGTGCTGGGCCCGGGCGAGTCGCCCCCTGCTGGCTGCGCCGTGGCCGTCGCCTCCGACAAGTGCACCGTCCACCTGCTGCTCAAGGTGAGGGGGGCCGGGGACCCAGGCGTCCGGGCTGACAGCGCGGGGCTCTCACCCCTAGGGGGCTGGAGGCTGGGCTGGGGATTGGACCCAGGTGTCCGAGAGAGCCCTGCGGGGGGCTCTCCCCAAGACAACCTGAACCTGTGAATGGGGTTCGGGCGGCTCTGTGGGGGGGTCTCCCCAGGGGCCCGGAGCAGGCGAGGGGGACCCCGGCGTCCGGGCGGCCCTGCGGGGGGGATCTCCCCAGGAGCCCGGAGCAGGCGAGGGGGACCCCGGCGTCCGGGCGGCTCTGCGGGGGGGTCTCCCCAGGGGCCCGGAGCAGGCGAGCGGGACCCCGGCGTCCGGGCGGCCCTGCGGGGGGGATCTCCCCAGGAGCCCGGAGCAGGCGAGGGGGACCCCGGCGTCCGGGCGGCTCTGCGGGGGGGTCTCCCCAGGGGCCCGGAGCAGGCGAGCGGGACCCCGGCGTCCGGGCGGCTGTGCGGGGGGGTCTCCCCAGGGGCCCGGAGCAGGCGAGCGGGACCCCGGCGTCCGGGCGGCTCTGCGGGGGGGTCTCCCCAGGGGCCCGGAGCAGGCGAGGGGGACCCCGGCGTCCGGGGGGGTCTCCCCAGGGGCCCGGAGCAGGCGATCGGGACCCCGGCGTCCGGGCGGCTCTGCGGGGGGGTCTCCCCAGGGGCCCGGAGCAGGCGAGGGGGACCCCGGCGTCCGGGCGGCCCTGCGGGGGGGATCTCCCCAGGAGCCCGGAGCAGGCGAGGGGGACCCCGGCGTCCGGGCGGCTCTGCGGGGGGGTCTCCCCAGGGGCCCGGAGCAGGCGAGCGGGACCCCGGCGTCCGGGCGGCTGTGCGGGGGGGTCTCCCCAGGGGCCCGGAGCAGGCGAGGGGGACCCCGGCGTCCGGGCGGCTCTGCGGGGGGGTCTCCCCAGGGGCCCGGAGCAGGCGAGGGGGACCCCGGCGTCCGGGCGGCTGAGCGCTGTGCCCCCCAGGGTCTGATCGACGCGGAGAAGGAGATCTCCAAGCTGGCCGGGAAGCAGGGCGAGCTGCGGAAGCAGATCGAGCGGCTGCGGGAGCGGATGGGGACCCCCGATTACGGCACCAAGGTGCCCCCCAAGGTCCAGGAGGCCGACGCTGCCAAGGTACCCGACTGCCCCTCCCCCCCCCCCCCCCGCTGGGGACTCCCATCCGCATGCTTCAGGGCAGGGCCCCCGGCTGGGGTCAGGAAGGAGCGTTCCTTCCCGGGCCACTAGGGGGAGCTGTGCTGTGGGGGTCCGGGCAGGGGTTGCTGGGGGAGCGGCTGTGCTATGGGGCGGGGTGGGCCTCCCCCCACCCCTCACGCCTGGCCGTGTCTCCCCCACAGCTGCAGCAGAGCCAGACGGAGCTGCAGAAGGTGATGGAGGCCGTGGAGACTTTCCAGAGGATGATCTGAGACACAGGGACCCTGCAGCTCCTCCCCCCTTGCTGGGGGGCTGCCCCATGGCCAGCTCAACCCCCCCCCTCCGATTTCCCTCCCCCCCCCCGATTTCCCTCCCCCCCCCCCCGCCAAATCAATTTTTTTTTTTTTTTGAGATATTAAACTATTTTGCTGATTTAGGAACGCCCACGTCTTCCTGGGGGGGGGGGGGAGGGCTGCACCTTGGGGGCGCCAGAGGTGTGGGGCGGTGTCCAGGGCCGAGTGTGGGGCGGTGTCCAGGGCCGAGTGTGGGGCGGTGTCCAGGGCCGAGTGTGGGGCGAGTGTGGGGCGGTGTCCAGGGCCGAGTGTGGGGCGAGTGTGGGGCGGTGTCCAGGGCCGAGTGTGGGCCGAGTGCGGGGCGGTGTCCAGGGCCGAGTGTGGGCCGAGTGCGGGGCGGTGTCCGGGGCCGAGTGTGGGGCGGTGTCCAGGGCCGAGTGTGGGGCGGTGTCCAGGGCCGAGTGTGGGGCGGTGTCCAGGGCCGAGTGTGGGGCGGTGTCCAGGGCTGAGTGCGGGGTTTGAGCCGGCGCTTTCCCCAGGCGGGGCGCTCCCTCCGCCAGCAGCAGCAGTCGGGCTTTTATCCTCCCTCCCCGGGGGGCACCGGGTCCTCCTCCCCCTCCCATTCGGGCCCAACAGGGGGCAGGGACTGTTGGGTTGTGGGGGGTGAGATGTCTGAGGGGGCGGGGGGGGGGGGAGGATGTGGGGTTTAGGGGGAGGGAGGCAGGACCCCAGCCGGCCCCCCTGGTCCCCCCAGCTGTGGGGCTGGCTGGGTCGCTGGCGCCCCCTGGCGGCCGCTTCCCCTCGTCCCATGTCTGCCAGGCCGGGCGTGACTCAGCGCTGGCCCCCGGCCAGGCACCCGCTTGGCTGTCCGCGGAGCCGCACTGCAGGTGGGTGGGGGAGGGCGGCAAGGGACCCAGGCGTCCGGGCTGGTAACGCAGGGCTCTCGCCCCTAGGACAGGGGGTGGGACCCAGGAATCCGGGGGAGGGCAGTGAGGGTGGCTGGGAGCCAGGACTCCTGGGTTCTCTGTCTGGCTCTGGGAGGGGAGGGGGGTCTGGTGGGGGCACGGGGGTGGCTGGGAACCAGGACTCCTGGGTTCTCTGTCTGGCTCTGGGAGGGGAGGGGGGTCTGGTGGGGGCACGGGGGTGGCTGGGAGCCAGGACTCCTGGGTTCTCTGTCTGGCTCTGGGAGGGGAGGGGGGTCTGGTGGGGGCACGGGGGTGGCTGGGAACCAGGACTCCTGGGTTCTCTGTCTGGCTCTGGGAGGGGAGGTGGGGTCTGGTGGGGGCACGGGGGGTGGCTGGGAACCAGGACTCTGGGTTCTCTGTCTGGCTCTGGAGGGGAGGGGGGTCTGGTGGGGGCACGGGGGTGGCTGGGAACCAGGACTCCTGGGTTCTCTGTCTGGCTCTGGGAGGGGAGGGGGGTCTGGTGGGGGGCACGGGGGTGGCTGGGAGCCAGGACTCCTGGGTTCTCTGTCTGGCTCTGGGAGGGGAGGGGGGTCTGGTGGGGGCACGGGGGTGGCTGGGAACCAGGACTCCTGGGTTCTCTGTCTGGCTCTGGGAGGGGAGGTGGGTCTGGTGGGGGCACGGGGGTGGCTGGGAACCAGGACTCCTGGGTTCTCTGTCTGGCTCTGGGAGGGGAGGGGGGTCTGGTGGGGGCACAGGGGTGGCTGGGAACCAGGACTCCTGGGTTCTCTGGCTCTGGGAGGGGAGGGGGGTCTGGTGGGGGCACGGGGGTGGCTGGGAGCCAGGACTCCTGGGTTCTCTGTCTGGCTCTGGGAGGGGAGGGGGGTCTGGTGGGTTTTAGGAGCCAGGACTCCTGGGTTCTATCCCTGGCTCTGTGCCTCAGTTTCCCCCCAGTAGGCTTTTCCTCCTTGATAGCCCCCCCCGGCAGAAAGGGGCGTGACCCAGCCCCTTCTCCCCCCTCTTCTGCACCGGGGCTGTCACTCCGGCCGGGTAGGGGGCAGGAGGGGGGGGTCTGCACTGGAGGGGGGGACCGAAGGGGGGAAGAGACGGAGACGGAGAAGGACGGAGCCAGGCAGGTACGGAGAGCCTGGTGCTATGGGGGCTTGGGGGGTGCTGGGGGCAGGTGGGGGGTGACGCCCCGGAGGAGGCAGGGGGTGGCTGGGGGGCCAGGCTGGCCCCACGTGGGTGAGGAGTTATGGGGGGTCGTTCTTGAGGTCTGGGATTTTAGGGGGGCAGCTTGGAAAGAGGGAACCCAGGCATCCGGGTGGCGGGTGTTTGTGTTGGTCTCTAGGGAATTGGGGGGGGGGGGTCTCTGGGGTTGGAGGGGCAGGTGTCTGTG
>JAVMKO010000012.1:1111491-1225473 GCA_032164245.1 Sternotherus odoratus
CTAGGGGGGAAATGGACGCCTGGCCCTTTAAGAGCGGGGGGGGGGGGCGAGAAACGGCTGCTTGGCCCTTTAAGAGCCGTCTCCGGGGGGGGGGGAAGCGTTCTGAAATCCTCTGGTTAAGTATGTCCGCCCCGGGCTCCTGTAGACAACCCGGAAGTTGAGCTCCTCCCCCATCTACCCGGCCCCCGGCTTTGGTCCGGGCCAAGATGGCGAAGCTGCTGAGCTGTGTGTTGGGGCCGCGGCTGTACCGGGTCTATCGGGACCGGGGGCCGGTCAGGCCCGCCCGGGACGGGGACGAGGCAGCCGAGGGGGCCCAGGATGGTTCTTGGGTGAGTCCGCCTCCTTCCCCCGCGGGAGACGATGGTATCGCCCGGGCTCCCGTTATCTCTGGGGGCTTGGGCAAGACCATGGCGGGGGAAGGGGGAACTCCCCAGGGCCCATCATGGAATCTTCTGAGCCCCAGCTTGAGCCCCTCTGGGCCATACCATAATGGAACATTGGGGGGGGGTTTGGTCTCCTGGGCTGCTCCGTTATCCCGCTTAGAGGATCGAGAGCCTTCCCTTGGGAGAGACCATTGTAGCAAATGGAGGGGGGCGAGCTGAACCTCTCTTCTTTCCATTATCCAATATGGTATCGATAGGCACCCCCTTTGGGAGAAACCATTGCAGGAAATTGGGGGGATCACAGGTGTTGATATGGGGGGGGTCACTCTGATATGGTAGCTCCCAGCCTTTGAGGGTCTCACCTGCTCACTCACTAGGAAGATGGCGGGGGACGTGGGTGTACATGGCCTCTGCTAGGCTCAATGTATTGATATCCCAATGGGTCAGTCCACTGTGAATGGTACTAGAAGAAATCCAGTTCCCCCCTAGCCTCCCCCCTCAAATTTACTACTGTGGTGGAGGACAAAAGTGGGTGTTGCCATGACTACGGCCTGGCACCTCCAGGGGGGCACCTCCGGGGGGGGGGGGGCGGGGGGGATGTGGCAGCCATGTTGGGCGTAATGCCAACTGGGCAGCCATTTTGGTGTCAGCATAGTGGGCTAGGGGGTGTCCCGGAGCGCCCGGGCGATGGTCTGGAACCGCTCCCGAGGGAGCCAGACCGGACTCCGGGGGAAGGGCCCCTTCTCCGTACACAGCCTGTTTCCCAGGCCAGGAGCTTCAGGGGTCCCCACTTCCACCTTCCTGGGTCTGACCTCGGAGCATTCAGCACCTTCTGCCCCTCCGTGTGCTTCCCCCAGCGAGCCCGCCTGGGCGGGGTCCTGGGGGAGCCCCTGGGTTCTGCACCCCAAATCCACAGTCAGACGTGACTCTCAGCCAGCCAGCAGAATAGACGGTTTATTTGAGATGTCAGGAACCATCCAACTCACAGCTTCTCAGTCCAAACAGGGTTCCTCAGTCAGGCCTTTCTGGGGTGCCAGGAGGTGAGACCCAGATTCTGGGCTCCTGCTTCTCCCCCAGGTTTATTCGATGACTTTCATCTGGTCCAACACAGACCATGCAGCGAGCGAGCGTGAGCCCTCCGCTGGATCCATCTTGGGTTAGAGAGCGAGATGGCTTCTCTCCCTCTTCCCACCCAGACCCAGACTGACTCAACCCCCCCCAGCCATTTCCTGCTCCTTTGTCTCTTTGTCTGGTTTCCGGGGCTTCAGGTATCACCTGACCTCCCTTCAACAGGCTCAGCTGACCTCCCTCCCCCACCTGGGGTCAGGTTACAGCTTCCAGGGATGCACAGAGGGGAGGGCGTTGCCTCCTTGCTTCCAGCGTTAGCCCCCTATCCCTTCACATAGACACTTAAGAAATGCATAGGGGAAACTGAGGCACGCACACACAGTACTCCCACTTCGTCACAGGGGGTCACGCCAACTGGGTGGGGGCCTGGCAGCCATTTCGGAGGTGGTGTCAACTGACCACTGGGATGGGGGTGCAGCGGCCATTTCAGAGCAGCAGTACTGGTCTCATGCCAACTCGGCGGCTCTGAGTTGGGGGATGTCGGCCATGTTGGTATCGCCATCTTGGAGCTATGCCAAGATGGCGTCTCTGGGATATGTCAGCCATCTTGGTATCACCATGTTGGGGTTACGCCAAGTTAGTTTCTATGGGATGCATCAGCCATCCCGGGTCTCTGTCAACTCAGTGTCTCTTTGTTGGGGACTTGGGCAGCCATGGGGGTGTCACCATATTGGCGCTATGCCAGGTTAGCGTCTCTGGGAGGCAGCGGCCATGGGGGTGTTGCTCTGGTGGGCTCAAGAGCTTCGGCTCAGAGTGTGGTGGCCATTTGGGTGTCGCCAGGTGGAAAGCTCCGGAATGTGGCAGCCATTTTGGTGGCACCATAGGTAATTTTCTAGCTCCAAAGAGGGATCACGGTGGACATTTTGCCGTGCTGCTGTGTAACCGTCCCTGGCGTGGTGCGGCTATTTATACAGGGATTCCCTCCCCTGGAGCTGAGATGCAGCCACGTCTGGGGTGGATCACACCAGTGCTCTTTCCATGTCCCTCTCACCCCTTTCCCCTCCTCCGCTGCTGCTGGGCCTCCCTGATAAGCCGGCCACCAAACCCCCAAGTCACTCGGAGACAGCTACGTCCGGCTCTATTTCGGTCCCTTCCTCCTTGGGTCTTGGAGATAGAGTCCCAAGGTGGTGCCCCACAGAAAGACCCCGGCGTTCGGGGCATCATGACCCCCATCTGGATCTTCCTCCTTCTCCAGCTGCAACTCACCCGAGAGGAAGGTAAAAACCTGCTTTTTGTTGTCTACCCCAGAGGCGGTTGCATCTCAGCGCGGGGTGAGGGGTCCCGTTCTTAACAGCCGCCCCACTCCACAGGTGGCTGCGTCTTGGCGCCGGGTGCGGAGTCCCTGTATAAACAGCCGCCCCACCCCAGAGTCAGCTGCAGCTCAGTGACAGAAATCCCCCTCCCCTGCAGATGTCTACGTCCAGAAGGGGCAGAACCGGGAGCTCCCTTGCGGCCTGGACGACCGTCTCTCGGGTGCGGAAGTGGTGTCCTGGTCCTATAACTCCCATGTCGTTGGGGGCTGGCTCGGTGTCGTTATTCCAGGGCGTGGCGAGTCAGCCCCTGAAGAAGCAGGCGGATGCCTGGGAGCGGCTCTCCGTGTTCCCCAACCGCTCCCTGTACCTGCGGGGGGCCGAGGACCGGGACATGGGGACCTACTGGTGTTCCATGCAGACAACCGCCGGCAACACCTACCGCCTGTATGTTATCACAGGTGGGTTGTGGCTGGTGCCCCCTAAAGGGGACAGACCCTGTGCCCCATTCACACCCCCCCCCCGGGCGCCAGCCAGTCCACACCCTGGGGCCGGGCGGGAGCCGGCGCCCCCTAAAGGGGACAGACCCTGTGCCCCATTCCCCAGCCCCCTAAGCCAGCCTGTCCCTGTCCTGGGGCCGGGCGGGAGCCGGCGCCCCCTAAAGGGGACAGACCCTGTGCCCCATTCCCCAGCCCCCTAAGCCAGCCTGTCCCTGTCCTGGGGCCGGGCGGGAGCTGGCACCCCCTAGAGTGGCCAGGCCCCGTACCCCATTCCCCGCCCCCCCGCGCCAGCCAGTCCCCGCCCTGGGGCCAGACCGGGGCTGGCGACTCGTAGAGGGGCCAGGCCTCCTGCCCCATTCCCGCCTGTCCCCTGCAGGGACCCACACGGTGCTGACGACCGGCCACGCCAGCCTGACGTGTCACCAGTTCTCCTGCGCGATCTCGGAGCGGCAGGCGCAGTCGGAGGTGACGTGGTGGGTCGATGGGCAGCGGGTGCAGGACACCGGCGGGCAGGGCCGGGACCGCGTCTTCTCGGGCCCGGGGGCCTCGCTGCTCCAGACCTGCTGGAATAGGAGCGACCAGGGGCCCGGGAAGAAGAAGAACCGGGTGAGGTGTGAGCTGAAGGGCACACGGGTCACCTTCAACCCCACCGGTACGGACTGGGTTCTCTGGGGGGGCAGTGGGGTCTAGTGGTTAGAGCGGGGGGGAGGGGCTGTGAACCAGGACTCCTGGGTTCTCTCCCCGGCTCTGGGAGGGGAGTGGGGGCTGGTGGTCAGAGCAGGGGGGGCTGGGAACCAGGACTCCTGGGTTCTCTCCCCAGCACTGGGAGGGGAGTGGGGGCTGGTGGTCAGAGCGGGGGGGCTGGGAACCAGGACTCCTGGGTTCTGTTCCTCACTTACCCCTTGTGTCTTCCCCGGGCGATAGGCGCTCTGAAGGACCCCCCCCGCCCCCAACATGGGGGGACCCGCCTGTAGCTCCGCCTGGATCCCCTGGCTGTGTGCGCAGCGCTGGAGTTCCTCCTCCTCCTCGCCATGGGGGCGGCGTTGTGGAGGCGGGGGCGGCCGGACCGGAAGTAAGAACTGGGCGGGGGAGGGGAGTGGGGGCTGGGGGGTTCGAGCGGGGGACTGGGAGCCAGGACTCCTGGGTTCTCTTCCAGCTCTGGGAGGGGAGTGGGGTTTAATGGGTTAGAGCAGAGGGGGCTGGGAGCCAGGACTCCTGGGTTCTTTCCAAAGCTCTGAGAGGGGAATGGGGTCTAGTGGTTAGAGCTGGAGGGTGTGTGCTGGGAGCTAGGACTCCTGGGTTCTCTCCCGGCTCTGGGAGGGGAGTGGGGTCCAGTGGTTAGAACGGGGGGGCTGGGAGCTAGGACCCCTGGGTCCCATCGCTGAAGCTCAGAAGGGACGCCCCCTGCTCACTCGTACCCCAATTCCTCTCTGCAGGTCACACCTGGGCGAGCTTCCCACCTACACCCAGCCAGGTACGTGCCCCACTGCAGATCTGTGGGGCCCGCTGGGGCTAGGGGCAGCAGCCTGCCTTTGCCCCTCCCTATTGTGGGGTGGGGGGCAGGGCTCTGTCCGGCGCCTTCACTTAGGGATCGGGGGGGGGGGATTTCTCCCCCCTCGGGGGCTCCCCTCGGTTCTCATGCGGTTTCTCTCCCGTCTCTTATTTCAGATCCTCCCGGACCCAAAGCCCAAGTGCAGCTGTATGAGAACGTGGGGCTGGGATTCGCAGGTGGGGAGCTAGACGGGCCCCATTCCCCACCCCCCTGAGCCAGCCAGGCCCTGCCCTGGGGCCAGATGGGAGCTGGCGCCCCCCAGAGGGGACAAGCTCCAGGCCCCATCCCCCGCCTCTCCGTCTCGGGGTGATTGTGGGCTCCTGTCATCCCAGCAGGGGGCGCCGATCCTGCCCAGTCGTGACGGCTCCGTCGGCCCCGTGGAGCGAGCACTGGGTGTCGGGCGGGGCCGAGCCGCGTGTCAATACCCAGCGCCCCCCGCAGGGCGGGGTCGGAGGATCCCCGAGGTCGCCAGGGGCTTTCCAAGGAGAAGAGCTGGAAGAGGAACCCAGGCGTCCGGTCCCTCCTCCCTCCCCCACCCATGGCGGCTGTGGTGGGGGCTGGGGGAGGGGTGGGGGTGTTTGGAGGTGGGAATAAAGGAGAACAGAGCAGAGATTGTGACGGAGTGTGGAGCTGAGAGAACACACAACCGCACACACCGAACCACAACCGCACACACAGAACCGGACACAATCACAGATGCGCACACACTCCCTACCCAAACCACACGCGCACACACAGCCAATCACAACCGCACGCATACTCAGACACAACCACACACACACAGAAAACCAGATGCAATAACACAATCACACGCTCACACAATGCGTGCGCAAACACACACCGAGAACAATGCAGATATACACAATAAAACAACCCCCCACTCCTTTAACTATGCAGCAAAACCACACAGAAACCCAGCTACACACAGCACACACAGCTACACCCAATCACACACACACAAAACCCCACCCTAACTTGTGGCAGACACAGCAACACAACACAATCACACCGTGCCCTGCACGCACACCCTGTGCACGCACACACACACACACAACTGCACTGCACCCTGCCCCACAGGTGGGACGGGAGGGAGGGAGAAACAAAGTCACAACTGGTGGGCGACTGGAGCTGAAGCCAGATTTTTTCTGGACACGTTTTTAGGAGAACAAATACACACCACACACAACACAACCTCACCGTGTCCTGGTCCACAGGTTCCCAAGCACACACCACACAAATTCACCAATGCACACAGCACCCCCCCTCCCGGCTCCACAATCTCACCCCCCACCACCCTGCCCCACCCACAGCGGAGCTCCCTGTCTGCTCCCGGCTGGCTCGGGGCGCTAACACCGGGTGTGGCACGGGGAATTTCTGCTCCCCCACACGCCCGTCACATGCCCAGGGCCAGTGCGAACAACACAACCACACAGCTCTGAGTCATGGCCCCAGACACAGGCCTTGTGTGTCCCAGCTCCGACCCACGGGATTTCAGAGAGCTGGGGAGGGGGGGGGGTCGGGGACCCCAGGGCTGGACTAGAAGGGGGGTGCGGGTCGGGAGTGAGGGGCACTGGCAGAGCTGGGGGGGGGCAGTGACTGCGGGGAGGGAGGAACAAAGTCACAGGCGCCAGGCGATCGGAGCCGAGACAGGATTTATTCTGGACGGTTTCAGGAGAACATGAGCAGAGAAAGCCAAGGCGCTGATCCTGCCTGTGCCAGCAGGGGGCAGCACCAAGCTGCCGCGCCATTGTGTGGGGTCAACACTCCCGGCCCCCTCTAGCCCCCGCCCCACCTCCGTGGGCCTCTGGACGAAGAGCAGAGCCCCTCCCTGTCCTGCTCCCAAGAAGCTCCCGCCGGGTGTTCATTACCCTGACGCCAGCCCTGCAGCCGGGTGAAGACGTGGGGCCAGGTGTGGGCAAGGCAGGGCCGGCACGGAAGGCAGTGAACATCTGGCACCGGATGTCTAGTGCCAGTGAGCAGGAGAGGTGTGGCCAACTGCAACAATTGGGACCAGATGTTTGGGGAGGGGGAAACTGAGGGAGAAATACGGGGGTCTGGACAGCTGGAGCCAGGGCGCCTGTCCTCAGCTGCAACCCCCGCAGATCCCACCGCTTACACCATTGGGGCATTGGCAGCTGCAGAGAGGGGGCTCAAAGCAGGGGACGGTGCCGCAGCGCCCCATTCTTAAAAGTGCATTTGTCCGCAGGCCACGGCTCCCTCACTGACAGTCCCGTGTCATCGGGAGCCGGCAGGGACAGGTGGGAAATTCAGCTGCTCGCCTGTTTTTTTTTTTTTTTTTTGTTGGGGTAGGTTACAAAAATGGCAGCGCGCCAGCTGGGGCCGGTTTGGGGGCTGGAGGCTGCAGCCATGGGTAGCTTATCAGACCGAGAGTGAGACTTGACCAAAAGAAATAGAACGAACGAGTGAAAAGGTTCTGGGGGTCACCACGAAAATAGGGGATACATTTTCCTTCTCCGGACAGACCCCAAAGGTCTTTCCCCTTGTCCCCAGGTTATAATGAATTAAGATGACCAAGAAAAGGCCAAAAATCAGGTCACACCTCTCGCTAACGAGTGCCCCTTTAAGAAGAAAAGGGGCGGGGCTATTTAAAGGCAATGTCAGGCTAGATTTTTTTTGCCCCCCCAACAGAAATTATTTCCTCTTCCCTCCCGGCTGCCGGAGCAGGGATTAGAGGCCCCGAGCGAGCCAGGCACCCAGCATAGCCAGCCCTGCGGCCAGGGAGAGCTGGGCCCCGGCGCCCGCAGCCGAGTTGCAGAATTCGCCCTCGCAGCACTCGTAGGAGGTGCTGTAGGTGAGGCCCGCCCAGGACGAGGTGTCGTTGGTGTTGCATTTCAGCTTGTCAACGCAGTTCTTCTTCATGATCAGCCTGTGGCCGGCTGGGGGGAGAGAGAGTGAGAAAGAGGGAATGAGACAGAGAGAAATGGAGAGGGCCAGAGAATGAGAGGACAAGAGAGAAAAGGAAGAGGAGAGAGGACAGGGAACTGGAAGAGGAGGAAGGGGAGCGAGGGGTGTTACCTGCGCGGCCTCGGATGATAGCGCAGAGCTTGCCCATCCTGGCAGGTGACGGTGGTGGTATGGCAGGGGATGCCAAATACGGTGAAGTCGCATTTCAGGCACTGCAGGGCGGCTCCTGGGAACAGAGAAAGAGTGAGACCGAGTCTATCTCCTTTTAGGGCTTTTGGGGAGGGCACAAAGCTTCCCCAGGAGCAGAGATCAGATTGACTAGAATTGGTGGCAGGAGTGGGATAGATAAATAGTTTTCTATTTAGCTCTGCCCCTTTAAAAACAGTTTGATTCTGGAATTCACATGCATCCTGACCTGGGTACCCCAATGATTTTCATCCAATATACAGGAGTTACACAAAAACACTGAGATGCACAATAACAGAGTTGTACAGACACAGCACACCAAACAAAGGGATAGTGTGTGCATGCACACACGCGACACAGATACACACAACAGACATCCAAACCGTGACACAATCACACAACGGGACACAAACACAGGCATGCCAGACACAATGACACATACACAAATCCACCGAGACACGCCACAAAGAACCAGTGCTGAACACACAACACAAAGCCAGGCACACACACGAGGACAACAGCACACAAAACACACCCGTGAAAAGCTGGGTGTGTTTTGGCAAGTGAGAGTTCAAACCACGGGAAAAACATCCCAGCCTGGAAAATAGGACTCAAGTCCAAACCAAATCCAGATTCCTTCCCCGTGTGTCAGTGTGTGTGTGTGTGTGTCTGAGTGAGAGAAAGAGAGAGAACACTGCCGTGTGTCTGCTGCATCGCAATTCCCTTGCCCGCTGGGTCTGGGTTGCCCCAGCCCCAGCCAGCGCCCTGCCTGAAAGGCAAGAAATCTCCCAGATGCCCACGGGAAATGGCCGGGGTGGGCAACCTGGACTAGGGCTGGCGCCGGTCCAAGGGGCAGAGCTTGGTGCGCCCCCTGACTGGTGAGGAAACAGGAAAACAGCCCCCGCTCCTCCCCCTGACCTATTTCCAAACTGTAAGTTGAAGAAAGGGAGTTGGCTGCTGGAAAAGAACCCAGGAGTCCTGGTTTCCAGCCCGCTCCCCTCCCTGCTCTAACCACTAGACACCACTCCCCTCCCAGGGGCTAGGAGAGAACCCAGGAGCCCTGGCTCCTAGCCCTGCTGCTTTAACCACTCGACCCCACTCCCCTCCTAGAGCCAGGGAGAGAACCCAGGCGTCCTAGCTCCCATCCTGCCCCCCACCCTCCATCCTACTAAACTCCCTCTCCTCCCAAGAGGAAGCCGGGGTGCAAAATCTGGGTGGGTGGGACAGTTTTTAAAGGCAGGTTTAATCGGGGTTGCGGGTGAGACTGTTGGGCGGGGCACCGCCTGGGGGGAAATAGAAAATAGGGGGTGCAGGTTCCCACAGAACACGCGAGTGTGTGGGGGGGAGAGGTTCTGGCTACATCCTGGGACTTCAAGGAAAGCCATGAGTTTGGGGGACCGTCTGCCGACGAGTGGGGCTGGGAAATGGGCAGGCTTGGGGGCTAGCAGGAAAGTTGTCGGGGTGGGGTATTCCTAGCGGCAGATTGGTGGCAGAGGTGGGGTGAATCGTCGCCAATTTGGAGCCCCCCACTTCTGAACAGCCCTGTTCAGAACCACCTCCCCCCCAATTTGGTTTGTTGAGTGGCAAATTCCCCCCCCCCCCCAGGCTCAGAAAGCAAAGACGGAGGGAACGGGGAGATTTTCCTAGGGGAGGAGAGGAGTTGGGGGGGGGGGGGTTGTGTGGGGCAGGGCTGGGGCTTACCGATCCCGACAAAGCTGAGTGCAGCCAGGCACAGAACGAGGAGTTTGCCCATGGTTGTCGAGGGGTGGAAGATCAGACAGTCCTTGCGCTGGGAGGTTGGAGGAGAGTCAGTTGGCTGTTATCTGTGCTGTTATATATATATACATTGGCACAAACACAGACACACGCACACACACCCACATAGGTTGGGTGTGCCAGGGACAGCTAGAAAGGGGGGCAGGACACATGATCACAGGCGGGTATAAATATAGCAAGAGGGTTAGTGACTCAGAGAGAGAGATGGGAATGCAAGGGGACGAGAGGTAAACACACACACACACACCAGCTACACCCCTCCAGTTACACACACACACACACACACACACACCAGCTACACCCCTCCAGTTACACACACACACACCAGCTACACCCCTCCAGTTACACACACACACACACACACACACACCAGCTACACCCCTCCAGTTACACAAACACACACACACCAGCTACACCCCTCCAGTTACACACACATGCCCCAGCTATATTCCAACTACACACACCCAACTACACAGATACACCCCAGGTTCACACACACAAAAACAACCTAACTACACACAGATACACACCCCACCTACACCCTCCTGCTAGGATCCCCCCCAGCTACACACACACACAAACAGGTACAAAGACACGAACAGGGATAAATAGGTAAAGAGACACACCCACACTGACAACAGACACAACACTAGAAACCCGGGAGGAGGTCTAATGGTTAGAGCGGGGATGGTGGGGGAGGCTGGGAGCCAGGACTCCTGGGTTCTCTCCCCGCTCTGGGACGGGTGTGGGGAGCAGTGGCTGAAGCACCGGGGGAGGGGGGGCGAGGGAACCCATGATGTCACATGTTGGAGGACCCATGAGGTCACAGCCCCAATGACATCATCATGGGCACCGTGTGAGGGGTCGAGTCGGGGGAGGTCCCCGCCATGACGACACACAAGGCATCATGGGACACGCGGTGTCAGCGCCATGGCATGGGGGGGGGGGTCGGCCTCAAGGGGGTGATCAGCCCCATGGGGTCACAGCCATGCCCCCCCCGGAGGGTCAGAGGTCACACAGCCAAAGAGTTCAAAGGCCAAGGAGGGTCACAGGATGCACAAGGTCAAGGGTCACCGCCATGGCAACCACATGGGGCTCATCATAGCCCAGTTAACGCCATGGCGACACTCAAGAGGCTGCAGGGCCTCACTGTGGCAACGCCAGAGAGGTCATAGGTCACGGACCCCCCTGCGGGTCATAAGGCCCCCTGGCAGCATCGCCATGACAACATGGGGATGGCTGGCCGTCTCCATGGCAACACTGGAGACCATGATCACCATGACAATCCTGTCCCCGTCCCCCTCCCCTAGTGCCTGAGGCTGGGGGTCTGTGACGGGCTGTTCCTGGTGGGATCCGACTGTGAGTGTCTGATCAGGACAGATTGCTTCCAAAAGGGCAACTACAGCCCAAAGCTGGGGTTTTTCACACTAAGGCACCAAACCAGCTAAACAGAAAAGACTTTGGTCTCACCCCACTGGCTAACCACAAGTCACACAAGCAATCCCCTTAGACACTCCAGCTTCCCAGTATCACCACCAGCAGCCACCTGTCCTGGGGATCAATGGTTATGAAAACCAACACCCCAAATAAAGAAAACGGTTCTCCCCAATTCCAAAGAATCAGGCCCCAGACCCAGGTCAATATACAAATTAGATCTTCCCACAAATCACGCTGTTGCCAATCCTTTAGAATCTAACATCTAAAGGTTTATTACACAAGGAAAAAGGTCGAGGTGAGGGTTAGGAATGGGTAAAAGAAATCAATTCCATGCAGTGATGGCAAATCTCTTGGTTCAGGCTTGCAGTTGTAAGATAAACTGCAGGTTCAAATCACAGTCTCTGGGGTGCATCCCCTCCAGGGACGGGTCATCAATCCGTTGGCCAGAGCTTCCACGTGTAGCAAAATCCCGTCCAGAGGTAGGTGCTGGCTGAAGGCTGGAGATTGAAGACAAAATGGAGGAAGTTTCTCCCAGGTTTCCTCTTCTGGGTGAAGACCCCCCCCCCCCCCTCCTTCTTATACAGCGCCAGTTACAAAATGGAGGTTCATGGTCACATGGTCCAATTCCCAGACTCTCCAGGATTCCGTTTCTGAGCAGGCAGGTCACATTCCTGGCGAAGCTCCGGGTGGACAAAGTTCATTGTGGAGCTGATGGTCCTTAACGGCCCATCCAGCAGCCCAAGCAAAGCTGAGGCCCCCTACTCTGGAATGTCCCCCCCAGCAGAGCCCAATATTTGGACAGACAGACAGTCCAGAGCCAATCTTCAGAACTTCAACTGCCAAACTGATACACACGTCCCAATGGCACATTCATCATCAGCGATCCATAGCCTGGCCCTAGACACCTTGTATGACCCCCCTTGACATAAGATTTGGTGCCTGTTAGGACCGGAAGACATTGTGACGGGTGATTTCTAAGAAGTGTAGTTTCGCTTCTGGGTCAACTCCAGAGAGTGCCTAGTGATGCTAGGAGATTGACCTTGCTGTTATCTGTGTGTTTGGGAACAGTTCCCAGACTGTTCCCAGCTGGGTGAGTGTTTATCCCGTCTGTGTGAGAATGAATGCGTGGGAAACCAAATGGGGAAACTGAGGCAGGACAGCGTGTAACCAATCAGCTTGTTGCTTGCAAATGAGACATGAGTATGTATGAGATGCAAATGTGTGAGTGTACTTAAGCCCACTCCTGTGGGCTATCTGTGGGCTTTTTCCTTTTTTCTTCCCGGCTACTGCTCCGTAGTGTCGGGTTCTCCTTCTGCGGTCGCGCTGATCTGATGAGCCCCCTCAGCGCCCAGACCGGGACCTTCTAATAAACTCACCTACTTTATTTACTTAACCACGTGTGTGGCCTTGTCTCGCAATCTCCAAAGTACCTCACAACAGTGCCACTATAGGACTCTGGTTGCCCCAATGATCTATAGGACCCCAAATGATTTCAGTAACGTGACAGGGTCTGATGGGGCTGTGGGGAGCGTCGGGCTCAGGGAGAGGAGCTGGGATTGGGATGTGGGGGGGGAGGGGAGCTGGGTCGGGGGAATCCAGGCTCGGGGGCGGGGGCTCAAGGTGAAGCCTGGCCCCAGTGAGGCAGAGCAGGGCTGGAGATCTGGGGGCCCCTCACTGCACAGGGGGCTGCGGGTCGGGAGTGAGGGGGCACTGGCAGAGCCGGGGGGTACCCGGGGCTGCGGGTCGGGAGTGAGGGGCACCGGCAGAGCCGGGGGGTACCCGGGGCTGCGGGTCGGGAGTGAGGGGCACCGGCAGAGCCGGGGGGTACCCGGGGCTGCGGGTCGGGAGTGAGGGGCACTGGCAGAGCCGGGGGGTACCCGGGGCTGCGGGTCGGGAGTGAGGGGCACTGGCAGAGCCGGGGGGTACCCGGGGCTGCGGGTCGGGAGTGAGGGGCACTGGCAGAGCCGGGGGGTACCCGGGGCTGCGGGTCGGGAGTGAGGGGCACTGGCAGAGCCGGGGGGTACCCGGGGCTGCGGGTCGGGAGTGAGGGGCACTGGCAGAGCCGGGGGGTACCCGGGGCTGCGGGTCGGGAGTGAGGGGCACTGGCAGAGCCGGGGGGTACCCGGGGCTGCGGGTCGGGAGTGAGGGGCACTGGCAGAGCCGGGGGGTACCCGGGGCTGCGGGTCGGGAGTGAGGGGCATGTGACAGGCCTACCGGGGTCAGTGTCCCTGGCTGTGATGAGCCGGCGCGGTTAGCCCCAGAAGCCAGCTCAGGCTCAGTCACAGCCACTGCCCTTGTGTCATCCCCCTCCGCCCCCATAACCACAGCCACACCCAGAGAAATGACGTCACCCAGCGAGTGGGGTGGATCTCGCTCCCCCTCCCCCTCCCAGAGCTGCAGAGAACCCAGGAGGCCGGGCTCCTAACCCCGTCTGCTCTGAACCACTCGGTCCCGTTCCTGTCCCAGATTAGACGTAGAACTCAGGAGCTGCAATACAAAGCCCCCTAGAGGGGACCCCTGTCCCATTCCCTGCCCCCCGGAGCCAGCCCTGGGGCCAGATCGGAGCCAGTGCCCCCTAGATAGGAAAGGCCGTGTGCCCCATTCCCTGCAGGGTCCCTAGGATTCTCTGCACACCCCACTGCATGGACAGACAGGACCTCATTTTCCATCCCCCCTGAGCCAACCTGGCCTTGGACACTCGTCCTTAACTCCGCCCGACACACCCTGCCCTGGCCGACAGACGCAGGCGGGAGAGACTCCGAGGGCTCCTCCCAGCTCCGCCGGGGCTCCCGGGGCCCAGTGCAGGAGCAGCGCCCTTTCCTCTCCAGCAGACCCCCGCGCCCGGTCCCCTGGGCCTGTGGGACGACGAAATCCACGGCGGCGAGCTGGTCTCTCTCCCAGCAGCCCTAACCGAGGAGCGACTCCACTAGCCGGCAGCAGTAGAAGGCAATTACCCTGCTCTGAGCAGTCCCCTCGCCTCCCTCAGTACCTACTCACCCTTCATCTGTCTCCACCAAGACCCAGCCCTCCAAAGCCGGAGTTAGTGTCCGGCCTCGAACAGCCCCACTGCTCTTCGACTGGTTGTAGACTCGGCTCCCTCCTGCCTCGGCCGCCTGGAGCCGCGAGGCGGTCCGGGTTCTGGGACGTGGCGTTCTAGAGCGTCCCGTTCTAGAGCACGCGTTCTCACCCCTAAACCCAGGGAATGAGTAGGGGTGAGGAGAAATAATGGGATTTCCCAGAAAGCAATGGGGCCTGGGGGGCCCGGGGGGAGGAGAAAGGCTTCCCCATTCTAGACCACTGGCTGGCTGAAGGCTCTGAGTTCTAGATCGATATTTCTCAACCTTTTTAATATCAGGAACCTGCCTGCCGCCTTCCTAAACGGTGCCAGGGAGATCTCCGGGCGCAGCACTGGTCCATGGACCGGTCAGGGAGACGCTGCGGGGAGCGGAACATCACGGCTTAGACCTCCGGGAACAGACCACTCCTATCCTGAGGGACCTGACTAAATAGTCTCTGTTCTAGACCATTGTAGGGTGCGAGAAGCTTTTGTGACGGTGTGCGGATCGGAGAACGCGCTCTCACGCTCGCTACCAGGGAAAGGTTACGCTCGGTCAAGGCAACATGACTGCGTAGCAGTATTATCTCTTGTATATCAGAGCTCTGCAGCTGCTCGTTGCCTGCTAGGACTGTATATCAGGGTCCTCCAGGTGTTAAGTGCTTGCAAGGACATGTGATACTAACGAAGCAAAACAAGTTATTAGCTATTCATGAGGTATGCATGAGATGCAAATGTGCATGTGTATTTCTATGTTTCCGTGCCCCCGCCTAATGGGCTTCACCCTGAGCATTGCTCCGGTGCGTCGGGCTTTTCCCCCGTCTCGCAGTGGCAGCAACAAAGGGGGCCCCCGTTGCGGGTTTGTCACGTTTTGCCTTCAATAAACTCACCACTTTTATTCACCTAGCAGCTGCGTGTGTGCGCCTCGTTTCTACGGGACTCCGAGTAAACGTGGACGACCAAAGAGCCGGGGCTGGAGAGTGTCTAGAGCGGGCGTATGTGGAATTTTTGGCTCATCATCACCTCAAGGTGCACGGCTGCGAGAGCTCTAGGCCGCACGTTCTGGGTTCTAGAGTGACTGTCCTCTAGCGCCCACGTCCCTCTTCCTCCCCAGAGCCAGGATACAACCCCGGAGTCCTGGATGTGGCACTCAGAGAACATGGGGGGTTGTTCTAGAAGGTGCTGCTTGGAGCGGGAGAGTCCTGGACTGCCACATCGCCTGGAAAAAGACTTTGGGGTTTCTCGAACGCTGTGTTTTGATGTCCGAGAAGGGCGGGATCCACCGAGAAGCGCTGGATTCCAGAACGCAAAGATCCCTGATGCCTCCACACCCAGGACACTGGAGAGATGAAGGTTCCAGAGCCCTCGATTCCCCAGGGGAGTCTGAGCTCTGCACCGCGCCAGTCCAGCAATTCCCCAGGAAACCCGGAGCCCGTTTTGGTTTCCCTGCCGTCTAGGACAGTCTAGTCTGGCAGGTCAGCCCCAGCCACAGTCAGACGGCTCAAAAACTCTGCCAGCTGCCCCAGGTCACCCGGGGCTCTGGGCCGTAGAACAGACGTGTCCCGCATCTGCCTGTGTCCCAGAAAGACCCGGTTCCTGTCATGCTCCCTCGCTCTCTGCACTACAGGCGGACACCAAGTAGCAGTCGGAGCAGAAACAGGCTGGCTGGGGGTGAGCCCACAAAACAGTCCAGTCTACTTCCTACCAGTCTGGGCGAAGGGCTCTGTAGTCCGAAGGTCCCACGATTCCTCGGGGCATTCGTCGGACGGCGGCCCTGGCTGCTCCCTGCGCTCCTCAGCCATCTCCTCCGACCACAGGGCGCGGCTGCACTCGGGGGCTAGTCCGGGGTCCTGCGAAGAGACGTCCGCTCCCTCCCGTCGTCCAGCCCCCACGAGCTCTGGGATCTGCTTGGATACTTCCTGTCCCACTCTGGCACTTCGGGAGCTGGGCCGGATTTGGCTCTGCCTACTGGGGGAATGCAGTGTTCCCTCGCTCTCCAGCTCAAAGGGAGGCCGCTCCTCCTCCCTACGAGCTCCCAGACCACCCAAGGGTGCGATGGTTTGTTGTCCCCTGTGGCTCAAGACCGCCTTCTCTCTTACTTCTGGGAAGTCCGGGTTCTGGGTGTTGCATCGTTCCAAGGCACCCCCGGGACAAAACTCCGCTCAGACTTGGGGTTGGCTCCTTGCTGTACTCCGGAAAGAGCCACTTCGAGGGTTCTCCTCATTCCTGATCTTCAAACGATGGGACCGATTCTGGAATCCAGACGTGTCAGATTCCAGGGGTCCCCTCGTTCTCGAGCCCCTGATCGCCCCCTTGGTCAGCAGACGGGACTGGCTTCATTCTGGATGCCAGACAGACCGGGTTCTAGGTGTCTTGTTCTAGAACAATTCAGATCTCATTCGAATCCAATTTGGTTCGCAGCCAGAGGTGGCTTCGTGCTGGGACTCCAGAATGAAGAGCCGCCTAGAACAGCTGTCCTGGGGGATTCGGGGGGATGGAGGGGGGTTAGCTCAGTTACAGTCGAGTCGAGGTGTTGCAGCGTTTCAGATTTCCAGAGGGCTCCAGACTCTCTCTGGCAGGCTGAGAAACCCGGGCGAGAGGGATCCCGGGCCCGGCAGCTTCCCGGCAACCCCCATCCCGCCGGAGTGAGAGGAATGTTTTGACGGGAAACTCCTCCCATGCAGAGAACAAAAGCCCCACAGCCGGTGAGACAATGCCCCTGGCCCCGATCCAGCTGGACACACCCGGGCGGGCGGCCCCGGAGAGAGAGGGAAAGATCTGGGGACGTCGGGTGGGGTGGGGGAGGGACCCTATTGTCTAAACGCTCCCCCCCCCCCCGCCCCTGCTGGAAGCCAGACTGCAGGCTGAGGGGCACCGGCTGCCCCCAAAGCAGGGAGAGCCCCCCACTCTTGAATGTCAGAGGGGGGGCGCAGCTGAGACCCTCCCGTGGATCCCAGGGAGGCAGGAATTACACTGGGGGTGGGGAGGGGCTAACTGAAGATGCTAGGTAAGGATATTTTGCACCCTTGGCAAAACTTCCGCCTTGCACCATTCCCCCTCCCCCGTCCTCCGGCGCATTGCTCGTTCTAAACCTTCCCAAAGGGATGCTGGGTAACGGGGCACTGTTCAGTCAAGGCTCGGCTCGGAGTGTTTTCCCTTCGTGCTCTCGTCTCTCTAGTGAATGAAAAGAAATGAAGAGCCCGCCAGGGTTCACCTTGTTAGCGTTTCACTTGGCACCTCATAGCGCGGATCCTCAAAGAAATCCCGGACCTTAGACACAGTTAGGGTGACCCTAGTTCAACATTAAAAATAAAGGGGACACTCCCCGGGTGTGGGGGGGCACGGGCAGGTAGGGGCTTGCCTCCCCAAACAGCCTGCCCCGTATCTGCTCCCGCCCACTTCCTGCCCCCCCTCAGAACCCAACCCATCCAACCCTGCCCCCTGCTCCTTGTCCCCTCCTGGGACCCCCCCCATCACCCTCCTGGGACCCCCCCCATCTAAGCCCCCTGCTCCTTGTCCCCTGACTGCCCCCTCCTGAGATCCCTCCACCCTAACTGCCCCCCCGGGAGTCAGGACCCCACCCCCAACCCCATCCCCCTGCTCCCTGAAACAAAGACATTAATTTAAAATAATCACTGACACCGGTTTAGCGGAGTCACAAACAAAATGTTCACTGCGTTTAGAAAAAGGAAACACTAATTGACGTTGTGTGAGCTCCAGGACACGAAATGTCACCAACTTCAAAAAGTGTTTCCAAAAAACGTGGGCATTACAAAGGATTTTATATCTTCCGAAGGTTCTGATTTTGCAGGAGGTTCTCCGAAAACTAGTTCATCAGACAGAAGTAAAGAAAGCTGGACAAAGAGGTTCCCTACCTGGAAGGAGAAAGGGATGGACAGCAATGCCTGTTAAAGGGCTTCATTACCAGGGCCAGATTAAGAGCTATAGAGACCCTAAGCACTGAAAAGATGATGGTGTCCCCGTCCCCTCCTCCCCCCCCACATATGTAATTCAAAATAAAAACAACACTAGACCATAAAAATTGTATTTTTCAAAATGACACAAAACTTGCATGTTTGCTGAAATTAAAATAGCGTCTTTCTAGATTTTCTAATTGCAAAATTCTGGATAAATTCATTGAAGCTGACTCCACCAGGGATGCCCACTTCCATACACAATAGGGGAAGTGAATCAAGTCTGTCCTGACACATTGTTGTTCTCTGAGGGTTTTTTATTCTTTTCAGCTGAAAAGAAAAGAAAAAAAGAGCGTATTTGGCGGAGCAGTTAGTGATCATCAACGTTAGAAAAATACATTGTGCGATCTCTACGTTTGGAAATCCACGTTGTATCCGTCTGTCAGGATTGTGTCCTGAAGACCAATGTGACTGAATTTCATTTTTCCTGTTTCGTTAAACTTTGTGTGCATATCACAGTGGAACTGCTGCACTTCTCCCTAGAGCAGTGATGGCAAACCTTTTTGAGCCCAAGTGCCCAAACTGCAAACCAAAACGACTTGTTTTTTTCAAAGTGCCAACACTGCAATTAAACCTGAATAACGAGGTTTTAGTTTAGAAAAAACAATTCGTACAGTTTGCATCTCTCTCTCTTCCCCTCTCCCCTCGCACTGTAAGGCGCGCGGGAGCAAGATTCTCTGGGAGGACGTCCATGGACGTTCTCCCAGAATAATCCGACCATGCTGTAGCCATCTTTTGGCTATGGCCCGGTCGGCAATTGGTTATAAAACTTACTTAGGGTGACCAGATCGCAAGTGCGAAATATCAGGACACATTGGGCGAGCGGGGGGAGGGGGGGGGGGCTGTTTTCAAGGATATTTTGTGCCCTAGGCAAAATTTTTACCTAGCACCCCCCCCCCTTTTCCCAGAGCACTGCTTACTATAATTTTTTAAAATGAATATTGCATAGTGTCATGTAGCATGGGGAAGAGGGTTGGGGTGCAGGGGGGGCTCTGGATGGGACTGGGGATAAGGTGTTTGGGGTGTTGGCAGGACTCAGGGCTAGGGCAAAGGATTGGCATGTGGGGGGAGGGCTCTGGCTGGGGCTGGAGATGAGGGGTTTGGGGCATAGGGCTTGGTAGAGGGTTGAAGTGTGGTTTGGGATGGGTGCAGGCAGGCTGCTCTGTCACTGTGGCCAGAGAGGATTCCCCCCATCCCTTTCCCTGCGGGGAGCAGGAGCAGCAAGCTTTGGGGCACGGCCCCCTCTTTCCTGCCCCCTCTCCAGCAGTACACTCACTCACCCCTATCAGTGGTAACACAAGCAGGAGGGCACTAGGACCCTGCGGAGGAGAGAAGGGAGGCTTCTGTCCCGCTCTGCTCCACGGCCACGGAACGTTTAAGGGACAGCAAGGGGAGGCCGGGGGACCCTGGGGGGGGGGGACTTGCGGGGGGCGGCCGGAGCCAGATTCTGGGGGGCTCTCTCCCCCCGCCTCCCTCTGCTGGCCAGCGCATGCATGCAGGCAGGGCCCCCCCAGCATGTGCCATGCGGCAGAGAGCTCTTCTGCCGCGGCCAGGGGCACAGCCCACCGTCCCGTCCCCCCTACTGTCTCTGCGGGGGGGGGGGGGAAGTGAGCTTTCTGTCCCCCTGCGCCCCTCCACCCCGGCACTGGCTGCAAGCAGGCAGCAGCAACTCTTCCCCCCCCGCCGCCGCCGCCCCTACGGCATGTGCAGCCAGAGACCTGGCCGCCCAGTCTCTGCCTGGCCCTGGCGCAGTGGGGGCGTGCCGTGTGCTCCTGCCGGCGCCCCGCTCTTCTGACCCTCCGATGTTTGAGAGCGGGGCGCGTGGCTTCAGTGTTCTCTGGGGAGGGTTCTCCCCAGAGAACTGTGGGAGATGTAGTCCGCGGGAGCCGACGCCGTGACTACAGTGTATGACTGTAGTCACGGCGTGCCCACAGAGACGGCTCGGTGTGCCGGCAGCGGCACGCGTGCCACGGGTTCGCCATCACTGGGCTAGAGATTCATGTTCAGGTCAAAAGGGTCTGAGTCAACTATTGCAAAACAGGCCATCATCTGAGTTCCTCGCATGATTTCGATCTACGTTAATAGGACACCCCCCCCCCGGTTTAGGTGGGGATACGTAATAAAAAGAAAACAGAAAAACGGGGGAGGAGTGTGGAGTGGAGTGTAAGGAAGTCGAACAAAGTTCTGATTTTTCCCATGATGACGATTTCGATGCTTTTTTTCCAAATATCAAATTTAAAACAAAACAAACAAAAAAACTCATTTTTTTGGTGCCCCCTGCTTCCTGGTGCCCTGAGCAAGTGCTTAGTCTGCCTATTGGGTAATCCAGCCCTGAATGTCCCTGAAGGAAAATGCCCAGGGAAGGATGCAGGAAATCCTCCAACGTATTTCCTGATGCTTTTGCAAAAGTATCTCCCAGGCGAGCTGAGGCGGGAGTTCCATTCAGAGAGTCCAACTGGGGCAGCGGGAGACAGGCTTGGTTGCAGTGACATGAAATGAGACTCTCCGACCACGAAGAAAGGACCCAGAGCTTGGGAGGATGAAAGTGCAGAGATGACTAATATTTCCTAGCAGAGAAGCTGTTCAGCCTCAGTGCTGACAAGAGACTCCAAGGGGAATGAGAAAGTTTTCAACTCGAGGACAAACTCACCAGAAAGTTTAGAAATTAAAATACCCACCTTTCTTAAAAATACTAAGTGAAATCAATTACAACTTCATACGTGATTTAAAATGAGATGAAGTGGAATTTTTACAACTGTTGCTACGATTTATTCTGTTTTTGCACTGCGGAAATCCTTTAAGAGAAGTGTACAAGATTAGTAACAGTATAGTTATGTCGGTCTACTACTTCCATATTTATCATCGTTTTGTATTATTTCTAAAGTATCATTTTTTACTACATGGCAACCTGTTTGGTAGTGATTTGTATTAAATAACCTATTTAACCAAAACAAGAAAGAACCAAGAAAACCCTGTAGTCGTCCAGCCCGAAAGTCCCAACTGCAGAGAACATTCATATTGTTGAGGAAACAAAATCCTGTGGCACCTTAAAGACTAACTATAAAGTTTTGAAGCATGAGCTTTCGTGGGCTTCAAAACTTTATAGTTAGTCTTTAAGGTGCCACAGGACTCTGTTACCTCTGCTATTCCAGACTAACACGGCTACCTCTCGGATTCATATTGTTGTTTTTCTTAGTGTTGACTAATAAAATCTCATGTGATTCTAGGGTGACCAGATGGGAAGAGTGAAATATCAGGACACACTCCGTGAGCGGGGGGGGGGGGGGGGGGGGGGGGGGGAGAGATGGCGGGGGGGGCCACCAGCAGGGGGCGGGGCATGAGCGGGGGGGGGCGGGGCACCACAGGCAAAGGTGCAGAGCCCTGATCGGAGCCATGAGAGGGGGCACACAGCCCTAGGAAGCTGAAAAAAGCCTGTAGAAAGCATGGGGTCAGGGGCACAGGGCTCCGGCTCCAACCCCCGGCCAAAGCTGCAGGACAGACATGGGCGCAGGATCCTGGTTGCAAAGTCAGACCCAGCCTGCTCTGGGTAGAATCAGCATGTGCAGAGCAGGTGCCTCCTTTCCTTGGCTCTGCCATGAGCAAGGTGGTCTGCACACACTCTGCTGGGGAGGAGGATGCAACCTCTGGCACTTACCTATGCCCAGAGACTTCCCCCCAATACATGCACAGTGTGTTGTTCACACTACCCCTCCTACGCTCCCCCGCCTGTAGATAAATCTCTGCATTATGCATTTTTGTTTAACTTTTATATGACTTTTGTATTATGCCTTTTCATATAATCTTGTTTTAGAAACTCTGTATTGAACTTTGGTAATATGTTATAGCCCCTAAGGTAGTATAATTAAGGTAAAAGAAAAATGTCTCTGCTAGGAGTAGAATAAGATCTTCCCCTCCACTTTATAATCATATAGTGATTACCTGCAAGCAACGGAGGACTTGCAGGTAATCACTGCTGCATCATGCAACAAGGCTCCCCTCCCCCAAACGCCAGAGGGACCTGTCACCTGCCAGGGGCCAAGGGAGTCCCAGGCTGGGGGTGCTTACCTGGGGTGGCTGTCCTGTCCTGGGGAGTATCTGGCAAGCAGGCAGGTTCATTCGTCTGCTCCTCTCCTGTAGCTGCTCCTGGGATCCAGTGAGGTGGGGGGATGCCTGGGGCTGGGGCCAGCCAGGAAGTATCCAGCACGGTGGCTGGATCCAGGTTTGGGAGGTGGGGGGGGTCTCTTCCCCCACCCTCTTCTGCTGGCGCCTGCAGCATGCATGCCCCACAGGCAGCAGGAAGGTGAGAGACCTGTCCTCCTGGCCATCATCACCTCCTGGGGTGTGGGGCCAATTATGGACTCAGCAGGGGGGGAGGGGCGCAGGAGCAGGCCACGGTAGATGGAGGCTCTCTGTTTCGGTGGGGGGGGGGAGTGGGCTCCCCCCCCCTCCTTACAGGCAGCAAGCAGCATGCTTCTGAGGCAGGCAGGGGGGCAGAGACAGAGCTCTCCTGACCTGGGCTGGCCATTGCTTGCTGCTGCCAGCCCACCTCCTGCTACCCCCCTGAAATGCTGTGCTGTCTCCCCTCACCCCCCCCCTTCCTGCGGGGCCGGCCAGGTTGTGTGGGAGGGTCCTCCCCAGTCTCTGTCAGCCAGAGAGGTGGGGGGGAAAGGACAGGAGCAGGCTGCGATCTGTCTCGGGGCAGGAAGTTAGCTGCAGCACTCTCCCGATCTGAAACTTTAGAGATGAGCCCTGCCTGGGCAGGGCTCACGCAGGCAGCACATGGCTGCCTGGAGCAGTGGGCGGGGCCATGTTGCCTTCATGAGCCCTGCGCGCCAGGGATCATCTGCAAAAATCGGGACAAGACGAGTCCCGACGGGAGTCTGATCGGGACTCGGGACAGACACACAAAAATCGGGACTGTCCCGATAAAATCGGGACGTCTGGTCACCCTATGTGATTCCTTCCACTGATGTTAGGGCTTCAGTTTGTGAACATACTTAAATCTCTCTTCCCTCTTAAAATAAATAGTCACTGAATGATAAGGAGTCTTTCCATTCCACCAGACCCTGCACCACACCTGAACTCGGACCCCTTTCCCTCTTCTACCAGGTTCCTTCTCCCTCCACCTTGCACAAAATGCTCAGTTTGGATGTTTGGTGTAAGAGACGGTTGTGTTGGAAGAGGCCAGATCGGTGCCCCCCTCCCCACTGATCAAGACTGCAGCACCCGTAACACACCAGTGAAGAGAGTTTGTCAGTGGGGCTCCGCGGGGACGGGAGCCAGGGAAGCCAGGGCTCCGAGAGCGATTTAAAGGGCCCGGGGCTCCAGTCTCTGCTAGAAGCCCCAGGCCCTTTAAATTGCGCCTGGGAAAGCCGATCCGCCCGGGGCCTTTCACCTCTGTGGCCGGGTCAGTTTCTGCTGCAAAACTAGCTCAACAGAAATGAAAAGCTTCCGCTCTCTCCACAGCAAGAGACATTCAGCCGGCAGCCCCCTGGCTGGGCTCAGCTCCCCTTGGACCCCCGTCCTCGGGGCTGAGGGGGATCCAGGCCCAACCTCCATTCTGGGTTACAGCCCAGGGCCCAGCACTGCCCAGCTAAGTCAAACCCTCCACCCGCATTGTCAATCACCTTCCCCACCTCTTGACTTCCCTCCCAGCCCTGCCCCCCTGCTCTGTGCCGGTGCCCCTCACTCCCGACCCGCAGCCCCCTCCAGCCCAGCCCTGCCCCCCTGCTCTGTGCCGGTGCCCCTCACTCCCGACCCGCAGCCCCTCCCAGCCCTGCCCCCCTGCTCTGTGCCGGTGCCCCTCACTCCCGACCCGCAGCCCCCTCCAGCCCAGCCCTGCCCCCCTGCTCTGTGCCGGTGCCCCTCACTCCCGACCCGCAGCCCCTGCCAGCCCAGCCCTGGGGTCTCTATTCCTGCACAGCCAGGCTGAAGCCCCCAAACACTCTCCCGCAGCGCCCCCTGCTGTCCTCGCTCAAAGCCAGAGAGAGTTGAATAAACTGGTTCAGGGGTCCCCGGACTCTTGTCCTGGTGACCCCCCTTCACAAAGCGGGTCCCTCAGTGCGACCCCCCCAACTTAAAAACACCTTTGTCTAGAGCTGACACCATCATAAATGCTGGAGGCAAAGTGGGGTTTGGAGGGGACATTGACACCTCACAACCCCCTGTCATAACCTCGGGACCCCCTGAGGGGTCATGACCCCCAGGTTCAGAACGGCTGTTGTAGGGTCTTTCGGGGGTGGGGCGGGGGGAGGCTGTTTCTTCCCAGCAGGGGAAGCTCCCGGGTTTTCTATCATGCAGCCTGCTGGACACGTGGCCTTTAAAACAGTGCTGGACGGGGGGGGGGGGAGGGGGGGTGCAGCAGCCCCTGGCTGGAAGTGAGTCTCAGCAGAGCCAGGGCAGCCCCAGAGCTGGGGGGTCTCCAGCGGGTTCGGGGGCGTCACCCGTGGGGAGATCGCGCGACGTCGTCGTCTTCACAGCGGGCTTTGGCCACCGTGAGAAATGAGCTGAGGCTGAACTACGGGGGTGAGACGAACCCTGGAAAGCCTGGGGAGGGGGAAAGCGGCACTGGAGGGAGAGTTTGTCCGTTAATTAGCAAACGAAGGGCGGACGAAACTAACGATGGCTCAAAAGTAGCTGAGGTGCCCAGTTAAAAAAAGAATCGGAGAGGGAGCCGGGTTAGTCTGGAATAGCAGAGGTGACAGAGTCCTGGGGCACCCTAAAGACTGACTATAAAGGATTGGAGCAGAAGCTTTCTTGGGCTAATACCCACTTCGTCAAAAAACCCTCTTAACAAGTCACTCCTAGATCAGCGAATGCTGGACGTTTGCAGTCTGGATCTAGCCTAGAATATCTTTTGGAAGCCAAATCTCCCTGCTCGGTCCGAGGGGCTCGGGGGTTACGTGCGCAGCGAGCGACGTTGGGAGGATTGCAGAGACCAGACAGCACCTCAGTGATGTTCGCGAGCTCGTGAGACTCGGCCCCACCCTCCGAAATAGCAACCGGGAGCCAAGATGGATTCCCGGGTGGAGGAGAAGGCCCCACGGGCGGGCTGGGGGCAGCCGCTCCTCAGAAGGTAGCTGGGGAAAGGCCCGAGCACAAGGCAGCCCCACTGGGGGGAGATTTGGGAAGGTCCCGGCTTTCCCGGAGGAATCACCATTTGTGCGGGCGGCCGCTCCGGCCCTGGCTGGTAACGCGACCAAAGCCCGGCGTAGGCCAACGCCGCCCCGGCTCGAGGGACTTGGAAACCTTCCCCCAGCCGGTCCTCGTGATCGGGAAGAGCTACCGGTGACGATCCCCCAAACGAACTCACCTCCCCTTCTCCTCATGGGGTCTACAAACAAACCCCCACAACCCCTGGACCGTGCTGAATCCGCGGCCTAACGCTGACCAGCGTGGGCTCCCCCTGCTCCCCCGCCTGCATTTGGCTGCTGTCCCAGCTCGCGCTGGTGAGCGGCTTGGGGGAGGGTCCGTCTTTCTGTTGCGTGTTTGTTCGGGGCCCAGCGCTGGCCCGTGACAAAGGCCCTGTTCATTATTTGAATTACCCTCCGAAGGCCTCCAGGTCTGGAGCCCTTCTCGGGGCGCTTATATATATATATATATAATATATAATATATAATATATAAATATAAATGGAGATATACCAATCTCCTAGAACTGGAAAGACCTTGAAGGTCATCGAGTCCAGTCCCCTGCCTACACTAGCAGGATTGAGTACTGTCCCCTGACAGATTTTTTTGCCCCAGATCCCTAAATGGCCCCCTCAAGGATTGAACTCACAACCCTGGGTTTAGCAGGCCAATGCTCAAACCACTGAGCTATCCCCCCACCCCCTAAGAGCTGCGATGGCGCCGGGCGCGGGACCCCAGCCCCAGAGAGACGACTCCAAGCCGAGGAAGTCACTTTCCCTTTTAATCCATCCACTGTACACGGAGCATTAAAAACGCCACCCAGACCTCTCGAGGGAAGCGACGTTTCTGAGCAGACACCGCGGGGAGCTGCTCACGCAGGCGCCAGGACGGTTATAATGGACACGCCGGAAAGGAGCCGGGGGGGGGGGGGGTTATGCCTCTGTACCCAACCTTTATCCTCCTCCAGCTTTGGCCTTTCCCCCGCCCGCCCAGCCAGCCGCGTCTACGGGGGAGGAGGCAAAGGCCAGCCGGCCTCCGCTGGAGATTTAGAGCAGCTGATCCCAAGGGGAACAAGTTGTGTGGATCTCCTAAGATCCACAGTTTCATGCTCTGCTCAGGGCTAAAGGCCTCAATTATCCCTCTGAGGTACCACAGAAGACCCCAGCCCAACCCACTAGTGTCTGGGACCAACATCCAGGACCCTTGTCCTCCCCTGAGGGGTGGGTAGGGAGAAGGAACTGCCGATCCTGTTTAGCTTGGGGGACCTGTGGGTGAACAAGAGACATTTGCGGGTACAGCTGCCTCCAACTCAACCTTAGGGCTATGGGGGCTGGTTTTGTCCTGCCAATTTCCATGGAAAAGCCGAGGACGGTCTCCTGCCCAGGGACATGGGGGTACTCAGACCTGCTCTCCTGAGTTCGGGTTTGCAGAGGGTTTCAGGGAGGGGACGCCCCCCTCCAGCATTGTGTCTAAAATAGACGGTGTCTCTGCTTTAGCTCAGGATTGGTCATCACGTTACCCCTTTGAGACACGGGCCAGAAGAGGAGATTAGCTTCGGGGTGGGGGGAGGGGAGTGTCTCATCTCAAAACCCTTCAAAAGGCAGGTGGCAGATTCAGGGGATGCTGAGGTACCCCCACCCCACCCCCCACCCCGCCTGTAGTAGCTGGCTTTCCCTGGTCCCCTTCCCAGGCTGTGGTGGACTTACAGAGGACATGGGAGGGGAGAGGAGGCAGCTACTTATGGGATAGAGAAGCCCAGGGAGAAGGCGGCCAGGCTTGGTGGAAGACCCTAGGAAAAGGCGACTTGAGCGGGTGGAGTGGAGCCTGCTAAGGACGCGGGTGGTGAGGGGGACCCGGAAGGGAAAAGCGCGCAGCAGAGAGGGCGCGGAGGCTGGGGAGCCAGGGGTTATTTCAGCAGCCACCACCCCAGCAGGGCTCCAAGCCCAGAGAGCAGGGGGAGCCCGGCTGCCCGGGGGCGGCCAGCAGCATTGCACAGGTTCGTCTCGCAGCAGGTGCGGTTGAAGTTGACGTCGAAGATGGTGTCCTTCTGCTCCGTCGTGTTGCAGAGCTCACGATTGCGGCTGCAGCCGTACTTGGAGAACAGCGGGACCTTGCCTGCCGGGAGAGACCGGGGCAGCTGTGAGCGGGGCGCCGGGATTCCTGGGGTCAATTCCTGCTTTATCCCCAGCTCTGCGCAGGGAACGTGGCAGGGGGAGGGTCTTGCAGTCGCTTGGGGACGTGATCCCACCACCCCTAAGGTGGATCAGCAGCAGGACTTGAACCCTGGGCCTGCCCTCCACCCCTTCAGCTAGAGGAGAGACAGATCAGTAACTAGCAGTAGTAGGTTGTTATGCTCTAGGGGCAAGTCACAGGAGGGGAGGGGCAGCAGTCCAAGTGTGTTTGTTGTAGGGTGTGTGTGTGTGAGTTGTAGGAACTTTATCCACCACTCACACAGAATCCAAACATCTCCACCAGTCGGTCCCAGCGGCAGGGAACCATGTGAGCTGGGGCAGGCAGGTGTCTGAGGTGGACACCTCCAGTACCATCCTCTCACTCCCTTCTCCCACCCCCTACCCCGCTCAGAGATGGAAAGGTCCTGTGGGGTTTGCTCCCAAGTGCCTGTCCGGAGGAGCTGTCCAGTCTCCGTTCCCTCCAGCGCCAAACCCTGGACTCCAGGATGTTCCAGAACACGCTCCCGCCCCGGGGTGGTAACCAACTTCGAGAACCAAGGGAACCTCCATCTGGAGGGCGTCCCTGTGACGAAGTGGGAGTACTGTGCGTGCCTCAGTTTCCCCTATGCATTTCTTAAGTGTCTATGTGAAGGGATAGGGGCTAATGCTGGAAGCAAGGAGGCAACGCCCTCCCCTCTGTGCATCCCTGGAAGCTGTAACCTGACCCCAGGTGGGGGAGGGAGGTCACATAACACCTGAAGCCCGGGAAAGGAACAAAGGAGCAGGAAGTGGCTAGAGGGAGTGGTCAGTCCGGGCCTGGGTCTGGCTGGGAGAGGGAGAGAAGCCATCTTCTCGGTCTGGGGCCCGAGATGGATCCAGCGGAGGGCTCACGCTCTTTCGCTGCATGGTCTGTGTTGGACCAGATGAAAGTCATCGAATAAACCTGGGGGAGAAGCAGGAGCCCAGAATCTGGGTCTCACCTCCTGGCACCCCAGAAAGGCCTAACTGGATGGACCCTGTTTGGACTGAGAAGCTGTGAGTTGGATGGTTCCTGACATCTCAAATAAACCGTCTATTCTGCTGGCTGGCTGAGAGTCACGTTTGACTGTGGATTTGGGGTGCAGAACCCATGGGCTCCCCCAGGACCCCGCCCAGGCGGGCTCGCTGGGGGAAGCACACGGAGGGGCAGAAGGTGCTGAATGCTCCGAGGACAGACCCAGGAAGGTGGAAATGGGGACCCCTGAAGCTCCTGGCCTGGGAAACAGGCTGTGTACGGAGAAGGGGCCCTCCACCCGGAGTCCGGTCTGGCTTCCTAAGGAGCGGTTCCAGACCATCGCCCGGGCGCTCCGTGACAGTCCCCCTTTCAAGAGAGAGACACCCCCCTTTTCTCCTTCCAAGGGAGCTCTCAGGACTTCCCTCTCCAGCCCTCGGCAGAGGTCTCCTCATTGGGCCACGGACGTTTCCCCCTCCCCTTGCGTTCCTCATCTTGCTGTTTGGATGCAGCTCCCCGGAGACCCCCACGTGAGGTCCCTGGGAGATGACCAAGGCTAGTGCAAAAAAAGCCCTTTGCTTTGGAGGGATGGTCCTGCCCCGGGATGGGACTTGGCGTCCGAGCTGCGATTGCAGCTACGTCGAGTGACCCGCCCAGGTGGGCTCCTCGTCTCCAACAGCAGCCGGGTGCCGCGGAACAAACTCCCCCCGCTACCCCCCTAGAGGTAGGGCCGCCCCGGCCCCAGGCTGGGGGGGGGGGGAATCCCCTGGACGTACCGATGTAGGCCTTGGTGGTCTCACAGTGTTGGTCTCTCTCCGCCGTGCAGGGGCTCCGGGAGTGGAAGCAGAGGGCGCCCACCTGGAACTTACAGACCCTGCAAATGAGGCCTTGAGCTGCACGGAGAGACAGGAGTAAGTCAGCGGGGAGCCAGGACGCCTGGGTTCTTCACCCCTCCCTTTGAGCTGTAGTCACCACCCCAGCCCCTGGAGCGAGGAGGCCGGGTGCAGTTTGCAGCCGCTGCTGTTTCCTTTGCTGGGCTGGTGAGGGGGTGGGACCCACTCTGGCATCGAAACCCGGCACCGGGGCACACACCCCACAGGGTGTGTGTGAGAGACTGGGGGGCAGGGAGGGCGGAGGAGCAGCCTCGGCGAGGCCCTGACTCACTGGAGTGACTTACCCAGCCCTGGAGACTGGGACGCGTAGGAAGCGACCCAACAGCCGAGAGCACCTCGGGCGGCTGCTTCTGGGGCGGAGCGCGGGAAGCAACTCGCAATCCTGGTGCGCAGACACAGCCGCCTCTGAGCACGGCTGCCACGTTACCCGCGCCACGGCCGGGGCAGGACCCGAGCCGCAAAGGGCTCCGCGTCGCAGGCAGAACAGGATTAGCCAGGCTGGGAGCCAGCCGGGGACCGGGGCACGCGCCCCCAATCCTGCTACCTGGGATGTCCCGCGTGATCCCACGCCGGGCATGGATTAAACCCCGACCCTCGTCCCATCAGGGGAAAGCAGGAGTCTAGCAGTGAGAGCACACAGCCAGGGAGGGAGCCAGGACGCCTGGGTTCCCTCCCCAGCTCTGGGAGTGGAGTGGGGTCTAGTGGTTAGAGCAGAGGGGGCTGGGAGCCAGGACGCCTGGGTTCTCGCCCCAGGAATTTCAGCCTTCAGTCCAAGCTGTGCATGCCGGGCCCAGAGAGGAATGTTAAGAGTCCCGGAGTGGGAGGAGAACGCCGGGGTTACCCGAGTTTAGCGTTCAAGGGGGTGTTTCCAGCACAGCAGCCGGGAAAGTGGGCGCAATCTCCACCCACAGGGATGCTTGAGCGAGTCGAGAGGGGTTGAGTCATCCCAAGAGGCCACTCGACACCCCAACGGCCCTGAAACCAGCCGTGCGGCTCCCTGGGGCCCCTCCCGCCCACCCCCACCCAACGGAGACGCCCCAGATCTCCCCAGGGACCCCACCCTGGCGGGACCAGAGCGCTCGCCAAGGTACTTTAAACTTGGGGGGGGGGGGGAAGAAAAGCAGTTTCAAGGTTCTCCATCTGGGGAGGGAGCTTAACCCCCCCGCCCATAATTCCCCCCTCCCAGAGGAGAGGGACCTGCCCCGTCTGCCCTCTTGAAACTGCGTTTTATTAATGACAGTTTCGAGTCCCCCCCACCCCCGGTTGAGCCGGGACTTGCAGGCAGAAGCCAGGCTGGGGGCAGCCTCGCCCCAAAGAGCTGGAAGCACCCGAGCGAATCACAAGCTCTGGGCTGGGCAGGGAGACGGGCCAGGGACCCTGTTTGCCTAAAGACGCCCAGCGTGCCGGGAATGGAACCCAGGAGTCCTGGCTCCCAGCCCCGGCTCTAACCCACCAGCCCCCACGGCCCTCCCTGAGCTGGGGAGAGAACCCAGGAGTCCTGGCTCCCAGCCCCGGCTCTAACCCACCAGCCCCCACGGCCCTCCCTGGGCTGGGGAGAGAACCCAGGAGTCCTGGCTCCCAGCCCCGGCTCTAACCCACCAGCCCCCACGGCCCTCCCTGAGCCGAGGAGAGAACCCAGGAGTCCTGGCTCCCAGCTCCCGCAATTGTCACAATTCCACTCCAGCTAATCCTCCTTTCCACCCTACAGACTCAGGCAAAATGCCCTGGGCGGACCCGGAGACATTCCTCCCCCCCCCAATACTCTGGGGGACCCACCCACCCTCCCCAACGTCCTCAGGGGTTTAGGATCCTCAGCCAGAGACAGGCTCCTGCTCTCACAGTCACTAGGAAAACCGGAGTCGCTCTGGACCGGCACCCAGAGCTGAGTCCAGCCCCCCCCCCAGCCCCCCCCCAATACTCACCCAGAGCTCAGAGTCCAGCCCCCCCCAGCCCCCCCCAATACTCACCCAGAGCTCAGAGTCCAGCCCCAGCCCCCCCAGCCCCCCCGATACTCACCCAGAGCTCAGAGTCCAGCCCCCCCCCAGCCCCCCCGATACTCACCCAGGGCCCAGCAGAGCAGCAGGGACAGGCCCCAGAGCAGAACTTTGCTCATCCTGGCCCCGGCGAGGCTGGACGGGCCCAAGCCAGGTGGGGAGGGAACCAGGCGGGCGAGACTCCAGCAGGTGGAAACAGCCTCAGCTGGGGAAACTAAGGCAGGCGGGGCCCAGCCTGGGGATTTATCCCTCAGCGGGGCTGGCAGCAGCCAATCAGGGGGCAGGATCCAGGAGAAGGCGACGCCCAGAGGCTGGGAATTGAAACATCGGACTCAGAGAAAACGACGCCGCGGCCCAGCCTGCCTGGGAGAGTGAACCCCAGCCGGGCCGGTGCCTCTCACTCCCGACCCGCAGCCCCCGGCCCCGCCGGTGCCCCTCACTCCCGACCCGCAGCCCCCGGCCCCGCCGGTGCCCCTCACTCCCGACCCGCAGCCCCCCCAGCCCGCCGGTGCCCCTCACTCCCGACCCGCAGCCCCCGGCCCCGCCGGTGCCCCTCACTCCCGACCCGCAGCCCCTGCCAGCCCGCCGGTGCCCCTCACTCCCGACCCGCAGCCCCCGGCCCCGCCGGTGCCCCTCACTCCCGACCCGCAGCCCCCGGCCCCGCCGGTGCCCCTCACTCCCGACCCGCAGCCCCCGGCCCCGCCGGTGCCCCTCACTCCCGACCCGCAGCCCCCGGCCCCGCCGGTGCCCCTCACTCCCGACCCGCAGCCCCCAGCCCAGTGATGGATGCAGTAAGGGTTTTGTTTAGTTTGTTCAGTGGCAGAGACTGTGAAAACTCATGACGTGTGTCTCACTCGCAGCTCCCGGGGCTGAGTCCAGGCTCCGGCTCCCCCGACCTCCCCTCTGGGATCGGTGCTGCCAGAACAGGGCGGCTGCACAGTGAGCTTCGCAAACCACAAAATCTGACTCAGAGAACCCAGGAGTCCGGGCTCCCCCCACCTCTAACCACCAGCCCCCACTTCCCTCTGAGATCCAGGGAGAGAACCCAGGAGTCCGGGCTCCCCCACTCACTGAGTCACCCTGATGGGCGGTTTGTGACATTTCCCGGGGCTGGTAGGACGAGGTGGGGGGGGCGGGTGGAGGGGCTGGGCCTAACCTAAGTACATAATTTAATGAGCTAACGATGTGTGGGGTGCTTTGAAAAGCAAATGGAGCCTGAGGCTGGGCGCCCGGACTCCTGGGTTCTATCCCCAGTTCTGTGAGCTGGGAGAAGGGGTGGGAGAGCCCAGGGCTGGGCTAGCAGGGGGCTGCGGGTCGGGAGTGAGGGGCACCGGCGGGGCTGGGGGCTGCGGGTCGGGAGTGAGGGGCACCGGCCGAGCTGGGGGCTGCGGGTTGGGAGTGAGGGGCACCGGCGGGGCTGGGGGCTACGGGTCGGGAGTGAGGGGCGCCGGCCGGGCTGGGGGCTGCGGGTCGGGAGTGAGGGGCACCGGCGAGGCTGAGGGGCTGCGGGTCGGGAGTGAGGGGCACCGGCGGGGCTGGGGGCTGCGGGTCGGGAGTGAGGGGCACCGGCCGAGCTGGGGGCTGCGGGTTGGGAGTGAGGGGCACCGGCGGGGCTGGGGGCTGCGGGTTGGGAGTGAGGGGCGCCGGCCGGGCTGGGGGCTGCGGGTCGGGAGTGAGGGGCACCGGCGAGGCTGAGGGGCTGCGGGTCGGGAGTGAGGGGCACTGGCGGGGCTGGGGGCTGTGGGTCGGGAGTGAGGGGCACCGGCGAGGCTGAGGGGCTGCGGGTCGGGAGTGAGGGGCACCGGCGGGGCTGTGGGCTGCGGGTCGGGAGTGAGGGGCACCGGCGGGGCTGGGGGCTGTGGGTCGGGACCAGGGGGCTTCACTTACTCAGAGAAGTGGGTCGCTCCCGTCTACACCACTGATGGAGGGGGTGGGAGAGAATGAGGAGGAGGATTCTGATTGGTCGTTCAAGTGCTGATGTCATAACCCCACAAGAGGAGGTTCTCTTCCCAGGGGGCAGGGGCCATGGGGCTGGGGGGGGGGGATATAGGGTGACCAGATGTCCTGATTTTATAGGGACTGTCCCGGAGCGCCCGGGCGATGGTGGAACCGCTCCCTAGGAAGCCAGACCGGACTCCGGGTGAAGGGCCCCTTCTCTGTACACAGCCTGTTTCCCAGGCCAGGAGCTTCAGGGGTCCCCACTTCCACCTTCCTGGGTCTGACCTCGGAGCATTCAGCACCTTCTGCCCCTCCGTGTGCTTCCCCCAGCAAGCCCGCCTGGGCGGGGTCCTGGGGGAGCCCATGGGTTCTGCACCCCAAATCCACAGTCAGACGTGACTCTCAGCCAGCCAGCAGAATAGACGGTTTATTTGAGATGTCAGGAACCATCCAACTCACAGCTTCTCAGTCTCAACAGGGCCCATCCAGTCAGGCCTTTCTGGGGAGCCAGGAGGTGAGACCCAGATTCTGGGCTCCTGCTTCTCCCCCAGGTTTATTCGATGACTTTCATCTGGTCCAACACAGACCATGCAGTGAGCGAGCGTGAGCCCTCCGCTGGATCCATCCTGGGCCAGAGAGCGAGTTGGCTTCTCTCCCCTTCACATAGACACTTAAGAAATGCAGAGGGGAAACTGAGGCACACACACAGTACTCCCACTTCATCACAGGGACAGTCCTGATATTTGGGGCTTTTTCCTATATAGGCTCCTATTACCCCCCACTCTCTGTCCCAACTTTTCACACCCTAGGGGGCAAGGGGGCCATTGGGGTTGGGGCCCCACAAAGCGGGTGGGCAGGAGGGAGGGTCCCTCCCATGAGATCAGCCTGGGGAGCGGGGTGAGGGGGTGGTCAGACCGGGGGCCTGGCTGGCTAGGGCCGTGGAGGGAGGGAGCCAGGGGGCTGGGTGGGGGGAGCTGGGGGTGGAGAGGGAGCTGGGGGGCTGAGTGGGGGGCGCTGGGGGTGGGGAGGGAACCAGGGGTGGGGGGCTGCGGTCGGGTGTCTGGGGGTGGGGAGGGAGCTGGGGGGCTGGGTGGGGGGCACTGGGGGTGGGGAGGGAACCAGGGGTGGGGGGCTGCGGTCGGGAGTCTGGGGGTGGGGTGGGAGCCGGGGGGCTGGGTGGGGGGCGCTGGGGGTGGGGAGGGAGCTGGGGGGCTGCGGTTGGGTGTCTGGGGGTGGAGTGGGAGCCGGGGGGCTGGGTGGGGGGTGCTGGGGGTGGGGAGGGAGCCGGGGTGCTGGGTGGGGGGTGCTGGGGGTGGGGAGGGAGCCGGGGGGGCTACGGTTGGGTGTCTGGGGTGGGGAGGGAGCCGGGGGGCTGGGTGGGGGGCGCTGGGGGTGGGGAGGGAGCCGGGGGGGCTGGGTGGAGGGCGCTGCGGGTGGGGAGGGAGCCAGGGGTGGGGGGCTGCGGTCGGGTGTCTGGGGGTGGGGAGGGAGCCGGGGTGCTGGGTGGGGGGTGCTGGGGGTGGGGAGGGAGCTGGGGGGCTGTGGTCGGGTGTCTGGGGGTGGGGAGGGAGCCGGGGGGCTGAGTGGGGGGCGCTGCGGGTGGGGAGGGAGCCAGGGGTGGGGGGCTGCGGTCGGGTGTCTGGGGGTGGGGAGGGAGCCGGGGGGCTGGGTGGGGGGTGCTGGGGGTGGGGAGGGAGCCAGGGGTGGGGGGCTGCGGTCGGGTGTCTGGGGGTGGGGAGGGAGCCGGGGGGCTGGGTGGGGGGCGCTGGGGGTGGGGAGGGAGCCAGGGGTGGGGGGCTGCGGTCGGGTGTCTGAGGGTGGGGAGGGAGCCGGGGGTGGGGGGGGCTGCAGAGTTCGTGTGTTTGGTCCCCACGGTGGTCTGACCCCGTCAGTGGCCGGGGGCCGGGTTCCCGGGGGGGGCGACTCCCCTGCCCCCCGCTGGTGGCTTGGCCCCTCCCTGGGGTTCGTTCACCCCCAGCTCCTGGTGACGTCACTCGTGCGAGGGGGGGGCAGGCGAGAGCTCAGGGGCGACGCGGACGCCCAAACCCGTCCCCCAAGGGTCCCCCGTGACGTTCCCCAGGCTCACATGCCCCCCACACCCGCCCCGGGGAGGGAAACGCCCCCCCCCCCCCGGCAAGCCAGATGGACAGGGGCAGCTGTCTGGGGGCCTGGCTGTTGGGGCCCCCCAAACTACATCCGTGACCAGCTCCCCAAGGGCCCAGTCCCCCCCCCCCCACCCCGGCCTGGTTGGCAGCCCGAGCGGGGTCCCCCGAACCCGGCGGAGCGGGCGCGAGGTGCCGGGGGTAAATCCCACTGCGGGTCGGGAGTGAGGGACACCGGCGGGGCTGGGGGGATGCGGGTCGGAAGTGAGGGGCACCGGTGGGGCTGCGGGTCGGGAGTGAGGGGCACCGGCGGGGCTGGGGGGATGCGGGTCGGAAGTGAGGGGCACCGGCGGGGCTGCGGGTCGGGAGTGGGGGGCACCGGCGGGTCGGGGGGGCTGCGGGGGCGGGAGTGAGGGGCACCGGCGGGGCTGGGGGCTGCGGGTCGGGAGTGAGGGGCACCAGCAGGTGGGGTCTGCGGGTCGGGAGTGAGGGGCACCGGCAGGGCTGGGGGCTGCGGGTCGGGAGTGAGGGTCACCGGCGGGGCTGGGGGGCTGCGGGGCGGGAGTGAGGGGCACTGGCGGGGGGGCTGCGGGTCGGGAGTGAGGGGCACCGGCGGGGCTGGGGGGCTGCGGGTCGGGAGTGAGGGACAGTGGGGGAGCTGGGGGCTGCGGGGCGGGAGTGAGGGGCACCGGCGGGGCAGGGGGCTGTGGGTCGGGAGTGAGGGGCACTGGCGGGACTGGGGGCTGCGGGTCGGGAGTGAGGGGCACCCGCAGGGCTGGGGGCTGCGGGTCGGGAGTGAAGGGCACTGGTGAGGGGCTTTGTGGGGTTTTGTGTGTTACCGTCTGTCACGTTACTGAAATAATTTGGGACCCTATAAATCATTGCTGCAAGCAGGGTCCTATAGTGGCACCAAATCTTACGTACAGGGGGTCATAATGGGTGCCTACAACCAGGTTATGAATGGCTGGTTATGAATATGACATTGATATGTGTGTATCTTTTTTGAAACTAAAGTTATGAATACTGGATATAAGGTGCCTGTACTTCAAATTAATGCTGGGCTGCTGTGTGAAATCTCAGACAAGCTGTTGTTAACTTGCCTGGCCTGGCTAATGGCCCATTAAGGGACATCAACCACACAATGGACTTTGTATCTGCCTGTCCACACCCGAGCTGCTCTAGGAATGTCAACTCCCTGGTCAGAAACTGAATCCTGGAGAGTCGGTGATTGGACCTTGTGGCTATGAACCTCCATTTTGAACCAGACTCTGCAGAAGAAGGAGGAGGGTCTTGGCCCAGAAGAGAGAGTCTATAAAAGCTGGAAGAAGCATTCTCCATTTTGTCTTCTACCTCCAGCCTGCAGCCTGTCTTGCTTCCAGCTCTGAATGGACTTTGCTACACAGGGGAACTCTGGACTAAGGTGCTGACCCATCCCTAAATGGGATGCTTTCTAAAGACTTTAATTTGAACCTGCAGTTTATTCTACCTTTGCTGCAAGCCTGAACCAAGAGATGTGCCATTACTGCATGTCATTGATTTCTTTTAACCATTCTTAACCCTCACCTAGACCTTTTTTCTTGTGTAATAAACCTTTAGATTTTAGATTCTACAGGATTGGCAACAGCGTGATTTGTGGGAAGATCTGATTTGTATATTGACCTGGGTCTGGGGCCTGATTCTTTGGAATTGGGGAGAACCGTTTTCTTTATTTGGGGGATTGGTTTTCATAACAATTGGTCCCCAGGACAGGTGGTTGCTGGTGGCGATACTGGGAATCTGGAGTGTCTAAGGGAATTGCTTGTGTGACTTGTGGTTAGCCAGTGGGGCGAAACCAAAGTCTTTTCTGTTTGGCTGGTTTGGTGCCTTAGTGTGGAAAACCCCCAGCTTTGGGCTGTAGTTGCCCCTTTGGAAGCAATCTGTCCTGATCTGACACTCACAGTCGGATCCCACCAGGAACAGCCCGTCACACCGTCCCTGTGTCTCTCTTGGCAGTGCGGGTGTGTTTGTGTGATTCTGTTTACATCGTGTGTGTGTGTAGTTTGTCAACTTGTGCCCATGGGATTAGTCTGTGTGGTGCTAGTTGTGTGTATGTCTCTTGTGTGTGACTGTGTCATAGGTGTGTGTGTTAGCATTTAACCTGTGGGTGTGAGTGTCTTAGTACAGGGGTGTGTGTTTTACCTATGTGTGTCTCTACACCCTGGGTCTGTCAGGGTGTGGGTCAATGTGTTAGTGTTGGTGTCAGTTACACAGATCTGTGTGTGTGTTAGCATGTACTCTGTGTGTGTGTTTTGTGCATGTGTGTTAGTGTGTGTGTCAGCTACGCACGGCTGTGTTAGTAATTACACTGTGTGTGTTTGGGTTGTGTATGTGTGTGTTAGCTACAGGGGTGTGTGTTGTACCTACGTGTGTCTCTACACGCTGGCTCTGTGTTTGTGTGTGTGTGTGTGTGTGTGTGTGTGTGTGTGTGTGTGTATTCCCTCTGTACAAACACGTCTCTGTCTAATCCCTGGCTCTGTGTCAGGCCGGGTGTTTACCGGTTGTGCCAGTCAGGCCCCGGGTTCGTGTGTCACTCCCCCCCCCCCCGCCCCCTCTGGGTGTGTCAGGCCGATTGTGCGCAGCCAGACGCACACTCAGCCCCCCCCCAGAGCCTCCTCGATCCACCCGGAGCGACCATGGACAAACCCACCTCCTGGGCCTGGCCGTGGTGACCTGCGCCGGGCTGGGTGAGCCGCGAAACCTGGAGACCCCCCCCCCCGGCTTTCCAGCGCCTCCCTCCCCCCTCGCCAGAGACCCCCCCCCCCCCGGCTTTCCAGCGCTTCCCTCCCCCCTCGCCAGAGACACCCCCCCCCGGCTTTCCAGCGCCTCCCTCCCCCCTCGCCAGAGACCCCCCCCCGGCTTTCCAGCGCCTCCCTCCCCCCTCGCCAGAGACCCCCCCGGCTTTCCAGCGCCTCCCTCCCCCCTCGCCAGGGACCCCCCCGGCTTTCCAGCACCTCCCTCCCCCCTCACCAGAGACCCCCCCCGGCTTTCCAGCGCCTCCCTCCCCCCTCGCCAGAGACCCCCCCGGCTTTCCAGCGCCTCCCTCCCCCCTCACCAGAGACCCCCCCGGCTTTCCAGCGCCTCCCTCCCCCCTCACCAGGGACCCCCCCGGCTTTCCAGCGCCTCCCTCCCCCCTCGCCAGAGACCCCCCCCGGCTTTCCAGCGCCTCCCTCCCCCCTCGCCAGAGACCCCCCCGGCTTTCCAGCACCTCCCTCCCCCCTCACCAGAGACCCCCCCGGCTTTCCAGCGCCTCCCTCCCCCCTCGCCAGAGACCCCCCCCGGCTTTCCAGCGCCTCCCTCCCCCCTCACCAGAAACACCCCCTGGCTTTCCAGCGCCTCCCTCCCCCCTCACCAGAGACCCCCCCGCCGGGTGTCACTTGCTCTGCTCCCCCGGACCTCCCCAGAGCGAGCGACGCCCCCCAATCCCCGGCCTGCAGGGACGCTCCGCCGGTGTAACACCCGGGGGGTTTATTGTCGGGCCGGACCCAGCCCAGGCGGATCTCTGGGTCTCGGGCCAGGCCAGGGTCAGCCCCGTCCCGCAGGCTCTGGCTGCTCCTTGACCCTCCTCCAGCCCCCCACTTCCAGCCAATATTCCCCTCCCCCATCCAGCCCCCCCACTTCCAGCCGATATCCCCTTGTGACGAAGTGGGAGTACTGTGTGTGTGTGCCTCAGTTTCCCCTATGCATTTCTTGGGTATCTATGTGGGGGGAAAGGAATGTGTAGCTGATGCAAAGCAAAGCCAAGGTGAAGCTGTAACCTGACCCCAAGTGGGGGAGGGAGGTCAGCTGAACCTGTTGGAGAAAGGTCAGGTGATGCCTCCTAGCCCGGGAAAGGGACAAAGGAGAGCAGGAAGTGGCTAGAGGGGGTTTGGGACAGTCTGGTCTGGGTCTAGCTGGGAAGGGGAGAGAAGCCAACTCGCTCTCTAGCCCAAGATGGATCCAGCGGAGGGCTCACGCTCGCTCGCTGCATGGTCTGTGTTAGACCAGATGGAAGTCATCGAATAAACCTGGGGGAGAAGCAGGAGCCCAGAATCTGGGTCTCACCTCCTGGCACCCCAGAAGGACCTGCCTGACTGAGGGACCCTGTTGAGACTGAGAAGCTGTGAGTTGGATGGTTCCTGACATCTCAAATAAACCGTCTATTCTGCTGGCTGGCTGAGAGTCACGTTTGACTGTGGATTTGGGGTGCAGAACCCATGGGCTCCCCCAGGACCCCGCCCAGGCGGGCTTGCTGGGGAAGCACATGGAGGGGCAGAAGGTGCTGAATGCTCCGAGGTCAGACCCAGGAAGGTGGAAGTGGGGACCCCTGAAGCTCCTGGCCTGGGAAACAGGCTGTGTACGGAGAAGGGGCCCTCCACCCGGAGTCCGGTCTGGCTCCCTAGGGAGCGGTTCCAGACCATCGCCCGGGCACTCCGTGACACCCCCAAATACCCCCTCCCAGTACACACACCCCTCCAGCACCCCCAAATACCCCCTCCCAGTACACACACCCCAGACACCCCCAAATACCCCCTCCCAGTACACACACCCCTCCAGTACCCCCCAAATACCCCCTTCCAGTACACCTGAAAGAGAGTAAGTGAAAAGGATGGATTGATCCTACAGAGATGAGAATACAGATCGATCTGAAGAGAATGCGAGACGCCGGTATGAAGACACCAAGAAGCATAAATGAATAATATGGAGGGTGCAATAAATAAATGAGAGCTAATGAAAGCGCAATATAGATAGACAGGAAGAGAACGACAGAGATCAGAGACACTGCGATAGAGGGATATGAACAGAGAGTGAGAGATTAGACACCTACAGAGAGACGGACAAATTAAGAAAGTTTGCTCTATCAAAGATATAAAGAGAAAGCGACAGAGCGGAGCATAGAAACCTAAGAACGTACGAGGATGGGGTAAGTGTAGGCAGTCTGGCCTAGTGGTCACAGCTGGGCTGAGGTCTCCCCACGGTAGACGGGAGTCACCAGGGCAGAGCTGGAAGAATTGCAAGGCCAAGTCCCCGAAACAAGAGTCAGAGTGAGGCCGGCTACCAGGTTAGAAGCCGGGGGAAGAGTTAGGGTCAAGCCAGGCCCACGTTAGAGGCCAAAGATCGGGAGATGAGGCAAAGTCCAGCAGGCCGCGAGCCGTGTGGTTGCTCACACAACTGCCTGGGCTAACCCCTGGGGTTAAGTAGGGGCCCTTGGCCAATCAGAGGGTTGCAGGGTGCTGTCACTCTGGGTCTTGTGGGCGGTACTTCCTGCAGTGCCTACTCTGCACACTGCTCCCTCGCTGTGCTGTCACATGGGTTCCTGGCGGCCGTGTGGGGCGATCCACCTCCCTCCAGCTCTGTGTAGTAGCTGTGAGATGAGAATAGCTTAGGCTGTCTCTTTCCTCCATGAAAATTATCCCAGACCAACATAGGGTGTGAATTTAAAGTGGAATAACTACCCCGGAACACCGGTCTGGGACATTTCTTCTGGAATAATAGTGTCTTGTATCTATTTAGTTGATCCACTTTTCAAACTGTACCAGGGCACGCGTAGTCCAGAAAGCATCCGCCTGTGGAGTTATTCCAGGACAGACAAATTGGATGCGGATGTGTGGGGACCGGAAGACATTGTGACGGGCAATCTCTAGGAAGTGCAGTTGCGTTTCTAAGTCAACTCCAGGAGAGTGCATAATGGTGGTATTATCTGAGAATGACCTTGCTGTTATCTGTGTGTTTGGGAACCAGTTCCCAGCTGCATGAGTGTTTACCCCGTCTGTGTGAGAATGAATGCGTGGGAAACCAAATGGGGAAACTAAGGCAGGACTGCGTAACCAACAAGTATGTAACCAATCAGTTTGTTGCTTGCTATTAATGAGATGAGTATGTATGAGATGCAAATGAGCATGGCTATATCTCTGAGAGCTGACACACCTCTTTGGGTTGGGCTTCCTCTTTGGGCACTCTGAACACCGCCCGAGCGTGTCAGTCATCTTGTATTGCGGCCGTGCTGGCAGATAAGCCCCCCAGCACGAAATGCTGCTCCCTCCAATAAACTCACCACTTTCCAACTAGCCACCTGTGTGAGGCCTCGTTTCTCCCGGCAACGAGATAAGCCCCCTGCAACAGGATGTGTGGGGACGGATAGGTGGGAGCGGATGGAGAGAGAGGCGTGCATGGAGATGGAGAGATTTCTAAAAGTTTTAACAAACTTAGACGAAGACAAGACAAGGCCGACTGCTCCAGTGACGGAAAGTGGGGTGGAATTTTTTGCTACTCCTTTTCGGACGAATTGCTGATTGTACTAAGGGTGAGATTATAGGCTTTGCAAAGGGAAAGGGTTAATGAATCAAGACACACACACTTTCCAACTGATCCCAAGAGCCCGAATATTGAGTCACCAGCTGTCTCACGGCCTTCGGAAATTCATCCCGTGTCTCCGCTGTTTGCAGAGCCCAGAGATCGTCAATCTGCTTAAAAATGCAGCGGTTGAGTCTTTGGGATGTTGCGGGTCTAGAACCGGCGAGTTGTCGCTAAGTACGGGTGGGGTTTGGGAATCACAGTTTGGTAGGAGCTGTCAGTCCAAGCCAGGCAGGTACCAACTCCCCTACCACCCAGTTACTAGAATAAGCGTGACACTTTTAATGAGGCCTCAGAGAAGAAGCAGCTGGAACGATAACCTTCGTAGGCAAGGGGCACTGCCCACCAGCAAAGTCTCGGGGCCCAGTCAAACTCCCGCCCCACAGCCTGAGAGACACCAGCAGGCTGTAACAATGAGACCCCCGCTTGCTGGCGGTATTTCACGGGGAGCGCCTGTCCCCTTCTCAGCTGTGTCTGGTTAGTGAACAGGGCTGGCTGGCTGGCCTTAATGGGGCAGCCTTCCCTGTTATCTTCAGGGGACCTGAAACCAGGACTCCTGGGTTCTATCCCCAGCTCTGGGAGGAGAAGGGAGGGGGGTCTAGTGGTTAGAGCCAGGGAGCTGGCCGAGGGAAGCCCTGACCAGCCGGATGGCCTTTCTCTCTCTGTCTGCAACATGATAACTTTAGAAAACCGCCTCCGATCCGTTCCCAAATTCCAGGGAACGTTCTGGGCATGGAGGGGCAGGACCCTGTTGATTCTGGTGGAATCGGAGAGCCGGAAAAGCCTGGATTTCCACTACAACGAGCCCCACGGCGCACCCCACTGGTGGTGCCGGAAGAGGAAGGTCTCTGGCGCCCTCTGCTGCTGTCGGCACAGATCACTCACTAGATCGTTGGGTGAGCTAGATCAGTGGGGTTTCAACCTTTTTTTCATTTGCAGACCCCCAAAAAGTTCCAAATGGACGTGCAGACCCCCGTGGAAACCTTAGACAAAGTCTGCGGACACCCAGAGGTCTGCGGACCACAGGTTACCACAGTCACGGAGGGTTTCCAGCAAGGATCGCACAGGGTCGGCCTCCCTGCATTCAAATCCAGACAAAGAAATAAAGGAAGGAACTTAATTCTTAAGTACCAACTTCATAAAAAGTCTTGTAATGATAAAGAAACATAATAATAACTGCATAATGCACTGCATGCATCCGATGAAGTGGGTATTAGCCCACGAAAGCTTATGCTTCAATACTTCCGTTAGTCCCTAAGGTGCCACAGGACTCTGTCACTTCTATAATAATAACTAAATTCCTACAACATAACATGGCCGCTGTATAATCCATCTACATGATCTTCACCGTTCTACACGAACATAAATAAAACACATTGAATCTAGACAGGTCAGTCCCCACAGAAACACAGCGAGAAGAAACTCAGGGTTCCCAAAACCTTAGGTGGAGTTAACCTGAATCTTTGCTCATCAAAATCTATACACCTGGCTGCGTCCAAAGCAAGGAAACAAGATCTTCCCTCCTCTTGCTTGTAGAAATCTCCAGCTGGAATCCAGACAGCTGCTGCCGCATCCTCTGTTGAAATCCGTTCGCTAGTCAGCTAATTAATTAGCCCACCACGCAGTTTAAGTAGATAGATTCAAAAGGCCTTGTTACTAGAAAACTACAAACGGGAGCCCAGTGAAATCTCTTTCCCCATCATCACACTGAACCAAGAGATGAATTGGTGACTCAGACCGGTGCAGGCGATTTTGCTAACACAGTTTGCTATGGCACAACATTCAAAGCATAAAATTAAAGTAAGGGAAATGACTTTCCCCTCTCAATCGCCCCGTTCTGTAACGAACGCCGCCAGGGCTTTCCCTGGAGGAAGGTTAACACTAGGACTGACCTGCTGCAAAAATGCTTCAGAGCCTGAGGACAAACCCAGCCTGCTTTCTCCTCCCGTGACTCAGTTTCTCCCGCCCCCGCCCAGGGCCCGTGGCCTTTTGCAAAGCAGCCGCCCTGACGACTCGCCCTCAGTGGACTCTGACTTTGGCTACAAGGGTCCCAAATGGCCACCCCCCAATTCCTGCCACATCTGGGTATCGGGGGGGGGGGGGGGGCTAATTGTGAATTTGCCTTGCAACAGTGACTCTGACACAACTTCCCCCACTCCCCGCCCCACAGATCTCGCCCTCTTAGGCACCCTCCTCCAGCCAAGCTCCCCCAGGCTGCTCACCTGGTCCGGCCCACTGTAGACAAGCCTCCCCCAATTCGGGTCCCTGCCCTCCCCCCTACTGCTGCCAAGCCTCCATTCCTCCACTCCAACCCCCCCCAACCAGGCGCCTCCCCACCCTACAGCCAAGCTCCCCAGCCAGTCCCCTTCCCCCAGTCGCCGTGGGGCCGGGTTGCTCAGAGGCCCGGCTGCCGTGGAGCCAGGATGGGTTGATAATTGGGGTGTTTAAGACACACATACCCGCCGTGCACATCCCCTCTCAGAAGCTGAGGGGACCCTGGGCAGGGACCCATTAAAAATGGAGCGGAGCAGAGGGAGGAGACAGGAAGCCCGCGGTGGGAGCCGCTCGCTTCTCGTGAGCGCCTCCTACCACCGTATCCTCCATCGGCATCCCGAGCCCGGCCTCTGGGCTCCATCCTCCGGCGGGCTGGCTCGCAAAGGATCCCTGCTCTGGGGTGGATCAGCGCCCCCGAGTCTTTCCCCCGGCAAGCCTCAGCTGACCCCGGCTCTCCCATGAGCCACTGCTTTAGTTTGGCCCTATTTTGGGGTGTTCACGTCCAACCTAAACTGATCCTCTTCCGGGTCTTCAGCTCCCTCCCCAGGCTCATTTAAACTCCCCTTCTCATCCAGCGGCTGGTACAGGAGGGGTCCCAGGCCCAGCCGGTACTCCGGGTCCCACCCCGGGGACCCTACAAACAGCCACCATCCGCTGGGTCCCTTTTAACTCTTGCTGCTGCTGCTCCTGTTCCCTGGGCCACTTCCCCACAGCCCCAGCACCTTCGCCCTTAGCTCGGGGCTGATTTCTGCGTGAGTCCCTGCAGCCAGCCAGGGTCCCTCTCCTTGCTCCTCTGGCTCCGGCCAGCAACTGAAATTGCTGTCGCTAGCAGCTCCTTTTATATGAGCCTGCTGGATTCTGATTGGCTGCTCCCTGCAGCCTCTCTCTGATTGGCTGCTTCCCTGAAGTCGCTCTAGGCGGCCTGGAGGACTCAATTCTCCTGCTCTTTTCCTGGCATAGGGTGCAGTAGGACCTCCAAGCGTAATACACCCTGTCACAAAACCCTTGCATTTTTTTGCCATTAACAAAAAGCAAGATTGCCAAATTTTAACCATGAAACTTCAAAATCTGGGACACCCTGGGACACCCACTCCCCACCCCACGCTCTTAAGGAGCGGAAGTCATGGAAGCTCTGTTCTGTAGAGTATTGTTGCGGTTTTTATTAAGCAAGTTGTTATAAGTGCAGAATAATTTTAAAAAGTAATAATCTGCTGGGGGAAAAGGCTGGTGTCGTATTTGTAGGACAACTTCATTGTCAAGATTCGGAGGGGGAGCCGTGTTAATCTGGATCTGCAGAAGCGAGAGCGTCCTGTGGTTCCAAACTTCATTGTGAAAATTCTGCCATCGTTGGCACTCGGCACTATTTTAAAGTCAGACAAACAGGGGTAAAGTTGCACAGGCAGCTAGAGAAGATAGTTTTCAAAATCAACCGCACATTTCCCCTTAGCCCTCTGCCAACACCAAGCATGGCTTTACGATATTCAGCCTCTTTCAAAACTCAGTTGGGGGTAAATATAAGTAAATGTGCCATTACAAGGATTAAAATAATAGGTAAATGGGTGCATAAACTCAAAGCTGCAAGCAAATATCTCTAAGATTGTATCAGTGCTAACATGGCTGAATTCTGTTTTCTTAACACGAATCATTAATAAGCATCCAGCGGCCCTGATGTTTCATGTTATGCTCTACCCTACAAGCTGTCTTTGACTAATTACAGTGGGATGTTAAAATAATCTTAAAGCAGATCTTGAAGACTAGCTCAGTAATCAATTAGTAAAACATCCATCCGCAGCTCCATCCATCTATCCAACCCGCTCCATCCTTCTGACAATCACTAGCTCCATCCACTTGGTGGGGAGGTTCAGTTGACCTAAACTCGTTAGGGCAAGGTAAAAACAAATGTAACCCTTCTGCCCTTCAGAATTGGCAGCAACAAGGGCCGGGTTCAGTAAATAGGGGTTCCCTCTCAACAATACAATGCAAACTGGCTCGAGCCCCCACCCAGTGACCTGGGAAAATCCTAACACACCCCTGGGCGCCTCAATGAGGCAATACTTCCCCTCTTGCAAGCACAGATTGGTGTAACAGAAGATCTTTATTAACATGAGGTAAATGACATCACTAAACTGGGAAAAACACCACACCTAGGGTTCATACACCAACCCGTGAGCAAATTGCCCCTCCCCAGCAAGTTTGGGCTGTGTCCTCTCCTGTGGGTTCAGGAGTCCAGCAACCCAAACGTCACCCAAAGTCCCACAAGTCCAATAGCCCAAAGTCCCTGGAGTCCAGCAACCCCAAAAGTCACCCAAAGTCCCAAAAGTTCAACAGCCCCAAAGTCTCTGGAGTCCCTGGTGGAAAGTCACTCTGCCGAGTCTTACCTCCCAGGCTGGGTGGAAGTGGAGAGCAGAGTGGAGGGTACCTTCATGAGGTCCAAGGCCGACGGCCCAGTCTCTCCGTGGGGTGCTGGTGGCTCCGCTAGCCGCCCTGCTAGCCGACTCAGGAACTGCTCTGCCCGTGGCTCGACTCTGCTTGCTGTCTCAGGAACTGCTCAGGAACCGCTCGGCCAGCTGTCTCAGGAACGGGCCAGCTGTCTCAGGAACAGGTCAGCCGGCACCGGGGCTGCTCGGCCAGCTGTCTCAGGAACGGGTCAGCCGGCACCGGGGCTGCTCGGCCAGCTGTCTCAGGAACGGGCCAGCCGGCACCGGGGCTGCTCGGCCAGCTGTCTCAGGAACGGGTCAGCCGGCACCGGGGCTGCTCGGCCAGCTGTCTCAGGAACGGGTCAGCCGGCACCGGGGCTGCTCGGCCAGCTGTCTCAGGAACGGGTCAGCCGGCACCGGGACTGCTCGGCCAGCTGTCTCAGGAACGGGTCAGCTGGCACAGGAACCGCTCTGCTTAGGGCCCCCCACTTAAGATAAAGCTCAGTGATTTTCAGCTCTTAAGTGATTTCAGCTCATAGCGGGGGGCCTTAGTGCAGAGGCACCACCAGACCCAAAACAACTTCAGCTCCGTGGGCTGAAGTTAGACTCCTAAAGGAAGCAAAAGTCAGCTCTGACATTCCACTGGGGAGAGAGGCCAGGTGCAATAGGCCTGTGCGGCCCTCAGACAAGGCCCTGACCACAAGGTCTTGAGCCTGTCTACAGCCTCTCTCAATTCAGAGAGTTTTGGAACCCCTGTCCCTTGTTTACCGAGTGCTACCTAGCTGAAGGCGAGTCCCTCCAGCATGCCAAAGGCCAAATCAATGTCCCAACCCCTCATTCACATAAACATGTTAATCAGCACTCTATCATTCTTGCCCCAATACTACAGAAACTGGGGGTTCCACAGTAGCCAAAGTGATCATTTTGGCTGTTAGAGTACAGGCCAGGTGCGGTGGGTGTGTCTAAGCAAATCAGGTGTTATTTTCCAAAAGCTACTGCAATTTCTGCAACTCACCACTGGATGTCACCCATACTGACACTGCAAAGTCATTGCAATTCCTGCAATTCCCTGACACTGCTTACATCCTCCCCCCAGCCAAAATTTGTCGTCCCGACAAACCCCACTCCCTATCATACCGACTCATTGGTTTCCTCCAAAGGGCCTCAGAAAGCCCACTTTAGCTTCCACAAGCCTGTGTGCTAAGTGTATGGGCTCCTCACTAACTACCCCGGGCGCATCATAGGTTAGCCGTTGTACGGGTCTTATTACCCTGTCCCTTCTATTGAGAGTCTCTGTTGCAGGAGTGGGGGGAACATCTTCTTGAGTGACGGATGGGGAGGTTTCCTTTGAGGATCCCTCAGCTACTGGCCCAGGCCTCTGCATCTCTGGTTCCGGTAGTGGAAAGTCTATTGTGCCTAGGGCCCCCTCCCCCTCGATGTCTCCATTGTCCAGTAAACTGTGTGCGTCATCACAGGGGGGTCCCACCAGCGGCTCAGGGGTGCCTGTAACTGGCCGAAATACCTCCGCCACAGGGTTTAGGGCTGAGGAGGGGGAGCTCTCTATCAGCTCAGCTGATGGAGACTGAAGTCTTGTTTCCATTCTGGGATACGCCCTGGTCGTGTCTTCCTCCTCGGCCTCACTCTCCGACATGCTGGCTAGGGGTAGGTTATCTTCAGAATGCCCGCAGGCCCTGTTGGATGGCGGCTTTGGCCTAGCACTTCTATTCTGCCCGGCTGCTCTGTCCTGGCCCATCTCATAAGGGGTGCCTACCAATTCCCCCACAGGGAGCAATAGGTTTCTATGCACTGTCTTTATTTGCCCTGGACCCTCTTCAGGTTTGATCTTGTAGACCGGCAGATCTCCCAGTTTTTCCATCACTAGGTAGGGTATTGCCTTCCATCTGTCAGCTATCTTGTGTTTGCCAGCAATACCCAGATTTCGCAGCAGGACTCTGTCCCCTGACTGGAGCTCCTGTAAACGTACCCTCGCATCATATCGATGTTTGTTGCGGTCTGCATTCTTCCTAGCTGCAGATGTAGCTAGGCGATAAGCATCCTGCAGCTTTTCTCTTAGCCGGGCTACATATTGCTGATGGGTTTCATAGCTATCTCCATCCTCTGATACACCAAAGCACAGGTCTATGGGTAATCTGGGTTCTCGCCCAAACATCAAGAGATATGGGGTGACTCCCGTAGCATCATTCCTGGTGGCGTTGTAGGCATGCACCAGAAATGCCACATGCTGGCTCCAGTTTGCCTTCTGCTCTGGTCGCAAAGTCCCCAGCATATCTAACAGGGTTCGGTTGAACCTCTCTGGCTGGGGATCACCCTGCGGATGGTAAGGTGTTGTCCTAGACTTTTTAATTCCCGCTATTTTCAGTACCTCCTTCAGAAGGTGACTCTCAAAGTCTCGCCCCTGATCTGAGTGTATCCGGGCCGGGAATCCATAGACTGAGAAATATTTCTCCCACAGTACTCGAGCGACAGTGGTGGCTCTCTGATCTCGGGTGGGATATGCCTGTGCATACCGTGTAAAATGGTCAGTCACTACTAGGATGTTTCCGACATTCTTCCTGTCTACTTCGAGAGACAAGAAATCAATGCATACCAGTTCTAATGGTTTGCTGCTGGTGATGTTCTTGAGATATGCAGCCCTTGTGGGCAGAGTTTTCCTTTGGACACATCGAGCGCATGTCTCACATTTCCTGCGAACATCTTCAGCCATCCGGGGCCAATAGAACCTGCTACGAATAAGTTCCAGGGTCCTCTCCATCCCTAAATGTCCAAAGTCATCATGCAGTGCCCTCATGGCCAAGGCTCGGTACTCTTTTGGCAACACTAGCTGTGCTCGCTGTTTCTGTAAAGGGTCCATAGTCACTCGGTGTAGTACTCCTTGAATCAGTTTTAGTTTGGTCCACTCTCTCAACAGTAGTTTACACTCCAGGGTAGGTGTGACCACTGCAGCCGGGCTTCGCCCCTCCCTTTTGGCAAGTAGTGTATCACGAATGTCAGTATCTTGCAGCTGGGCTTCTTGCCAGTCAGCCACATTGAGCATGGGCAAGGGAGTTTGGTTCAATGCAGTATAGTTCACTGCAGCGGAGGGCACGCATTCCGGGGGCAGGCCCAACGCTTCTGCAACACATCCATGACAGCTCTCATGGGTCTCTGGCCCTCGGCGACTCACACTGCAAATAGCTCTCACTCCATCCGTGGGTATCACAGCAACTTCTGGTGCCTGCGGACGCCTGGACAATGCGTCTGCATCTACATTGCTTCTCCCTGAGCGGTATTGAATGCTGAACTCATAGCTAGCCAAGGCGGCCACCCATCTCTGCCCTGTAGCATCTAGCTTAGCACTTGTCAACACATAAGTCAATGGGTTGTTGTCTGTCCACACCTGGAACTGAGCACCATACAGATAGTCTCGAAATTTCTCGGTGATGGCCCATTTCAAGGCCAAGAACTCCAGCTTGTGGATGGGATAGCGAGTTTCACTGTCAGACAGTCCTCGGCTGGCAAAGGCTACAGGTTTACGTTTACCTTCCACTTCCTGGTACAGTACTGCTCCCAGACCCTCCAAACTGGCATCAGTATGCAGGATAAACAGTTTGCTGGGGTCAGCAAAGACCAAGACTGGAGCATGCGTTAGGCAAGCAATGATTTCTTGAAATGCCCTCTCACATCTCTCATCCCACCGGGGCCCAAACGGTGCAAATGGGCCATAGTGTCTCTGCACAGGAGGCTTTGTGGGCTTCCCCTTGTTCTTGGTTTTAGATTTGTTTTTTCCGGACTGGTATCCCCGGGTAAGATCGTTCAGAGGCTTTACAATCGTAGCATAGTTCTTAACAAATCTGCGGTAGTAGCCACTAAATCCAAGGAAGGTCTTGAGTTCTCTGTAGTTACTTGGATGAGGCCAGGTAGTGAGTGCTTCTATTTTATCGGGATCAGTGCTCACGCCCTCTTGGGACACGATGTGCCCCACATACTTCACTGAGGTTCGGCAGAACTGGCATTTGTCTATTGAGAGCTTCAAACCATAGTCCTCCAACCTATCGAGCACTTTAAGTAATCTTTCTTCATGCTCCTCCAATGTTCTTCCAAACACAATCAGGTCATCCAAATAAACCAAAACTTGTAGTAAATTCATGTCTCCCACTACTTTCTCCATAAGACGTTGAAATGTGGCAGGCGCCCCTGAAATCCCCTGGGGCATGCGTTCAAACTGATAAAACCCTAATGGGCAGATGAAGGCTGTCTTCTCCTTATCTTCCTCTCCCAGGGGGATCTGGTAGTATCCACTCCGGAGATCCAACACAGAGAACCACTGGCTTCCCAGCAAACAATCCAGGGCATCTTGGACTCTAGGCATAGTGTACTGGTCAACCACAGTACGGCTGTTTAGAGTGCGGTAGTCAATGCACATCCGGACTTTTCCATTCTTTTTACGGGCTATCACAATGGGTGAGGCATATGGGCTGCGGGACTCTGTAATGATGCCATTTGCAGCTAGCTCTTGAAGATGATGTCGCACATCTTCCATCTCCGAGAGGGCAATCCTCCTCGATCTCTCCCTAAAGGGTCGAGAGTCATGTAGCCTGATGTGGTGCTCTACTCCTTTGGCACGTCCCACATCCCACTCATGCAGTGAGAACACTTTGGATCTTTCACAAAGTTTCTTCCTCAAACGATCTTTCCACTCCTCAGACAATGGTGAATCTCCAAAGTCAAACTTTTCGGGGTCTATTGCCAGACTCTGAGTTTCACATCGGGGTGTCACAATCGACTCAGGCTCAAAGAGGTCTGCTATCTTTTGTCCTTGCTTCACAACAACATTACGACTTGTTTCATTAGCAATCAGTATAGTCACCTCTTCCTGGGCTTCAGCAGGTAGGGTTATGACTCCACTGAGAACCAGCACTCCTTCAGGGAGGCCTCCTTCAGCTGGCTGCTCTACCACCGCTAGTGCTCCCTTGCTGCCTTTTAGGCAGGTACTCATGACAAGCACCTCCTTTTCAGTCATTGCAGGCACCACTAAAGGGCCTGGGCCCGTATACTTCAATGCTCCCAGGGGCAAATCAGGCATCACTTTTCTGGTGTCCTCAATTTTCCTGTAGGCTGCGGCACAATGCGTGTGTATCATCAAGGTGTTCAGGTATTGGTCCCCCGCCCGCTGTCTGCAGTAATCTGCAAGCACCTTAAAGAGACTGGAGTTGGTCCCTATTAGCACTGATACATCCGAGACCCCTTTAGGGTCAGGGCATATTAGAGCAGCAGTGTCCACCTCCTGCCTCACCCCAGCAATCTCTTCTGGGAACTCCAGGTGTATTATGACATACCCCCGGTAGGGGTATTCATCCATGCTGAGGCCACACAGGCCAACCCCTGTCAGGGGCCATATAGGCAGATGCCTAAGCATCTGCTGGTAGAAAGATTGGAATATGATAGTCACTTGGGATCCTGTGTCAAGCACTGCTCTACATTCGGTCCCTTCGATTTTCACAGTGACCTCCGCTCGAGGTCCTATTAATCCTGGTGGGATCCGGGCCGCATGGTTCTTTCCAGGGGAGCCTCCACACCCTCTTGGCCTGGGCGGCTCCCTTCCCAGGCCCTGGGGCCGTTTCCCGACCTTCCCCAGGTGGTCCTCAGCTTTTGATATACTAGCGTGGGATTCTCCGCGTTCGGACACCTCGCAGCCATGTGCCCATCCTGGCCACACCGGTAGCAGAAGGATTGTCCCTTCCCTTGTCGCCTGGGTGGGACAGAGGTTCTAAATGTAGTCTGCTGGACCATGTTAGAGGGTGGTTCCCTGTACCTTGAAATCTTTTCTGAATCAAAGGTATTCTCTAGTTCAGCCACTCTCTGTGTCAGGACCTGCACCCGTTGGGTAAGTTCCTCTTGTGGACTCACCATCAGTGCCTTGGGTGTTCGTATGGATGTGTTTCCAGTCACCTGGTGTGGCTGAACTTCCCAAACCTCGCCAGCTGCCTGCCTCTCTTCTTCCTCTCGGACCTCTTTTATCAGCTGAGAGTAACTCGGTGGATTGTCTTGCCGTTCCCTTAATCGAAGGTGGAGGAGGATTGGGTTCTGGTATTGAATTCCTCTCACAATCTGCGCCAATCTAGTCCTGTCCATTTGCTCGACTGCTATGGCTCCCCTCATGATGGCTCTCTGTAATAATTTCTCCAACCTTTGGGTATAGGCGGAGACTTTCTCTCCCTTTTGCTGCTTGGCATTGAGGAACTTGCAATAAACATCCTCTGAGCTCTCAGTTCTCCCAAAGGCGTGATCAAGGGCCTCTAGGCAGTCCTTTACCTTGACCCCGTGGTCACGGAGCTTCAGGGTGCGAATCACATCTAAGGCCGGCCCCCTGAGGCACTCTACCAGTCGCCTTCTCTTTTCAGCTTCAGGCACCGCCCACTCTTGCAGCATTTCAGTGGTATGTTCCAGCCAGGGTTCAAATGCTTCCTCCCCAGGTATTGGGGTGGGACCCCCAGAAAACAACCTCAGTTTACGATAGGGGCTTGACTCAGGGTGGAGTGGCACAACCTTCTCTAATGCTTTCCCTAAAGTCTTCACCCAGTCATCAGGTGAAGGATAAGTCTCCCGGCGTGGAACTCCTGGGTCAAGACCCAACAGACCTGGCATGTCAGCCAAAGTCTTTCCCTCTTTCCCCAAGAAGGCTGACATTTTCTTTAAAAACTCTACATCCGGTGCAGGGGCTGGTGAGGACTGGCTCCCAGGGGTTATTACCTTCCACTCACCCCCGGCCACTGCTATTGTACCTGGAACCTGTAAAGGGTCCACCGCCGAGGGCAGTTCACACAGTACAGCAAAAGCCCCCTCCTCCCTCACAAACAAGCGCCCACGCATTTTGCACTTATGGAGGTACTCAGTGGATGTCCTTAGGACAGGTTCTATTGAGCCCTCATCAAATTCCTCTGTCACCCCTGTCACCAGGAGACAATTCCTAGGGTTAATATTCATCCCTTTGCACCAATCCTCTAGCAAGTGTAGAGACATTATTCAACCGGTAATCCTTTCCAAATGTAACAGATCAAATAACAAGAACTAGATTGTGGGTTTTCCCAATTTAATGGATCACTCAAAATGGGCTTGCAAGGGGGTACTGACCCAGTAATCCCGGACGAGCCCCCAAAATGTAACCCTTCTGCCCTTCAGAATTGGCAGCAACAAGGGCCGGGTTCAGTAAATAGGGGTTCCCTCTCAACAATACAATGCAAACTGGCTCGAGCCCCCACCCAGTGACCTGGGAAAATCCTAACACACCCCTGGGCGCCTCAATGAGGCAATACTTCCCCTCTTGCAAGCACAGATTGGTGTAACAGAAGATCTTTATTAACATGAGGTAAATGACATCACTAAACTGGGAAAAACACCACACCTAGGGTTCATACACCAACCCGTGAGCAAATTGCCCCTCCCCAGCAAGTTTGGGCTGTGTCCTCTCCTGTGGGTTCAGGAGTCCAGCAACCCAAACGTCACCCAAAGTCCCACAAGTCCAATAGCCCAAAGTCCCTGGAGTCCAGCAACCCCAAAAGTCACCCAAAGTCCCAAAAGTTCAACAGCCCCAAAGTCTCTGGAGTCCCTGGTGGAAAGTCACTCTGCCGAGTCTTACCTCCCAGGCTGGGTGGAAGTGGAGAGCAGAGTGGAGGGTACCTTCATGAGGTCCAAGGCCGACGGCCCAGTCTCTCCGTGGGGTGCTGGTGGCTCCGCTAGCCGCCCTGCTAGCCGACTCAGGAACTGCTCTGCCCGTGGCTCGACTCTGCTTGCTGTCTCAGGAACTGCTCAGGAACCGCTCGGCCAGCTGTCTCAGGAACGGGCCAGCTGTCTCAGGAACAGGTCAGCCGGCACCGGGGCTGCTCGGCCAGCTGTCTCAGGAACGGGTCAGCCGGCACCGGGGCTGCTCGGCCAGCTGTCTCAGGAACGGGCCAGCCGGCACCGGGGCTGCTCGGCCAGCTGTCTCAGGAACGGGTCAGCCGGCACCGGGGCTGCTCGGCCAGCTGTCTCAGGAACGGGTCAGCCGGCACCGGGGCTGCTCGGCCAGCTGTCTCAGGAACGGGTCAGCCGGCACCGGGACTGCTCGGCCAGCTGTCTCAGGAACGGGTCAGCTGGCACAGGAACCGCTCTGCTTAGGGCCCCCCACTTAAGATAAAGCTCAGTGATTTTCAGCTCTTAAGTGATTTCAGCTCATAGCGGGGGGCCTTAGTGCAGAGGCACCACCAGACCCAAAACAACTTCAGCTCCGTGGGCTGAAGTTAGACTCCTAAAGGAAGCAAAAGTCAGCTCTGACATTCCACTGGGGAGAGAGGCCAGGTGCAATAGGCCTGTGCGGCCCTCAGACAAGGCCCTGACCACAAGGTCTTGAGCCTGTCTACAGCCTCTCTCAATTCAGAGAGTTTTGGAACCCCTGTCCCTTGTTTACCGAGTGCTACCTAGCTGAAGGCGAGTCCCTCCAGCATGCCAAAGGCCAAATCAATGTCCCAACCCCTCATTCACATAAACATGTTAATCAGCACTCTATCATTCTTGCCCCAATACTACAGAAACTGGGGGTCCCACAGTAGCCAAAGTGATCATTTTGGCTGTTAGAGTACAGGCCAGGTGCGGTGGGTGTGTCTAAGCAAATCAGGTGTTATTTTCCAAAAGCTACTGCAATTTCTGCAACTCACCACTGGATGTCACCCATACTGACACTGCAAAGTCATTGCAATTCCTGCAATTCCCTGACACTGCTTACATCAGGTAAATAAAAAGAAGTCAAAGTCAACATTTTGAGTTTAGCTCTCCGTCCTCCCCTAGTGGTTAGACCACGTAAAGCTCCTTTACTAGCAGATCTGGGTTCTTTATTACAGGGGTTCCCAAACTTTCTAAGTTCAAGACCCCTTGTTTCTTTCCCGTGCACGCTGCGGCCCCAGGGTATGTCCGCCAAAATGCCGCCGAATGGAACACTTCCGGTTTCAGCGGTATTTCGGCGGACTCGGAGCGCTTCTCTGTGCGTCCACCGAAATGCCGCCGAAAGCGGAAGTGTTCTGCTCGGTGGCTTTTCAGCGGATATACGCCTCTATTCGGAGCAGCTGCTGAATATAGTGGGAGCTCGCGACCGCCTGGGAATCACCCCGTGAACCCCCAGGGGGTCGCGACCCCCAGTTTGAGAACCCCTGCTTTATTATTTGGAAGGTGGTGTGGGTTGTTTGGGGTTTATTTTGCTTAAAGTAGCTGAAGATTTGTGAACTGAAAATGGCCAAAAATGTCCAGCCCAAAAGTGCCAAAAACATGTGATCCAAAACTACACAAACTTTCAGTTTTCTGACCAAAAAATTGAAAATGTTCGAGCAAAGCAAAAGTTTTTCAAAATTTTCTTTTTGACAAAAATCCAATTTCCTGTTGGGAAAAGGTTTCAATGAAAATTTTGGCCCAACCCGAATAATGGATCTAATTTGAGACCTCTCCTATTTTAGACGTAGAGGTCACAGTTTCCTTCTGTACTGCATCACACGACGGTGACCAAAAACAAATGGAAAACAAAAACTGAAAGTGTGTGTGTGTGTGTGTGTGTGTGTCTGTGTGTGTGTGTGTGTGTGTAAATTAATGCACAATTAATGACTTGAACATTTCTGAAAAGAATAAAAAGTTTGGGAAAAAATCTTTTGGATTCTATGGCAAAATATTTTTGGAGGGGAGAAATAGGCTATTTTTTGACAAAAAAAGTTTCTCTTTTAAAAATGCCAACCGTCTCTACACGTGGAGTTGGAGGATGTGAAGAAATCCTTGGAAAAGTGTTGGTTTCTCCTTTAATCACAGTCTTGCCAAGCCCAAGTGATTAAAAATTATGAATCAGGGCCCCAAAAGCATGAGATTGGCTTAAAAAGGATGAGATTTTAAAGAACGACACGTTTCATGCTGTTCATTTACTGCCCGGTTTTGCAATTTTCGGTGTCACTTTTCTGGCTTTTCCACACAACCTCCATTTTTAAAAAAAAAATGAAAGCTGAGATTCTCAGGAAATCACTGGACTGGGGAGCTGGGGGCTTGGAGCCTAACACTCCACATGGCGATGAAATGGAGAAAGCTGGGATTCAGCTAAGATGCTCTGGAGTTGAATCCTGTTCTGAACGTCGAAGCCTCTGGGCAATTTCGGATTTTGTTTTCTTTTCCTCGTCACTTTCTCGGTGGGCGGCTGGTTTTGGGCATTTTGATGTCATGTGTGAATGTCCCGTTCATGGAGAAGACGGTGACTGTAATCTCCCCTTTCCCAGACCTGAACATCATCCTGCCTCTGGTAGTGTCGAGCAACATCAGGGCATTCTCCTGAACACGCTTAGGTGCCTCCTCCAATGCTCCCAGAGCATATTCAAAGCAGCCCCTCAGCTCCTGTGTCATCACCCCAAAGGACTCCAACTTGTTGCGGGCCCTCTCTACGCTTGCTACGCTCAGAGGTGCGGGGCGGGCGCCGAGCCGCGCCAGGTAAATCTCCCCGGTGGGCTCATTGACGGTGTAGACCGGTTTCCCGTCGCTGTAGGTCACGTTGATCTCACATTCGCCCTTCCCGGAGATGAACGGCAGATTTCTCCTGTTGCTCTGGATCACCAGCTTCGCGTTCTCCTGCACGCACGCGGGCTCCTTCCGGAAGCCCCGGATGGCGCAGTCAAAGAGGGATTTCAGACTCTTGGGTGTCTCCTCCCAGGAATCCAGGCTCCTCCGGGCTCCTTCCAGGTTTGCGAGGCTCAGGACCCTCAGGCCAGCCGATATCCTCCCTAGAAAGATATTCAAGCTGTGCGAGCTGACGCTGTAGTTGGGTTTCCCAGAGCCCGGTTTATACGAGATGTTTATTTCGCAGACCCCTCTGCCGGACACAAACACCAGCGATTTCCCGTTCCAGTGGAGCGTCATCTTGGCATTGTTCTTCACGCAGTCGGGCTCCTTGGCAAAATGCTCCTCTGCGCACTGGAAGATCTCGTTCAGCGATTCGCTCATCATATCGTTGGATTCCATTTCCCTCTTCGCCTCCCGCAGGCTACTGGCACTCAGCTGATGGGTCTTGCCCAGTTGATTACCCATGTTGGGCCTGTCGTCAATAGAATTGGATTCCGGCTCTGTAAATGAGGAGATCCCACCTTGCTGCAGCTGGATCTGAAAACAAAAACAAAATCAACCGATCAATGCAATTTAATTGCGGCAAATCGATGTTGCAAGACTTGCAAAGCGACTCTCAGAGAACGGGTTGAATTTGAACTCCTGCCGCTTCGGAGTTTACTGAAGAGCCCAGCGTTGCAGGAGACAGACTTAGATTCTTTGCTCTGGGGAGGTAAATTGTCCCCGCTCACGAGAGCTCAGAAATGGAGCCATAGGATGGGGGTGTTAATAAGAACTGAGGGGCAGCAGCACAACTGGGAGGGGAACCCAGAGCTGGGGTAGGAGCAGGAGGGCTGCAGTTCCGGACTGAGGGGCCTCAGCAGAGAGATGGGGTGGAAGTCGGGGGTTCAAATACCGCAGGGGGGCTAGAGACCAAGACCTTTAACCATACGTAAGTGTAACATAACTAAACAGAATTGAAATGATATTTCTCTTGTCCTTAAGGAGGCTGAGTCTCCCCTGGCCTCACATCCTCGTTATGCCGGGTAAAAGGGAGTTATCACCAGAGCAGGATTCGCCACTTGCTCTTGAGAGCTGATCCCTAATTTCACCGGCTCCATGGGCGCGGCACTAAGCCAAGGCCGTAAGAAACAAAGTACCCGAAGCTGGAGGACACCGGCAGGGGCAAGGGCATGATCCTGACGAACGCCCTGTGGGGATCGCTGGCCCACCCCTCTCCACTCTGAGAACGGACCATTCATTCCTACCCGGTGTCTCCTGCCATTGACCCAGCCCCCGACTCAGGAGAGGCCCTTCCCGCAGATCCCGTGAGCGCTCGCAGGACAAGAACCCAGCAGCTGAGCTGAGCGGGGCGGGCGGGCGGGGGGTGTTCGCTGCCTGGGGATTGCAAGCTCAGCACGGACGTGCTCTTTGCTTCTCCAGCAAACGAGGGAAAGGGAAGTGAACCCAGCAGAGAGGCCGCTGGGTGCTGGGTCTTTCACAAGTGCTGGTGCAACGCACGTTTATTTCCGGCCACAGAGACCAGCAGGGAGAACAGGATTCATGGTGGTCAGGAGAGTCCCCCGCATGCCAGCCACGTGGGGAAAATCGGCTCACGCCCCGTCTGCTCTCAGGTACAAGGGCACCCGGCTCTGTGTAACACACCTCACCCGCACACAGCACAACACCGCTTTCAAAATCCAAGGGCTCCACACCTGCCTACCCCAAACCCGGCTGTACCTCGCCCAGGGCACACAATGCCCCAAGCACCAGCCAATCCCCGCCCTCGAATGAACTCACAGAGGATAAAATACTACAAGACACAAACCACGTCGCGGGTGGGTGAACATTCTTCACAAAGCGATTGATCTGACGCTGATCCCCAAAGGCATGAACAGTGTTTGAAAACTCCCCCCCTCCAACCCCGCTCCTCCCCCCCAAGCCCCCGCCCGCCACCTCTCACCTGCCAGAGCCCCGAGGACCCACCCGCATGGCCGGAGGAGCCCTGGCCAAACGCCCCGATCCCTGGGTTGCCGGATGGCCCCAAGCCACCAACCAGCCCAAGCCACTGGCCATCTGAGCCAGCTGTTACCTTGGAGGAATTGACTCCCTGATTTGAGCCTTATTCCACTGACATTTTAGGGAGGGAACAATCAAGGACTATACTTTTTGCAAGATGTATGTGCCCGTTCCACCGGGAAGTGCACTTCAGGACAGCTGGAAGCAGAATCGAGAAGGAAAGATGAAGCTGGAGAAAGCAAGAAATCTCGCCTACTCACCCAGCCGGGGACGAGCCGAAGAGCCGAGACACGCTCCCCGTTTTCCCTCTCGTCTCAGCATCCCAGACCGCGGAGAAGATTCATCTGCACCCAGAACACGTGACGCTTCCTTTTAGTTTCCAAATGATGCACAAAGTGCAGCAGCGATTTTCTTTCTTGAGGTTTTATTGACAGGAGAGAGGGAAAGAAAAGCCGGTTCCTGAAACGTCCGTGGGGTCAGGGCTGGACTCTGCTCTCGGTGATTCTGCTGTCACTCCAGAGCAGGGGTTCTCACGACACATTTTTTGGTGGCCTCCAAGTTCGGCCACCAACTCTTGCTGGTGGCCACTAGGATAAATTTTCCTAAAATGCTTAATTAGCTTTAGGAAAAATAAATAACTGGGCCCCTACACACCTCCAAATCATCCCAGCGTATTGATCGCCAGTTAGTCCGCTGCTGTGAAAAGTGACATTAAACATACAAATATCCCTTTTCACAGCAGACGTACTCTGCCCCAGTAAGTCTGGAGACAAACGAAACCCTGGATGGGGAGGTGAGCGGGGTCAGGGGTGACAGGGGGATGGGTGGAGGTCTGGGGGAGGCAGTAGGGGCAGAGATGATGGGGTGGGGGAGTCAGGAGAGGCAGCAGGGAGCTGGACCCCAGAGCCCCATGGTCAGGGGACAGGACCCAGGGCCAGGGCCTGAAGCCATCACTTTGTCCAGGTTCGCCAGGCTCAGCCCCAACATCTCGTGGGGCGGACTCTCTTCTGGGGGAGCCGCGCCCAATAGCAGGGCACCCCAGACGTAGAAGACGCAGACGTTGCTCTCGCCCTGGCCTGAGACGAACTCCAGTTGCTGCCCCTCGCAGCGGATCACCAGCCGGGCGTTCTCCTGCAGGCAACCAGCCTCCGACTGAACTTCAGCAGCGCGTGGTCCAGGCACCTCTCCACGGGGTGAGAAAGGGACGCCAGCCGGTTCCGCACCTTGGCGATGTTCTCCACGCTCAGCACCGCCGGGCGGGTGGAAATCGAGGCACAGGGATCCATCATCGGTCCCTCGCACCAGGATCCATCATCGTCCCTCGCACCAGGATCCATCATCGTCCCTCGCACCAGGATCCATCATCGTCCCTCGCACAGGGATCCATCATCGTCCCTCGCACCAGGATCCATCATCGTCCCTCGCACCAGGATCCATCATCGTCCCTCGCACCAGGATCCATCATCGTCCCTCGCACAGGGATCCATCATCGTCCCTCGCACAGGGATCCATCATCGTCCCTCGCACAGGGATCCATCATCGTCCCTCGCACAGGGATCCATCATCGTCCCTCGCACCAGGATCCATCATCGTCCCTCGCACAGGGATCCATCATCGTCCCTCGCACAGGGATCCATCATCGTCCCTCGCACCGGGATCCATCATCGTCCCTCGCACAGGGATCCATCATCGTCCCTCGCACAGGGATCCATCTTCGGTCCCTCGCACCAGGATCCATCATCGTCCCTCGCACAGGGATCCATCATCGTCCCTCGCACAGGGATCCATCATCGTCCCTCGCACAGGGATCCATCATCGTCCCTCGCACAGGGATCCATCTTCGGTCCCTCGCACCAGGATCCATCATCGTCCCTCGCACGGGGATCCATCATCGTCCCTCGCACGGGGATCCATCATCGGTCCCTCGCACCAGGATCCATCATCATCCCTCGCACAGGGATCCATCATCGTCCCTCACACAGGGATCCATCATCGTCCCTCGCACCAGGATCCATCATCGTCCCTCGCACAGGGATCCATCATCGTCCCTCGCACAGGGATCCATCTTCGGTCCCTCGCACCAGGATCCATCATCGTCCCTCGCACGGGGATCCATCATCGTCCCTCGCACAGGGATCCATCTTTGGTCCCTCGCACCAGGATCCATCATCGTCTCTCGCACAGGGATCCATCATCGTCCCTCGCACAGGGATCCATCTTCGGTCCCTCGCACCAGGATCCATCATCGTCCCTCGCACAGGGATCCATCATCGTCCCTTGCACCAGGATCCATCATCGTCCCTCGCACAGGGATCCATCATCGGTCCCTCGCACCAGGATCCATCATCGTCCCTCGCACAGGGATCCATCATCGTCCCTCGCACCAGGATCCATCATCGTCCCTCGCACAGGGATCCATCTTCGGTCCCTCGCACCAGGATCCATCATCGTCCCTCGCACAGGGATCCATCATCGTCCCTCGCACAGGGATCCATCATCGTCCCTCGCACAGGGATCCATCATCGTCCCTCGCACCAGGATCCATCATCGTCCCTCGCACAGGGATCCATCTTCGGTCCCTCGCACAGGGATCCATCTTCGGTCCCTCGCACAGGGATCCATCATCGTCCCTCGCACCAGGATCCATCATCGTCCCTCGCACAGGGATCGATCATCGTCCCTCGCACAGGGATCCATCATCGTCCCTCGCACAGGGATCCATCATCGTCCCTCGCACCGGGATCCATCATCGTCCCTCGCACAGGGATCCATCATCGTCCCTCGCACCGGGATCCATCATCGGTCCCTCACACCAGGATCCATCATCGTCCCTCGCACAGGGATCCATCATCGTCCCTCGCACCGGGATCCATCATCGTCCCTCGCACAGGGATCCATCATCGGTCCCTTGCACCAGGATCCATCGTCGTCCCTCGCACAGAGATCCATCTTCGGTCCCTCGCACCAGGATCCATCATCGTCCCTCGCACAGGGATCCATCATCGTCCCTCGCACAGGGATCCATCATCGTCCCTCGCACAGGGATCCATCTTCGGTCCCTCGCACCGGGATCCATCATCGTCCCTCGCACAGGGATCCATCATCGTCCCTCGCACAGGGATCCATCATCGTCCCTCGCACCAGGATCCATCATCGTCCCTCGCACAGTGATCCATCATCGTCCCTCGCACAGGGATCCATCATCGTCCCTCGCACAGGGATCCATCTTCGGTCCCTCGCACCAGGATCCATCATCGTCCCTCGCACAGGGATCCATCATCGTCCCTCGCACCAGGATCCATCATCGTCCCTCGCACAGGGATCCATCATCGTCCCTCGCACCAGGATCCATCATCGTCCCTCGCACAGGGATCCATCTTCGGTCCCTCGCACCAGGATCCATCATCGTCCCTCGCACAGGGATCCATCTTCGGTCCCTCGCACCAGGATCCATCATCGTCCCTCGCACCAGGATCCATCATCGTCCCTCACACAGGGATCCATCATCGTCCCTCGCACCAGGATCCATCATCGTCCCTCGCACAGGGATCCATCATCGTCCCTCACACAGGGATCCATCTTCGGTCCCTCGCACCAGGATCCATCATCGTCCCTCGCACAGGGATCCATCTTCGGTCCCTCGCACCAGGATCCATCATCGTCCCTCGCACGGGGATCCATCATCGTCCCTCGCACAGGGATCCATCATCGGTCCCAGGTGCCGATGGATGCCGGGGGTGGCTGGAAGCTTGGTAACAAACTCACTGGCTCTGAAGGGGGGAGAGGAAGCAGGTGATGGGGTCTGAGATCTCCCCGGGAGGCTCCCGGGAGAGGAGCGTGTGGAGGACTCAGCCTCGGGGGAATGGAGCCAGTGGAAGATGAAACGTTGGGTCTGATTTCACCCGGAGTTACCCTGGAGCAATTCCACTGGCTTCTGGATTTACACCAGAGTCACTGAGATCCGAATAGGGCCCCGATCTCCATCCCTAGGACACCTTCCGCTTCAGGGGTGTCTGGCACCCAGCAAGTTCAGTGCAGTGGAGGGAGACGCTGTGACGAAGTGGGAGTACTGTGTGTGTGTGCCTCAGTTTCCCCTATGCATTTCTTGGGCATTTATGTGGAGGGAAAGGAATGTGTAGCTGATGCAAAGCAAAGCCAAGGTGAAGCTGTAACCTGACCCCAAGTGGGGGAGGGAGGTCAGCTGAACCTGTTGGAGAAAGGTCAGGTGATGCCTCCTAGCCCGGGAAAGGAACAAAGGAGAGCAGGGAGGGGCTAGAGGGTTTTTTGGGGGGTCAGTCTGGTTTTGAGCTGGAGTCAGGCTGGAGAGGGGGGAGCAGCGATCTCGCTCTCTGGCCCCAAGATGGATCCAGCTGAGGGCTCACGCTCACTGGCTGGTCTGTGATTAGAAGTCATCGAATAAATCTGTTTTACTGGCTGGCTGAGAGTCACGTCTGACTGTGGATTTGGGGTGCAGAACCCATGGGCTCCCCCAGGACCCCGCCCAGGCGGGCTTGCTGGGGGAAGCACACGGAGGGGCAGAAGGTGCTGAATGCTCCGAGGTCAGACCCAGGAAGGTGGAAGTGGGGACCCCTGAAGCTCCTGGCCTGGGAAACAGGCTGTGTACGGAGAAGGGGCCCTTCCCCCGGAGTCCGGTCTGGCTTCCTAGGGAGCGGTTCCAGACCATCGCCCGGGCGCTCCGTGACAGACGCCCTCCGGGTCCGTGCGGTTCGACTCCCCGGTACTCGTACAGAAAGGAGAACAACAGTTCACTGCCCCTGTGTTGACATGTACATCGGTTATTACACTGACATTACAATGAGCTAACACAGGTCAAGGAAAGAGGCGTTATCATCTGCACATAATGCTCAAAATCATCCAAGCGCACAAGCCGTGGGAAGTTGCTGACTTGGGTAAACACAGCTGTCACCTGGCTCCCTGGGCAGAGCAGGTGTGTTCACAGTAAATACCGTCTGGGCCGGACGCTTTTCCCCTCCCCAGCTACCTGTCCGGGAGAGCTCACCCCGACCGGCTTTCACCGCATCAGCCGGGCTCTGCTCCCTGCATTTCAGGGCCTGGGGCTCTCTGACTTTTGGGGGGCTGCGGTTTGTGGGGAATTGGAAACCCAGCAGGGGCCGTTTTCCAGATCAGATCGAAACCAGATTGAGAGAAAAACCAAATCTGTGAACGGAAAATCCCAGGTGAGCCAGATGGAGCTGGGAGTCTGGGACATGCCCCCCCCCCATCCCGGGAAACAATGCGGGGGACCAGGGGTCCCCTGGGCAGGTGGCAATGCGGGGGAGACACAGATCACAAGGGGGTGGGGGAGGATGCACAGACCAGGGAACCGGCTGCCTCCTGCCTCCGCCCCATCCTCGACTGGGGAAGAAACAGGAAAGGAAACTGAAACCAAGAGAAGAGTGTGAGTGTGTGTTGGGGGGGGGATTTTCATTCATGCTGCGGCAGAGACAGAACCAAGTTGTGCAGAGAGAACAGGAGAGATGGGAAGTGCTGGGGTATCACTGACGCCCCCCTCCCGAGACCCGCTGGTGCCCCTCACTCCCGAGATGCAGCCCACGCAGGGCTGTGGGGGGCCCATGGCTGGTCTAGCAGGAGCTGCGGGTTGGGAGTGAGGGGCACTGGCAGAGCTGGGGGGCCGGGGCTGGCCTAGCAGGGGCTGCAGGTCAGGAGTGAGGGGCACCGGCAGGGCTGGGGAGGGGCAGGGCTGGGTTAACAGGGGCTGTGGGTCGGGAGTGGGGGGCACCGGCAGGGCCGGGTTAACAGGGGCTGTGGGTCGGGAGTGGGGGGCACCGGCAGGGCCGGGTTAACAGGGGCTGTGGGTCGGGAGTGGGGGGCACCGGCAGGGCCGGGTTAACAGGGGCTGCGGGTCGGGAGTGGGGGGCACCGGCAGGGCCGGGTTAACAGGGGCTGCGGGTCGGGAGTGGGGGGCACTGGCAGGGCTGGGAAGGGGCAGGGCCGGGTTAACAGGGGCTGTGGGTCGGGAGTGGGGGGCACTGGCAGGGCTGGGGAGGGGCAGGGCCGGGATAACAGGGGCTGCGGGTCGGGAGTGGGGGGCACCGGCAGGGCCGGGTTAACAGGGGCTGCGGGTCAGGAGTGGGGGGCACCGGCAGGGCCGGGTTAACAGGGGCTGCAGGTCGGGAGTGGGGGGCACCGGCAGGGCCGGGTTAACAGGGGCTGCGGGTCGGGAGTGGGGGGCACCGGCAGGGCCGGGTTAACAGGGGCTGCGGGTCGGGAGTGGGGGGCACCGGCAGGGCCGGGTTAACAGGGGCTGCGGGTCGGGAGTGGGGGGCACCGGCAGGGCCGGGTTAACAGGGGCTGCGGGTCGGGAGTGAGGGGCACCCGAACTGATCCAGTCTCCTTCCCACCCCTTAGGTCTCAGGCCAGGGCCAGGCCGGCTGAGCTGCGGTGACCCCTCCCCAGCCGGCCGTGCTCCGGCCCTGGAGGTCCATGGCTCAGCCACTGACCATCGGCTCCAGCTGGGCCATTAACTGGCTCCTCTGGTTGCCCCTGGACTGGGCCAGGAGGCAGCTGGGCCGCCTGTTGCGAGAGTGTCTGGTGGTGGGACTGTCCGTCGCGCTGGTCTCCCTCCTGCTCTGCGTCCTCGATCCCGGCCTGCGCCAGGAGACGCTGGGCCTCTCCCCCCTGAGCGCCGGGGACCCCGGGGCTCTGACGGTCCGTCCGCCGAGCCTCCCCCAGGGCGTCCTCAGCCTCCTCCGGGACGCCCTGCTCCAGGTCGCTGCCCTGCTGTCCCTCCGGGAGCCTCTGACCCTCGCCAACCTCCTGAGGCACCGGGACCGGCTGCAGGGCCTGGACGAGGCGAGCGCCGAGCTCCGGGCCTGTCTCGAGCGGGCCGCCGAGGAGTTCAGCCAGGAGCCGCCGGCCGTCCAGGCCAACGCCCGGCTGAGCCTCCGGTGTGGGGGGCGGGCGCTGGAGTTCCTCTCCGGCCGGGGGCACTGCGAGATCTCGGTCTATCTCCTCCACCGCCGGGTCCGGTACAGCGCGGAGGTGCGGACGGCCGAGCTGTACCTGGCCAGGCTGGCCGTGCGCCCGGAGCCGCTGAGCGTGGACGAGCTGCTGAGGGTGCGGCGCCGGCTCCAGGCCTGGGGGGCGCTGACCCAGGAGCTCAGCGGCTGCCTGGACTTCGCCGTGCAGAAATTCGCCGAGGAGCCGCTCTGCGTCCAGGACGACGCCACGATGGTGCTGGACTGCGCCGGGCGGGCGCTGAGCTTCTCCGCGGGGGCTGGGGGGAGCCAGATCAACGTCTACGACGACCGGGACGGCCGCGTCCACTACCGGATCCGGGCGTCGGGGCTGTGGGCCCGCACCGCGCGGTTCCTCAACGGCAACCCACCCCACCACGCCCTCAACGTGGGGCCCCGCTGGTGAAGGCTGCTGGGGGGAGGTTCTGCAGCCAGCCGGGGTGACGGTCAATGGGGCGTGGGTGTCCCGGGGGGGCCGTGATCCTGGTGTGCAGCAGGGGGGCAGGGAGGGTGTTAGCTGGAAGATAGTGAGGTGAGAAGTGATAGTCAGCATGGACTTGTCAAGAACAGATCACGTCAAACCACCCTGACAGCTCTCTTGGATGGGGTACCCAGCCCTGTGGATGGGGGGAGGCAGTAGATGTGGTAGAACTTGACTTTAGTGAGGCTTTTGATACTGTCTCCCATGACCGTCTAATGAACAAACCAGGGAAATAAACCTGGATGGAGCCACTCTAAGGGGGGAGCAGAACTGGTTGGAAAACTGTTCCCAGGGAGTCGTTCTCAGCGGGTCACAGTCAGGCTGGACGGGCAGAACGAGGGGCCCCAGGGAGTCGATCTCAGGGGGTCACGGTCAGGCTGGACGGGCAGAACGAGGGGTCCCCAGGGAGTCGATCTCAGCGGGTCACAGTCAGGCTGGACGGGCAGAACGAGGGGCCCCAGGGAGTCGATCTCAGCGGGTCACAGTCAGGCTGGACGGGCAGAACGAGGGGCCCCAGGGAGTCGATCTCAGGGGGTCACGGTCAGGCTGGACGGGCAGAACGAGGGGCCCCAGGGAGTCGATCTCAGCGGGTCACAGTCAGGCTGGACGGGCAGAACGAGGGGCCCCAGGGAGTCGATCTCAGGGGGTCACGGTCAGGCTGGACGGGCAGAACGAGGGGTCCCGCGGGGATCGGTTCTGGGTCCGACTCACCCTGCAGCGCCTCCTGCTGGACGGTCCAGGCATTAGCTCTTCCAGCATCCAGAGCGCCCTCTGCAGGCCCCATGTCCCTCCAGGAGTGTTGTAGGCAGGACACGAGGAGTAATTCTCCGGCTCTGCTCCGCGCTGAAACAGAGCCGGGTCAGTGACCGAGGGAAGGGATCAGCTCCGCTGAGCCAGGCCCCCGGGGGACGTGATTTATGCACATAAAGAGTCCTGGGAACGAGGTGAGATGTTCCTCTCTGAGTTTCCAAAAGGTTCATTTTTAATCTCTCAGATCTCTATGGAGATGCACTGCTCCCCCCCCCCCCCCGCCCATCTGGTTCCCCAACCACCAGTTACAAATTCTAAATCCTAAGAGAGAAAAGAATCGACTTTTCGATTTGAGGAAGATCTGGGCAGCCACCAGTAATACGATGATCAGCTCCTGGCACATGCAAAATTGAAACAAAACCTGAACTATGGTGCTGCCAAGGAGCCACCATAATTCACAGGAAAGTTTTCAGTCCCCCTCTGATCTGAGAACTTTACCTTTGTCCCACTGAGGTTTAGACGACAGAGAGTCTAGAGGAAGAAACGGGGGAAAGAGATGAAATGTCATGTTGTCGTGTTTCGGGATATTCACATTGTTAATGTTCTAACACAAAAACAGAATGAAAAGAAACCAAACTCTGACGTTCTGGTGACGGGGGTTAAGTGCCATTCAGACCAGTACAAACCACGACACCTCACTAAACAATAACCACAAACAGTAAGAACTACGCACACGACCTGAGGTCACAGGACAGGCCCAGAGAGGTTTCACCAGCGTGACACTCACCCGGGAGCGCGCGGGGCGCTCAGCGGCGGGGAACAGCTGACCGGCCGGACTTCCCGCCAAACAGCGGATTGGCCGCAGCTGGCCAATGAGCGACGAGGGCTGCGCGCTGAAGAGCTGATTGGTCCGTTGCCAATAGCTGGTCTCTGGGGGGGCCCTGAGCGCCTGGGAGTTGTCCCCCACCACGTGGGTGGGAGCCTCCGGCCCCGGGCGCCTCCTCCGGGGCGCGGAAGGGGGTGAGTCTTCACCGCTCCACAGCGCAGGGTCCGAGGGATTCAGACCCCCCCGCAGGGACCCACCCACCCCTTTCCGTGGGGTCTCCGTGACCCCCCCCCACAGACCTGTGGAAAAGTGGGGACCCCCTGGCGGGCATCCTGCCATGTCACACAACGTCACCCTGCCACGTCACACAACGTCATCACCGAAAGTTCAGAGAGGGGCGGGGGGGGGGGGAAAGGCGGGTCCGCCGAGGCCACGGGGTCGGGGTCGGGTCACCAGGCCAGGACTCTAGGGGTCAAATCACATCCCAGGTGCCCCCTAGGGCTGCCCGGTGCAGCCACTTCCCCCCCCCCCCCCCGCTCCTGTCCTTGCCCCTCAGTGGCAGGGTCATTGTCTCGGGTTTGTAGATGGGGAAACTGAGGCAGGAGACGTGACTCACCCAAAGGGGGCTGGTCTACCATCCCCCCATGACCCTGCCATACAGAGCGTAGTAAGATGAGGCTCTGAAACATGAACCCTTGTATCAGAGGTCCAGTATGAGGCCTAAGGCCTGAGCTAAAGTAATGGTCAAGACTTTGCTAACATAAAGCAAAATTAAGCTGTGAGTCAGAGGCAGGCCCTGCTCACAGACACTGGCTGATGCTGCAAAACCGCACATCCCTAAAAGGTGCTGGGCACTAGAGATATAAATACGTCCCAATACGTGCACATCCCACCAGATAACAAGGTGCACCCAGCCTAAAGACAGGGGCAAAAGGACAATAGGACGGGTGGGGTTGTTTTGTTCGAACCAACTTGTACCAGGTGAGAGGGGGCCCCTCACTGTGCAGAGGGGATGTACCTCGATAGGTGAGTCCTGTGTGTCCTGTGGAGTCTACAACTATTCCTGGGCTTCGTTTGACAATAAACCTGGCCAGGGGCCTTCGTACCTTAGTGGAGTCTGCGGTCACTGGGGTTCCTCTCAGGCTCTGCTGTGCCAGTTGTTGTACTTAAAGTACGGTACAGGATCTTTTCAGGGGGAATAAGGCAAAACACCACATTTATTAGTAATACATGTACTAATCAACACTGTATCATATGCATCTGATTTATATCACACTCATGCACTCACACACACGCAAACACACTCTGTCTTGCTATTGTTACCAACTGGTTGCTCCCCTTAACTTCACTGGCCAGGTGAGTTCGATGGGGGAGGGGTGGATCCGGATCGATGCTCCGATGTTGACAAGACCAGACCCGGGGTCCCCTGCCAGACCCCTCACTTTGATAGCAGCTTCCCTCTCATTCAAATCTGTCCTGGATCAAAATCTGGGTCATTGGTCCTTTGTGCTGCTCCCCTCTGGGTGTTGTCCCGGTGCCCCAGAGAGGGTGTCCCCCAAGGAGGTGCTGGCTGCTAACCCCCGAGGCCTCAATCTGTCTGATCTTCCATAGTCAGCCCACTCGACAAGTTTCATTGTCCTTGGTCTGGCTCCCATCCCCTCTCCAACCCTTGCAACATCTGGAGGTGCTGCCTTCCCCGCCTTCCTCATTCACCCCTCGTTCATTCACTGGGGCCATGGATTACACAGTGGGTGGAAGATCTTATTCTACTCCTAGCGAAAAGACATTTTTCTTCTACTTTAATTATCCTACCTTAGGGGCTAGAACATCTCCCCAAAGTTCAACACAGAGTTTCTAAGACAAGGGTCTATGAAAAGGCACAACACAAAGTCATAGCTTAGGAGCTGTAACATATTATCGAGGTTCGATACAACCTGAGACAAGGGTCTAGGAAAAGGCACAACACGAAAGTCATATAAAAGTTATACAAAAATGCAGAGATTTATCCACACAGTAGAAACACAGAAGAATAAATCCATGTCACTGAAATCCGAGCCCGCAGGATGCCGGAGTCCCAGCCGCTCTGAAGCCCAGAGATGTCGCGGGAGGAGGCCGTCGGGGCGGCCGGCGGCGCTGGATTGATTGGCGGCGGCAGCGTGTCCTTCCCCTCCCTGGAGAGGAGCCCAGAACACGACCATCCCCAACGTGGAGACGTCCGGCCTGTGTTTTCTACATACAACACGTGACACTCCTGGCTCCAGCGTCTCTCCTTATCCGGGCTCCCGGTTCCTTCTGTTGACTCAGGCGCCCAGGTCTCCCCAGCCCCACGTTCCCATGTCCCGGCTCCCAGCCCGGCTGGCTCAGTAACCCTTGTGCTCAATTGGCTCCCTGCCCTTCTTAGTGGTTTCGTGATGCGACTGCCTCTGGGGCGCAGATCCCCCCATTGTAACACGCGCGCCGGTGGGCAGGGTTCTGCTGAGGGTCAGCCACCGTCCTGGGCTCATTTCCTGCTGTTCAAGTGGCCTGTTTGTGAATAAAATCGTCCCCACATTTGGCTGGAGCTCAGAGGCGCTGGGGGGGGGGGGGGGGGGAAGGTAGCGGGGGCTCAGCTGGCTCCACATGGGGATGAACAGCTCCAGCAGGCCCCAGGCCGCGATCGTCCCCTCCAGACACAGATCCCAGGGCAGGGAGCCTTTGCCCGGCCCCCTGGGTGGGACGGGGTGGCCCAATACCTGTGGTTAGCGCTGGGCAGATTCCAGGGCCGGGTGTCAAGTGTCCTCGCTAGGAGGAAACAGGACGGACGCAGGGTGCCGGGTTCACTCCCTGCTCCGGGAGAATCGTCTCGCGGGAACCTGGTCCCGACACTCAGACCCCGCTGGACACAGGAGAAGCCGTGAGTCCGGGAGGGTCCCTCCCCAGCATCTAACCCCCGACCTCCTCCAGCCCAGGGCTCCCCCCAGCTCTGCCGGGGCCCCTCACTCCCGACCCACAGCCCCTGCTAGCCCAGCCCTGCCCCCCAGCTCTGCCAGTGCCCCTCATTCCCGACCCGCAGACCCCAGCTCGCCCAGCCCACCCCCCCAGCTCTGCCAGTGCCCCTCACTCCCGACCCGCAGACCCCAGCTCGCCCAGTCCTGCCCCCCAGCTCTGCCAGTGCCCCTCACTCCCGACCCGCAGACCCCAGCTCGCCCAGTCCTGCCCCCCAGCTCTGCCAGTGCCCCTCATTCCCGACCCGCAGACCCCAGCTCGCCCAGCCCACCCCCCCAGCTCTGCCAGTGCCCCTCACTCCCGACCCGCAGACCCCAGCTCGCCCAGTCCTGCCCCCCAGCTCTGCCAGTGCCCCTCACTCCCGACCCGCAGACCCCAGCTCGCCCAGTCCTGCCCCCCAGCTCTGCCAGTGCCCCTCACTCCCGACCCGCAGACCCCAGCTCGCCCAGCCCCCCCCCAGCTCTGCCAGTGCCCCTCACTCCCGACCCGCAGACCCCAGCTCACCTAGTCCTGCCCCCCAGCTCTGCCAGTGCCCCTCATATCCGATCCGCAGACCCCAGCTCGCCCAGCCCCCCCCCAGCTCTGCCAGTGCCCCTCACTCCCGACCCGCAGACCCCAGCTCGCCTAGTCCTGCCCCCCAGCTCTGCCAGTGCCCCTCATTCCCGACCCGCAGACCCCAGCTCGCCCAGCCCACCCCTCCCAGCTCTGCCAATGCCCCTCACTCCCGACCCGCAGACCCCAGCTCGCCTAGTCCTGCCCCCCAGCTCTGCCAGTGCCCCTCATTCCCGACCCGCAGACCCCAGCTCGCCCAACCCTGTCCCTCCCCCTTGGCTGGTGCCCCTCACTTCCAACTGGCACACTGCTGCTAGCCCAGGCTAGCTCTGCGGGTCGGGAGTGAGGGGCACCGGCAGGGCTGGGGGCTGCGGGTCGGGAGCGAGGGGCACCGGCGGGGCTGGGGGCTGCGGGTCGGGAGTGAGGGGCACCGGCAGGGCTGGGGGCTGCGGGTCGGGAGCGAGGGGCACCGGAGGAGCCGGGGGAGGACGTAGCCTAGGGCTGGGACAAAAGGGAGCTGCAGGACCCCACTCTGTGCCCAACTCCTCCGTTTCCCCAAGACTTCACCAAACCCTGTACCCACCCCCCAGTGCCTAATGTACCAGGACAGACAGACACAGATACATGGACCAGGTATCTCTGGCCAGGAAGTTGCTGTTTCTTGAATCCCTCAGGGTGTAGCCAAGGTTCTCCCTCCCCCCCCCCCCTAACTTTCGATTTCCCCGTCAAGGGTTCCTGAGACTCCTCCTGGTTTCTGGTTTCTGGTTTCTGTCTGGGCAGGGGAGGAGAAAAGAGTTTGTAGAACCGTGGAGCGATTCTGCAGGAAGAGCGCCCCTTAGACGGAGTCAGGAAGAGCAACTGCGCTTTGTTTGCACCTGGCCTTAATCCAAACTGGCTTCAGGTGGAGCCAAATCCTAACAGAACCCAGGAGTCCTGGCTCCCATCCTCTCCTGCTCTAACCACTAGCCCCCACTTCCCTCTCAGAGCCAGGGATAGAACCCAGGAATCCTGGCTCCCAGCCTCCCTCCCCACCACATTCTAACCAACCCACCAGACCCCACTCCCCTCCCAGAGCTGGGGAGAGAACCCAGGAGTCCTGGCTCCTATACTCCCCTGCTCTCACCCACCAGCCCCCACTCCCCTCCCAGAGCCAGGTGAGCACCCAGGTGTCCTAGGGATGGAGATCGGGGCCCTATTCGGATCTCAGTGACTCTGGTGTAAATCCAGAAGCCAGTGGAATTGCTCCAGGGTAACTCCGGGTGAAATCAGACCCAACGTTTCATCTTCCACTGGCTCCATTCCCCCGAGGCTGAGTCCTCCACACGCTCCTCTCCCGGGAGCCTCCCGGGGAGATCTCAGACCCCATCACCTGCTTCCTCTCCCCCTTTCAGAGCCAGTGAGTTTGTTACCAAGCGTCCAGCCACCCCCAGCGTCCGTCGGCGCCTGGGACCAGTGCGAGGGACCAAAGATGGATCCCCGTGCGAGGGACGATGATGGATCCTGGTGCGAGGGACCGAAGATGGATCCCTGTGCCTCGATTTCCACCCGCCCGGAGGTGCTGAGCGTGGAGAACATCGCCAAGGTGCGGAACCGGCTGGCGTCCCTGGGTGGCCTTTCTCACCCCGTGGAGAGGTGCCTGGACCACGCGCTGCTGAAGTTCAGTCGGGAGGCTGGTTGCCTGCAGGAGAACGCCCGGCTGGTGATCCGCTGCGAGGGGCAGCAGCTGGAGTTTGTCTCAGGACAGGGCGAGAGCAACGTCAGGGTCTTCTACGGCCAGGGGGAACCCCACTATAGGGTGCAGCTCCCTGACTTTGACGGAGTAGTGGAGAAGTTGCCCAGCGGGCTGTTGGTGCTGAGCCTGGAGAACCTGGACACCGTGATGGCCAAGATGATCTACTGGAGGGAGATGACCAAAGGGCTGAAGTCCTGCATGGAGCAGGCAAAGAATGGGTTCTCCAGAGAACCCCAGAGCATCCAGGACAACGCCAAGATGGTGGTGAAGAGCGATGGGCGGGTGCTGAAGTTCATGTCCGGGGAAGGAGCAAACACCATAAACGTCTCTCAGCTCCGAGACGGAAGCACCCAGTACTCTGCTGATGTGCCGGGGCTCTGGGATAGGATCGTGAGGCGTTTCACAGTGGTCAATTGATAACTGATGGTGGTCGAGGCCGGGATGGGTTTTGGTTGGGTCTGGTTAGGTCGTGGTTGGTGGGGGACAGGGGTGGGTTAAAAATCTGGAGTCAAAGAACTGACCTTTCTGGAATCCTGGCACAGGAAGGAGGGTGCCAGGAGAATGGTCTGGAAACGAGTGATATCTGGATTGTGTGCAAATCCTTCGTAGTCTCTGCCGGTGCCTTCTCCGTCTGCCTGGGCCTCGTAGAACCAATAAAACATCTTGTGTGCAAATGTCTTGTGCCCTGTGGGTCTTTGCAGGGACGTTATAACAAAGGTTCCCATCCTCGATTGTACAGAATCTTCGACATGTCGTGGGAGAGAGACGGTAGCCCATGGGGAAGCCTATAGCGGAGCGGACCCTGCGCCCTAAACTCTTCTTTTCCACTGCAGCAGTTCTGCAGAAAAGGACTTGAGGGTTACAGTGGATGAGAAGCTGGATATGAGTCAACAGTGTGCCCTTGTTGTTGCTAAAAAGGCTAATGGCATTTGGGGCTCTATAAGTTGGGGCATTGCCAACAGATCGAGGGACGTGATCATTCCCCTCTATTCGACATTGGTGAGGCCTCATCTGGAGTACTGTGTCCAGTTTTGGGGCCCACACTACAAGAAGGATGTGGAAAAACTGGAAAGAGTCCAGAGAAGGGCAACAAAAATGATTAGGGGCCTGGAGCACATGACTTGTGAGGAGAGGCTGAGGGAATTGGGATTGTTTAGTCTACAGACGAGAAGACTGAGGGGAGATTTGATAGCTACTTTCAACTACCTGAAAGGGGGTTCCAAAGAGGATGGATCTAGACTGTTCTCAGTGGTAGCAGATAACAGAACAAGGAGTAATGGTCTCAAGTTGCAGTGGGGGAGGTTTAGGTTAGTTATTAGGAAGCACTATGTCACTCGGAGGGTGGGGAAGCACTGGAATGGGTTCCCTAGGGAGGTGGGGGAATCTCCTTCCTTAGAGGTTTTTAAGGTCAGGCTGGACAAAGCCCTGGCTGGGATGATTTAGTTGGGGATTGGTCCTGCTCTGAACAGGGGGTTGGACTAGATACCTCCTGAGGCTGATTTACTCTGTCGTAGGGTTGCCAACTGTCTAATGGCACAAAACCGAAGACCCTTGCCCCGCCCCCTGTCCTGAGGCACCACCCTGCCCTGCCTCTTTATTCGAGGTCCCGCCCCCACTCACTCCACTGCCCCCCCCCCAATTGCTCTCCCCAACCCTGTCTCACAGTCACTGGGATGGGGTAGGGGGTTGGGCTGTGGGAGGGGATGAGGGCTCCCGCTGGGGGTACAGGCTATGAGGTGGAGCCAGGGATCAGGGGTTGGGGTGAAGGAGGGGGCTCCGGCATGGGGCTGGGGATGATGGGTTTGGAGTGTTGTAGGGGGCTCAGGCCTGGGTTAGGGGTTGGGGTGCCGGTTCCAGATGGGCAGCGTTTATCTCAGGCGGCTCCCAGTTGGTGGCACAGCGGGGCTAAGGTCAGCTTCCTGCCTGACCTGGCTCTGTGCAGCTCCCATGCGGAGGGGCCAGGGGCTCTGTGCACCCCCCCGCACCTGCAGGCATCACCCCTGCAGCTCCCATTGGCCAAAATTCCTGACCAATGGGAGCTGCAGAGCCGGCACTCGGGGTGGGGGCAGCATGCGGAGCCCTGTGGTCGCCCATGTGTCTAGGAGCTGGACATGCTCGTTCCTTCTGGCAGTCGCAGGGGGTCAGGTTAGGCAGGGAGCCTGCTGTAGTCCCAAAACATGCCAACCAGACTTTCAGCATTCCCATGATTTGTGAAAGTTTGAGGTAAGAGAAAACATGAAACATTTCCTGGGAATATTTTTCTCAATGATTTTTTTTCCGGTTCAAAATCTCCCACAGGGAATTTGGGCTATTTTTGACCCATGTGACAATCCACTCGAACAAAAAAATGTTATACGATGAGCCAGATCCGCCGCAGATGTCTTCAGTGGATCTTGATTGGCGGCCAGTGCCGCTCGCTGAAGATCTGTTTACCTTGGACCCCTCTCCATCCCCACAGCTCAGCAAATCTTCTGAATCTAGCAGTGCCCCAAATTGTGTGGGATCAGCACACCAGCCCCTCACGTTCTGAGCCAACTCCGGGTATTATTGAACGACCAGGGGTCTTTGAGGCCCCGCTCCTCAAAGATATTTAGCTCCTAACTCCCAGAGCTGGAATGAATGGCCGGTAGACGCCGACATACCATTGAGGTGTTCTTAGCTGTCCCTGTTTGGGTGTTGCTAAGGAGGGGCCAGATGACACTCAACAAACAAACTCTCTGCTAATGCGTTCTGCATGGGCCCATCAATAATGAATGGCAGCCGGCTGGGAGGGGATGGGCCGTGGGAATCTCCAGTCTTTTAGTTGTTCATGTCACTCTGAAATCAAAGGCCCCAGACCCTAAACCCTCAGCCGGTTCCTTCCCGCCCTGCCAGGGGCAGGTGTGATTGTCCTGTCTCCCAATGCAGAGGGACCCCTGCGCGGCTCTAGGCGTGTCACCGGTGGGAGAGCTGCCACAAAGGAGAAGGAAACCAGGCCCAACGGATCTGAGCCGATTGCTAAATCCAGACCCCTGGGCCTGGCATCCGGGAAGCCGCTCCCAGCCCCCTATTGCACTGCTGGGGAGGGAGACATGGTGTGAGGGTACAGGTGGCTTTGGGGTGACACTGGGGCCCGACAGCCGCTCCCAGCCTGGCGCAGAGAGACAAATTGGGGTGGTTTCAGGGATCCCCTGAGCCCTGTACGTAGGTGACGGGGTGTGACGGTGTAGGAATGCTCTTCATGTTTCCTCTGGATAGTGTAGGGGTGCCTCGGTTTCCCCTGTGCATTTCCTGAGTGTCTATGTGGCGGGATAAGGATGTGTAGTTGGTGCCGAGCAGAGAGACAGTGTAAGCAAGCAGCCAACGCCCTGTCCCTTCCCCCACCTCTCTACCTCCTAACCTGTTGGAGAGTGGTCAGCTGTTCTTCTCGCCCAGGAAAAAGAGAAAGGAATGCAGGGGAGTGGCTGGAAGAGGGAGTTTCAGTCTGGGTCTGGCTGGGAAGAGGGAGAGCTCAGGCTGGCTGCCTCGCTCTCTGGCCCCCAAAATGGATCCAGCCGAGGGCTCACGTTCGCTGTATGGTCTGTGTTAGACCAGGTACCGGTCATCGAATAAACCTCTGTTTTACTGGCTGGCTGAGAGTCACGTCTGACTGTGGATTTGGGGTGCAGAACCCACGGGCTCCCCCAGGACCCCGCCCAGGCGGGCTTGCTGGGGGAAGCGCACGGAGGGGCAGAAGGTGCTGAATGCTCCGAGGTCAGACCCAGGAAAGTGGAAGCGGGAACCTGTGAAGCTCCTAGCCCTGGAGACAGGCTGTGTACGGAGGGGACGCTTCCCCCTCTCCCCCCCGGAGTCCTGACTGGTTCCTAGGGAGCAGTGCCAGAGCCTCGCCCCGGGCACGCCGTGACACGTGGTCTCTGCATTTCTTATTCCTCTTCTCCTGTGGCAGCAGGTGCATATGCAGACTGGGCCTTGGGGACCGTAACTGTATTCTGGGCCGTTCTGGGGGTATCTGCCTTAACTCAGAGCCCCTCTCCAATTGATTAACGTCCTCTTTGAATTCTGGGCGTAAGAACGGGACTCGGGCTTCCAGCAGAGGTCGCACCCGGGCCAGACACAGAGATAGCCTGGCTGCTCCTGCTCGTTCCACCTGTCGATCCAGCTAAGGATCACGTTGTGACGAAGTGGGAGTACAGACACGTTCGCTCTTTTGGCCACAGCACCCCTCTGGGAGCGCATGTCCAGCGGATTATCCACCGGGGCTGTAAGTTTGTCTTCCGAGAGTTACCTCGTCCCAGGACCGAGGAGCCCCCTCCCCCCCTCCCCCCGGCCCCACAACCATCCTGTATCGATTCCCACGTTCTTTGTTCCGAGCTCTCCAAGCGCATTCGGCCGTATTCACACACATCGTTTGCTCGCACCCAGCTTACCAAGTGATCCGGTTCGCGCTGTATCAGTGACCTGTCCTCTTCGTTGTTCACCCCCCAGTCTTTTGTTATGTGCAAATGATCAGTACAATTAGACCCACAGGGACAGTGATGGAGTCAGGCCGGATTCTGATCTCAGTGACCCAGGAGTAAAGCCAGGGTGACCCCAATAAAGTTGGGGGATCCTCACCAAGTGTGGGGGTCCCAGTTCTTATCCCTGTGTTGTTGATGTGGGACCTCGATGAAAACACATATTCCTGTCTTTAAAACTCAGGTGCTCAACTCCCAATGGTGTCCAAACCCCAAATAAATCCAAGTTACCCTGTATAAAGCGTATACTGGGTAAACTCAGAAATTGTTCACCCTCTATAATACTGACAGAGAGATATGCACAGCTGTTTGCCCCCTCCACCCCTGTACTAATACGTACTCCAGGTTAATTAATAAGTAAAAAGTGATTTTATTAAATTCAGAAAGTAGGATTTAAGTGGTTCCAAGTAGTAACAGACAGAACAAAGTGAATTACCAAGTAAAATAAAATAAAACATGCAAATCTATCTCTAATACAATAATAAAACTGAATACAGATAAAATCTCACCCTCAGAGATGTTCCCGTGACCTTCCTTTTACAGACCAGTCTCCCTCTAGTCTGGGTCCAGCATCGCTCACACCCCTGTAGTCACTGTCCTTTGTTCCAGTTTCTTTCCAGGTATCCTTGGGGGGGGGGGGGGTGGAGAGGCTGTTCCTTGAGCCAGCTGAAGACAAAATGGAGGGGTCTCCCAGGGGGTTAAATAGACTTTCTCTTGTGGCTGGACCCACTCCCTCCCCCATGTAGAATCCAGCTTCAAGATGGAGTTTTGGAGTCACATGGGCAAGTCACCTGTCCCCGCAAGACTGAGTCCATTACCAGCCAGGCCACATTCCTGGGAAAGCTCAGGTGTGGATTGACATCTCCATGTTCATTGTTGGCTTAAGTGGTTCTCGACTGGGCACTTACTGGGAATAGTCTTTTCTCAGAAAGCTGACCAAAAAGCTTTACTTTATTAAGGCTACTTAGAAATCAAGCAAATACACAGCCAATATTCATAACTTCGAACATAAAAATGACCCATGCATGCACCTAGGTCGGATGAATACATGCAGTAGAACATGACCTTTACAGAGATATCTTGCATGGCATATGTAGCATAAAACAGATTCCAGTTATGTCATGTATATACATTTGTAAGCATATTTTCCCAAAGTCTTATGGGGTGCACTGTCACCGTCGGGCTGGGTGAAATAATTGTCCCGTGTAGTATTATGTTCCATGAGGCTGCCTGTTTGTTGGGTGCAGGCTTTATTCCAACACGATGACAGCGGTTTGCAAAGCAAAAGGAAACAAGAAGTAACGCGTGTTTGAATTCCTTCAGCCGTTTACACTCTGGAGAAGGCAGGAGAAGCGGCGGTGGTGGGGGGAGGAGGGGTTGGGTTCTAGTCTTTTTGGATCATCCCCACCCCAGTAAGAAGGTGACATTTCTCACATATTCTCTTTTCCTCCAATTCCCTGCCCAGGGTCGTGGCTCTCAGAGATGCTGGCGCTAGATTTGATAATCTCATGTGTATAGCACAGGCCTATAACATCTCCCCCCAGCGACTCTTGCATTCCCACTCTCCCCCCGTGTGGCACAGTTAACTATTACGCCACCGCTCCCTTGTGCCCGTCTCTTCATTTGCCTTTGATGTGTTCAGATCTGTATGTAACTACTCAAAATCCTTGTCAGTCCATGTTTAGATCACAGCTGTATTGTACTTCAGCAGCCGTGTCCGTTTTCTATCAGTATTCAAACACTAGGGCAAAACTTGAGGAGAGTAACTCCCACGTTCTATCGATAGGGGAGAATTGGAGGGAGAGGGAGCCAGAGAGCCCTACCAGTCCTGGGCTAGCAGTCCAGATGGAATCAGTGGACAGAGCTCCATTGGAGTCTAGGCTAGGGGGACTCCCACTGGCTGAATGTCTGGTTCCACAATGGAGTAACAATGGTTTCTACTCTAGCTGGGGGCGGGATCTGGGCCACTGGTGAGTCTCTTCCTTGTTCATTGTACTTGGCTTGAGGAAGAGCTGAGAGACCCCATCCAGCAGCATGACCCAGGGGACTTTCCCTGCCAGTAGTTAGTTCCACGTCTTCTTCTTCAGACGTCCCAAGCCCCGTCCAGCCGGGATGTAGTTGGCCATCTCTGCCACGGTCCTCACGATGTTCCTGCTGAAGACTCTGGCCACAGAAGTGTCCCACCGAGCTATTTTAATACTGTACTGGATCTTCCCCTCCAGAGAGAAGACGGAGATCTCGTTCTCCTGCGTGCCGGACGCAAAGAGCAGCACCGTGGTCTCGCTTTGGATGGTCATCCTGGCGTTCTCCTGGATGCAGACTGGCTCCTGGGAGAACTCGCTCAGCGCCAGGTTGAAACAGGCCTTGAGCTCCTTGGTCAGTCGCCTCCGGGACTCCAGACGTGCCTGGACCTGGAGGAGTTGCTGAATGCTCAGGGGTTCTGGAGTTGTGGGTTTAGGCACACACCCACCCATGCTGCTGGCACTCAGTCGGAGGAGAACAGTTTACTCTACAAAGAAAAGAAATTAGAACTAGATCCCTGGAGACCTGGGTTCACAAGTGAGATGAGTTTTCATCTGGTCTCAGCTATTCATGAGGTCTCAGTTATTAGACTGTAGCCTATAGGATTAACCTGCTTGCTTACATATCTAGATCTTTTCTTATAGTTTAAGTATTTGGTTTATTGTGACAGTCAACACACACACATATGTCTGAGACCGTTCACCTATAGACAGATAATGGTAGAATGGTATAGCGGGTTCCAAATCTGTACCCTCAGACTTAACAGGTAACTCCCCAAGGACAGAACCGAAAGGACCGGAGAGCAAGACTGTACACAGAAACCTGCTTTCCCGTAACTGCTTCTTGGCAGCAATCCCAGTATTTTCTGTTCTGTACTTATTTTAGCTGTGAGACTTTGAATGTAATCTGTATATATTAATTGCTGCCAAGAGGCCGCAGTAACTCACAACTTGTACGGTTCAAGCTACTTTACTTTCGAACTAAGTGTAAAAAGACGGTTGGGGGTGATGTTCCCTATTGTTTCTGAGTAAAGTACGGCCGAATGTGAATTATATCGTCTATTACAGCAGCTAGTCAACCCTGAAGTTTTAGAATTGAAATGAGTTCTATGTCACGTGTTAAGGCGAGTGGAGCAAGGGCCAGAGTGGAGTCTGTTGGAGCGTTAGAAAACTGCCAGAAAATCCAGCCAGGAATTTGGAGGAGGTTTAGAAGAGTTGAGGACTAGCGAGAGGATCTCTGAGCATTGTAACCCAGGGTGGGGTTTTGTGAGTGGGGTGTTTGAGGTAAAAACAGAGTAGAAAAAAAGAAAAGCTAAACTGGGGAAGGGAATAGCTGTCGAACGTCTGCTCGGGGCTTGTAGTTTGCTGGGAAAGAAACTGAATAAAAAATTAGAGTTACTTAGGAAAGCCCAGCAAACCTTGGATGAGGGAGGAAAGGTCATTCAGGATTTAACCAACTGGCTACGCATAGTGCCAGAGGAATGGTCAGTACTTTCCCAGAAGAAACGGAGTTAGAGAAAACGTTAGAACGGTGTAGATACCAGATACAGGAGGCAGGAGAGGAAGCATGTTGGATGCCAGCTTCAAATCGCTGGACGGCTATAAATCAGACCGTGGTCGGCTGTTGGAAAGAATCAGAGAGTTGGAGAAGATAGGAGGTGTGTTCGAGGAGAACAAAGAATCGGTTCCCATCCCGATTGGCATGGTGGGACCGACGGAGACAGAGAAACCTGCCGGGCCAATTCCTAGAAGTAGGGCGAGAGGGTTAGTTCGGGCTGATACAGTACCTTTAAGAGCAGAGTTGGAGATCGAGTCTCAGGAGCCCCAGGGAGAGTCCAAAGAGAAAGCTAGGAGTGCAGGTAGAAAAGGGAAGTCTCAGGGTGGCATCACAGGAGGTGGAGTTGAGTGTCCTCCCAGAGGCGGCGACTGGTGACGTAAAGGATGAGAGGAGCAGAGCAAAGGGGCAGGAGATATCCACTCCTCTGTTCGTGTCCGCCCCTGATAGCGAAGAGGGAGACCTTTAGAGACTGGGATTGTTCAGGGACTAGAAGATGTGCGATCACCAGTGACACGAGTAGCTAGCGCCTGTGATGTAGTGAGCTCTAGGTCACAAGAGCGAGAGATACAACAACCAAGGGATGAAATGTTGTGGAAGCATAAACTACAAGCATAATGTTTGATTAGAAACATCAGAGGCCTTTATTTGGTATACCACATATTACATTTGCATGCAAAAGGGTGACGAGTCCTGCACCTTTTAAAGACAGCCCAGGAATTAGACCCTGGACAGAAATATTTCACACCTTTTATGCATTAAAACTGCAGTAAATGAGTGTGCAAGCTTTGTTATGATGCTCTATATGGAATGCAATAAGCCTTTGACTAATAAGCTTTTAACACAACATGTTTACTTTAAAGTTTTAGGGAGTTTTGCGAGCAACTTCAAGCAGTAAAAGCCAAGTTAAAATTTTATTTGGGTTAAGTTTAGGCCTATCAGTCAGGCCAAGTCTAGGTCTGGCAGTTTTTCTCTGTCAGAAACAAGACACTCTTATTCCAGAATAAATATCCCCCTTATAGAGCTATTCTGGAGTAGTTATTCCACTTTAAATTCACACTGTATCTTGGTCTATAATGATTTCCAGGGGTAGAAACAGCCTAACCTATCTGCATATAGCTATTTATTCCCAGCAGCTAAAGGGACCTGGGGACTAGAACCCAAGTCTTCAGAGACTAGGGATAGCTGAAAGCTACGCAGTGCAACCAGGAGGCCACATGATTCCACAGCCAGGGTCTTAGTGCCATGATTTTCTTAGTTACCATTAGAGCTCAAGCTTACTTTTTGCTTTGAATGGAAGCCAAGATTCTCAGCGAGCCGACAAATGGCCGATGGCCTTAAGGAAAACTCCATATATTGTGAGCATTGTGATTAAACCACAACAATTGACACCACTGAAGAAGACTCGGGGTTTGGTCAGAGTTTTCTAAAGTGAAGTGTTTTTAACTATGTTGCCTAGTTACCCAGGTCCACCATCCCGGGACTTTGACCACGTACTGAAGGATCATCCAGTTGTCATAATACACATTGATTTCATTCTCTCCTTTTCCAGAGAGAAAGGCCATCTCCTGATCACCAGCCGGGCGTTGTTCTGCAGGCTCACCGGCTCTTTGGGGAACCTCTCCAGGATGAGTTCAAAGCATCGTCTTAGCACCTCAGTCGTGTTCCCTCCGGCCCTCAGTTGGTTCTGCACCTTCTGGGGGTTCTCCATGCTCAGCTGTTCCGGGGGGGAAGGCAGCCGGGATAGATACACGTCCATGGTTGGCTCTTTCATGTTGTACTGGGGTCTCCCATCGCTGTAATATACGTAGATCTCAAGTTCCCCATCTCCGGACTTAAATTCCAACTTTAAACTCTCTGCCGCCACCCTGCTGGCTGCTCACGGGTCACCCGCTCACTGCTTCTGCCAGCCACCTGCTCACCACTCTCACTGCGCCTCTCTTCCAGCCGCTCTGCTGCCGCTCACTTATGGCAAGTCTCCGCAGCACCACCCACTTGGTCACCAGTTGACAGTCAGTCACTTCTGCTGCCGCCTGCCTCTCTGCTGTGACCTCTCCGCATCCATCGCTTAGTGACCGTCAGCTCTTTGGAGGCAGGGCAGAGACACTGCCCCATCTCAAGTCATTTCAGCTGTGACTGGGCATTTCACACAACAAAGAGGCTCCCAATGAAGCCTATTTAGCTCTAGTCTTTGAACAGTGGGAGAAACAGGTTGAACCCCTCTAGGGAATATCCCCCTAACCAGGGATATCTGTCCCCACCCCTTTTCCTTTCACAGGACACTGACATTCACGCCTGACGTAACAAGGTTCTTTCAACTGAGGGTGCCCCCCTCATTTGGGACAGGTTAAACACTGTCCTGCTTTCCTGTATCCCTACAATAATTACAACCTTGGTAACCCTATTTAACTCCCCTGCATTCAGTACCAAGGTGATTTGTACCCAACGCCGGCCAGAGGTGATCACTTTGACCCAGCGGAATCTGCTGAGTCTCTAACCAGAGCAGGAACAAACTGTATTTACATCAACACATCCAAAGTCTCTTCCCCTCCCAGCCGGCTGTCAGGGCAACATTCATTCAGACCCTGCTTACAAAAGTGTAGACCCATTGGTAGACACTTACATTGGTTTACGCCTGGCTTCCGTTGATTCCAGGGCTTGGTCCAGGTGTTTTATGTTATTGTAACTTAATTTGGTAAGGAATCTAAAAGAGCGATCGCTACCCACCCATCCGGGGGGAGTGAAGACCTACCCTTAGAGTTAGAAAGCTTCTCCTAAGGTCTAACCTCAATCTCGCTTGTTGCACACTCCTTGTCCTAGCCTTGCTGGACGTGAGGAACAATTGATCACTGTCCTCTCTGCAGCAGCCTTAAGCATATTTGCAGATCATCATGTCCCCACTCAGCCTTCCCTTCTCTCGACTAAACATGCCTAGTTCTTTCCACCTTTCCTCATACGTCTTGTTGGCTAAGTCTCTCATCATCGGTGTTCTTCTTTTGTCTAGACTCTCTCCAATTTGTTCACATCTTTCTTCAAGGGTGGTGCCCAGAATTGAATACAGTACTCCAGATGAGGCCTCCCCAGTGCCATGTAGAATAGAACGAACACATCTTACACCCGACACTCCCCTTAGTACCGAGAATGGACTTTGCCTTTTTTGCAACAGCATCACAGTGTTGACTCATTTGCCATTTGTGATCCACTATAAACTTTGGATCCTTTTTTGCAGTGCTGCTGCCTAGCCAGTTAGTCCTCAGATTGTGTTTGCGCATTTGATTTTTCCTTCCTAAATCTATATATATCAGGGGTCTCCAAACTACGGCCCGCGGGCCAGATGCGGCCCGCGAGGCCCTCTCATCCGGCCCGCGGCAGGGGTCGGGAACCAGCCGCGGGGCCGGGACGCGCCGCGTGGTCCGCTGCCGCCGCCAGCCGCGGGGCCGGGACGCGCCGCACCGCCAGAAACAAGGAGCCAGAAACCCACTGCCAGGCGGCGAAACGGTCTGTGGGGAGAGACCGGGTTGAGCGGGTCAGTTGGGGGGGGGGGGGAGGGGGGGAAGAGACCGGGTTGAGCGGGTCAGTTTGGGGGGGGGGGGGGTTGAGCGGGTCAGTTTGGGGGGGGGGGAAGAGACCGGGTTGAGCGGGTCAGTTGGGGGGGGGGGGAGAGACCGGGTTGAGCGGGTCAGTTGGGGGGGGGGGGGGAAGAGACCTGGCTGGGTGGGTCAGTTGGGGGGGGGGGTTGGAGGAAAGGAGGTTTTGGGGGGAGAGACCTGGCTGGGTGGGTCAGTTGGGGGTTGGAAGAAAGGAGGTTTGGGGGGGAGAGACCTGGCTGGGTGGGTCAGTTGGGGGTTGGAGGAAAGGAGGTTTGGGGGGGAGAGACCTGGCTGGGTGGGTCAGTTGGGGGTTGGAGGAAAGGAGGTTTGGGGGGGAGAGACCTGGCTGGGTGGGTCAGTTGGGGGGGGGGGGTTGGAGGAAAGGAGGTTTTGGGGGGAGAGACCTGGCTGGGTGGGTCAGTTGGGGGTTGGAGGAAAGGAGGTTTTGGGGGGAGAGACCTGGCTGGGTGGGTCATTTGGGGGGGGGTTGGAGGAAAGGAGGTTTTGGGGGGAGAGACCTGGCTGGGTGGGTCAGTTGGGGGGGGGGGTTGGAGGAAAGGAGGTTTTGGGGGGAGAGACCTGGCTGGGTGGGTCAGTTGGGGGTTGGAGGAAAGGAGGTTTGGGGGGGAGAGACCTGGCTGGGTGGGTCAGTTGGGGGTTGGAGGAAAGGAGGTTTTGGGGGGAGAGACCTGGCTGGGTGGGTCAGTTGGGGGTTGGAGGAAAGGAGGTTTGGGGGGGAGAGACCTGGCTGGGTGGGTCATTTGGGGGGGGGGGGGGTTGGAGGAAAGGAGGTTTTGGGGGGAGAGACCTGGCTGGGTGGGTCATTTGGGGGGGGGGGTTGGAGGAAAGGAGGTTTTGGGGGGAGAGACCTGGCTGGGTGGGTCAGTTGGGGGGTTGATGTGTAGTGTTCATGTGTAGTGAACAGGTGTTCATGTGTAGTGTTCAGGTGTAGTGAACAGGTGTTCATGTGTAGTGTTCATGTGTAGTGAACAGGTGTTCATGTGTAGTGTTCAGGTGTAGTGAACAGGTGTTCATGTGTAGTGTTCATGTGTAGTGTTCATGTGTAGTGAACAGGTGTTCATGTGTAGTGTTCAGGTGTAGTGAACAGGTGTTCATGTGTAGTGTTCATGTGTAGTGTTCATGTGTAGTGAACAGGTGTTCATGTGTAGTGTTCATGTGTAGTGAACAGGTGTTCATGTGTAGTGTTCATGTGTAGTGTATCAATGTGTTATTAAATAATAACTGAATAAAATAATATTAAATAAATAATTAAAAACAACATCCATGTTTTGATTCTTTTTTATTTGGACCTCGAGTGTGTTGTCGGCCCCCGAACTGCTATTTGATAGTTAATGCGGCCCTCGGGCTGAAAAGTTTGGAGACCCCTGCACTAGAGGGTGGTGAAGCATTGGAATGGGTTCCCTAGGGAGGTGGTAGAATCACCTTCCTTAGAGGTTTTTAAGGTCAGGCTTGACAAAACCCTGGCTGGAATGATTTAGTTGGGGTTGGTTCTGCTTTGAGCAGGGGGTTGGACTAGAACCTCCTGAGGTCCCTTCAACCCGGAGAGTCTATGATTCTATGATTGTGTCTTCCTCCATGGGGGGGGGTCCCATAAATCCTCCAGGGACTCGAAAGTGTGGGTGGGTGGGAGAGGGATTAAGGGGAGTCACTCGAATACTGTAAACAGCCCCCAGAGGTGCCAACTGCTTCAGGTCTCTGCTCCTGTGATGGGTCCACATGGCCTCCCCTTTCGCATTCACACCACACCCTGTGCCGCCAGCAGAAAGGGGTGTCAAAGCTTTAACGGACTGAGGGAGGGAGAGTGGGCTCAACAACTCAACCTTCTTAAAAATACTCCATGTCGGGTCCCTCCTGGCCACCCATTTTTTAACACAAGCGTAGGGCAGGCAGGGATTGGCAGAGGAAGCTGCTGCCTTAGGACCGGTCCCCTGCTCCTCCTCTCCCCCCAATGCCCCAGCCAGGCCTGCACCAGCCTCTTCTCTCCTGCAGTGTGGCGAGTCCCTGAGGTAAAATCCACCCTCCCTCGCAGACAAGGGCTCGCTCAGGGGAAGGGACCCACCTAGCTCAGTAAAAGGAGACAAGCCTGGTGATTTTATATAACAAGTGATTTGAAATGGCTCAGATAAGGTTTTTTATATGGGTTCCTCCTCATCAATATGGACTTTGGCACTTTTCAAAATGGAGTCAAATCTCCAGTTTGTCCCCAGAGGCGGGAAAATGAAGGTTCCAAAACTGTGGCGCAAACAGCTGGTTCAAACCGGTTGGAACCGGTTTGTAACTGCCGTCCCCTCAGAGCTTTCCCGCCACTCGCGCCTCAGAAGGGACGGTGCCTGTCGGCCCGGTGCTGCCGTCCAGGGGGAGCCGATGTGCCGTGGGGCTTTTGCCCAGGTCTCCGGATCCAGAGCTGGGAAGGATCCTGTGACTCCAACAACTTACCTGCCCCCCAGGGTCCTCTTGATCCATCCGCAGCTCAGGTCCCAGCCGCTTGTCACCATCCCGCGGCCAAGATCCAGCGTTTCTCCCAAAGACTGGCGTTCGGCCAAGGGTAGAAATCCTGGACCCACCGCTCGCCACTGTCTGCCCTGGGCAGAGATGACACGGGATTAGCGGGAGGCCATGGAGGGGATTTGATCTGTTTGGTTCTTGTTGCCAAGGGAGGCGTATATTGGGCCTGAGCTAAAAGCTCCTTTGTTACGGTCCACTGGTTACAGAGTGTTTGTGTTTGCTTCCGGTTTTCTCTTTACCCCCTGTCTTGTAATCAGCCCTTTACACAAACTTCCCTGTTTCAAACATAACTTGTCTCTCTTTTCTTACACCCCAAGTGTGACGGAGAGTAGGACACAGGAGCTGCTTCCTCAGGTGACAGACCCGATAGCAAGGCCAAGACCCGTATCGCTAAAAGGGAAACAGAAGCACATTGGGGTTCATGTAGACTTAATATTTCCTGCATTAGAAGTACCAGAAAGCACCCTTCCAGAAGCAGCAGCAAGACACCCCTCACCCTCCTCCTGCACATGCCATTGCTCACTTCCCCCTCCCTTGTCCTCCCCCAGCCCTGAATACGTCTTTGACTGAGCGACGGGCTGAACAAGGAGTAGGACTGAGTGGACTTGTAGGCTCTAAAGTTTTACAGTGTTTTATTGTTCAGTGCAGTTATTCTTTTTACATAATTCTACGTTTGTAAATTCAACTTTTATGATACAGAGATTGCACGACATTGCGTCAGTGAGGTGAACTTAAGTTTCTATTTTACAGTGCAAATGTTTGTAATAAAAATAAATCTAAAGTGAGCACTGGACACTTTGTATTCTGTATTGTAATTGAAATCAATATATTTAAAATGTAGAAAACATCCACAAATATTTAAATAAATGGTATTCTATTATTGTTTAACAGTGTGATTAATTGTGTGATGAATCACAATTATTTTTTAATCACTTGACAGCCCTAATTCCTATGTAAAGAAAGATAAAAATATATAAAAACACCAATTAAAGCCCTATTTTAAGTTTATATGTAAGTATAGAAGAATCAGGAGATAATACAGGAAGATATTCCTAATTCCAGGATTTGAAGGTATCATAAACATGGCCCTGCTGGTTGACCAATGGTTCATCCAGCCCAGCATCCTGCCATCCAACAATGGTCAATGCCAGGTGCCCCAGAGGGAATGAACAGAACAGGGAATTATCAGGTGATCCATCCCCTGTCGGCCATTCCCAGCTTCTGGTAAACAGATGCCAGGGACACCATCCCTGCCCAGTCTGGCAAACAGCCATTGATGGAGCTATCCTTGAGTAAATTAGCTCATTCTTTTTTTAACCCTGTTATACTTTTGGGATTCACAACATCCCCTGGCAAGGAGTTCCATAGGTTAACTGTTCACTGTGTGAAGAAATACTTCCTTTTGTTTGTTTTAAACCTGCTGTCTATTAATTTCAGTAAGTGACTAGGTTCTTGTGTTATGGGAAGGAGTAAATAACACTTCTGTTGCAGGGTACTCGGAGTCCCGTAGAAACAAGGCACACACATAGCTGCTGAATAAAAGTGGTGAGTTTCTTGAAGGCAGACAGTGACACACCCACAATGGGGGCTCCCTTTGTTGCAGCTACTGCGAGACGGGAAAAGCCCAACGCATCGGAGCAATGCTCAGGGTGAAGCCCAATATGCAGGGGCACACAGACATAGAAATACCCATGTACATTTACATCTCATGCATACCTCATGAATAGCTAATAACTTGTTTTGTTTCATTAGTCTCACACAACTCTAGCAGGCAGTTAGCAGCTGCAGAACTCTGGTATACAATAGATAACGCTGGCATGCGAGGATGTTGCCTTGACCAAGAGTAACCTTTTCCCGGTGTCTAGCGTGAGAGCGTGTTCTCTATATGCACACTGTCACAAAATCTTCTCGCACCCTACAACTTCCTTATTCACTTTCTCCACACCAGTCATGAGCCTAATGAGCCTTGGTGTCCACCGAGCTGTGTCCACCTCCTGAAATCGCAGGTGCAGATCTGTATTCCTTAGATCAATCATGCTACTGTATAAATATTTAATAATGCAATGTAATGAAAAATAATAATGCAAAGTGAGTACTGTATACTTTGTATTCCATGTTGTAATTGAAATCAATATATTTGAAAATGTACGAAAACATCCAAAATATTTAATACATTTCACTTGGTATTTTATTAACAGAGCGATTAAAACTGTGATTAATAATGATTATTTTTTTTAATTGCTATTAATTTTTGAGTTAATCATAGAATCATAGAATATTAGGGTTGGAAGGGACCTCCGGAAGTCATCTAGTCCAACCCTCTGCCCAAAGCAGGACCAAACCCCAACTAAATCATCCCAGCCAGGGCTTTGTCAAGCCTCACCTTAAAAACCTCTAAGGAAGGTGATTCTGCCACCGCCCTAGGTAACCCATTTCAACGCTTCACCACCCTCCTAGGGAAAAAGTTTTTCCTAATATCCAACCTAAACCTTCCCAACTGCAACTTGAGACCATTACTCCTTGTTCAGTCATCTGCTACCACTGAGAACAGTCTAGATCCATCCTCTTTAGAACCCCCTTTCAGGTAGTTGAAAGCAGCTATCAAATCCCCCCTCAGTCTTCTCGTCTGTAGACTAAATAAGTTCTCTCAGCCTCTCCTCATAAGTCATACGCTCCAGTCCCCTAATTATTTTTGTTGCCCTTCTTTGGACTCTTTCCAATTTTTCCACATCCTTCTTGTAGTGTGGGCCCCAAAACTGGACACAGTACTCCAGATGAGGCCTCACCAATGTCGAATAGAGGGGAACAATCACGTCCCTCGATCTGCTGACAATGCCCCTACTTATACAACCCAAAATGCCATTAGCCTTCTTGGCAACAAGGGCACACTGTTGACTCATATCCAGCTTCTCATCCACTGTAACCCCTAGGTCCTCTTCTGCAGAACTGCTGCCTAGCCATTCGGTCCCTAGTCTGTAGCAGTGCATGGGATTCTTCCATCCTAAGTGCAGGACTTCTCCTTGTTGAATCTCATCAGATTTCTTTTGGCCCAGTCCTCTAATTTGTCTGTATCCTATCCCTACCCTCCAGCCTATCTACCACACCTCCCTGTTTAGTGGGGAACCAGCTGCCCCACGGAGTCGGCCCAACCAGCCCCGGCCGGGAATTGGAGGTGTCTGTGACGAAGTGGGAGTACTGTGTGTGTGTGCCTCAGTTTCCCCTATGTATTTCTTAATACATCATCAGCATCATAGCTCCTGATGGGGGGAGGTCAGCGACCGGTCCTCGGGTGGGTCCTGTATTGTCACCAACAGCTCAGCACCTGATGGCCTATGACACAAAGTAAAAAATTAAATCACAGACTGGCCTGGTTTCCATGACGACTGAGTTCATTGCAGCCTGTTGGCCCTTAGGCCTGTCCATTGTCCCGCCTGGTTTCCATGGCAACTGGATTCACTGAGGCCTGGCGGCCCTTAGGCCTGTTCACTGCCTGGCCTGGTTTCCATGGTGTATGGGTTCACTGGGGCCAAGCCTGGCTCTTTGGCCTGTTGACTGCCCAGTCTGGTTTCCATGGCGACTGGGTTCACTGGGGTCTGATGTGCCTTAGCAGCCGTGCCAACCCCCGTGAATTTTTCATCAGACATGATCTCGGAGGGAAATTAAGCCCCACTCATGATCTCGCGATAGAACTCTTTAAATGTCAGGCTTTGTTTGTTTCAGCCCCGTTAGGGTCATGTGCTCCCCCAGATTTCTGCCAGGGTGGTTGTCAGACACAGGGCTTGCTGGCAGGGGTATGGAGAAGGGTAGGAGAGGCAGGTCCCAGGACGGGGTGGGTATAGAGGCTCATGGGGGAACGTTAGCTGCAGTTGTCACTAGGACCCATCGGCAATCAGACACAGACCGAAACACGGGGCCTGATTAGCTACTGTGTTACTCAAGGTTTACACCAGATAGAGTCTGTTGTAAATCAGAGGAGTTACACTGGTGTGAAACCAGAGTCACACCACGGGGAATCAGGTCCATCATATGGATACAAAACGTTGGACTCTGGAGTTACTCTAGATTTACGCTGGTAGAAATGTCATCGGAGTTTAATCCAGTGTGTCTACAAATATTCAGCAAAGCCAGACTCAACACAGACCCAAAGCCTACATGGGATCAAAGGGCTCCCCAGCCAGCCAGCCATTCACAGCCAGGGCGGCCACCACACCAGTGCCACAGAGAGGGTCTCCCTACCCAGCCCATGTCCTGTACAATCACCTGCTGCAGGAGGAGATCACACACCTGGCCCTCCAGGAATTATCTGCAGTGCCTGGCACCTTATAATGAAAACAGACTCGCTGTCAGGGCCACTGACTCCATGAGCTGCTTTCCTTGGGGGCCTGGTGTCTTGATGGCCTTTTGGGGCAATAATTTTCTCTGTTACCCTCTTTCCCTGATGTCTGGTTTCTGAATAGCCTGGTTTCCCTATGGTTGAGTTTCCATGGCACCCAATTTCCCAGAGGCCTGTAGTCACTGAAACCTTGTTTCTGAGGCCTGGTTTTTACATAGCCTGTTTTCCTTGAGGCCCAGTTTCTCTGAGATCTCGTTTCCATGGCACCCGGCTTCTTTCTGGCCTATTTCCCTGAGGCTCATGTTGTATTTGAAGCCCGGTTTCTGTACAACTTGGTTTCCTTGGCACCAGGTTTCTCAGGGGCCTGGTTTCCATGACAACTGGTTTCTCTCAGTCCTGGTTTCCATGGTGATTTGTTTCTCTGAGGCCTGGTTTCTATGGCTCATGACTGTCATGGTACCTGGTTTTTATGGGGCCTGGTTTCCATGACACCACGTTTCTCAGAGGCCTGAATTCCCTAGCACCAATTCCCTAGCACCTGGTTTTCCTGAGGCTGGGCTGTATGGCACCTGTTTACATGGCACCTGGGTTCCCTGTGGCCTGGTTCGGTTTCCATGATGCCTGGAATATACTGACCCAGTAGATTACGTGGCCTCTTCTCTTTCATCCCACAACTCTTCCTCACACTGCCTCGTTCAGGAGGAGTCAATAGGTGGACTGTGAGCCAAATCCAGACAGCGAGACACCATGAAATCTTTGTATTTACTTATTAGCATCATTCTTGTTATGGTGGCATGGAAAATGTTTCTCTGGAGTCTGGACCTGGACTGCACCTTGACCAAGAAATTTGGACCTTGACAATAATAATTGACTATCCCGGCCTAGTTCTTCTACACCCTTCTCCCAGCACCCCGGGCCCATCTGAGTCTGTTTCTCCCCCGCTCTTAGAGAATCCACCCATGGGTCCCACCTTCCCCTCCTCCCCAGCTCAGCAGGGACACTCAGGGCGGGGTGGCTGGGCATTGCACAAAGCAGGTGATGGGGCCAGCGGTGGGATCACAGCCGCCCGGGGTGACCACAAGCTGGAAAAGCAGCACTACTGTAAAACCCCTGCTCTGCCTGGGATCTCCAGCTGGAGGGTGAGCTGGGCGGGGAGCGGCCCCTGGGGCTCTCCACAGCCCCAGAGATGTTGACTGTTGGGGAGGGGTGTGAGGGTTTAGCGTGGCTGTGAATGGCATTTATCAACCTTCATTCTGAGCCAACGAGCTGTGTGGGCAGAGTGATGGTTGGTGCAAGGGGTACATGACAGGCAGATAATTAACAACAGCTAATCCTAGCTCGGTGGTAGGGCATGGAGCCAGCATCTGAAATAGGGACACATCTGCATGGGAAATCCAGGACTGCTGGGCCAAGCTCCCATGGGGTGTCTCTCTTCTCCAAATCATTAGTTTATCTCTTTCCCGTCCACCTGGAATCAAAGTCTGCAGGGGAGGTGTCTCAGGGCAGGTGAAAGGCCCTTAGTCCTCCACCGTGTGTTGCTCCCGGCCCAGCCCAGCTGCGAGCGAAGGGCAGCTCTAACCTGAGCTCAAAGTCTGTGTCGATCAGGAAAAGGCACCAGCGCCATTTGGAAACCAAGACGTGTCATGAGGATAATGGTGGATTTGGGGCCAGACCGGAGCCCGTCAGCCAATCCCTAGAAGAGGGGAAGGAATCGGGGAGATTTCAGGAGCTCTCTTGAAATCCTCCCAAACCCGGTAAGTAGGTGACCTTGTCTCAGAGTCTCTCTCTCTCTGTTCCTGTCTCTCATTCCCTCTCCTACGTGGAAAAGGATAAAGCCGGGCCCCACTGAAGTCAGTGGAAAAACTCCCAGGATTTCACCCAAGGTTTTCAGAGAGTGGGGCGAGGTGCTGGCTTAGGAGATGGGAATTAGGGGAGGGAGAATCGTTCAGGGAAATGTTCTTATTTTCCATATTAACTGGGCCCCCTCAGGATTTGGGGTGAGTCTCTGAGCCTGTGGTGACTCTTTATGAGCAACCCACGGTAAAGCGGTTCTCCTGTTTCTCTGTATCTCGAGGAGACATCAGGCATACCTCACCCACCTCCTCTTCCTACGGTGTTCCCATCTCTCGCTGCCTCTGAGGTCTCCCTCATTTCTCTTCTTTAAATCCCATGGTCTCTCTTGCTCTTTTATGTCTGTCCTCATAGGTCCCCCATGTTTGTGTCACCCATTTCTGTCCTCCCAGCTATTCCCCCCCCCCAGTTTTACTGATGTCCCTCAATCCCAACTAGCTAGCCCAACATTGGGCACCCCCACAATCCTCAATTCTGCTGGTACCCCTTAATCCTAACCCACAGCCCCCTGATAGCCTAGCCGTGGGCTTCCCCCACAATTCTGCTGGTACCTCTCAATCCCAACCTGCAGATGCTGCTAGCCCAGACCTCGGCTCCCCCGAAACAGCATCTTCATTTTAGCTGTTTATGTACCTTGTTGTCACTTGACAACATTAACTGTTTTTTTTAAATGATTAATGTTGACTTTGGGAAAAGAGAGAGGGATTAAAGTGTTTATGTCGATTAGGAGAGAAAGTTTTAGGATGGACGGCGAAGATTGGTTTAGGTGTTGTCCTGTAGTTGTTGGGCACGTTTTGTTGAAGGGGCAGAGTTAAGGCTATTTCATGCACAATTAGTCAATTAACAATAACCACTAGAGGGCAGAGTTAAGGTAGTGTTGGTGACGTGCATTGTGTATTTTCCGACTTTTCAATGTTTGTTTCTATAAGGATAGGGTTATTTGCTGTTTTCAGTTGTTCTAAAGAAGGATGACACAAAGGGTAGTGTTAAGGTTGTTTGGGAGAGTTTGTCAGGTCTGATAGTAGTTGCTGTTACGTGACCGAACTCTTTGCCAGCTGGGACTGAGGGGCTCTTAGGGTCCCAGCTAACTTTAGAGTTTCTCACCTCTTCTCTCAGGGACAGGGGTGTGAACAACATGGACCACAGGTCTGATCCCATCTGGGAATTCCTACATTAAAGAAGTGACAAGGTTTAAACCTTTAAGTCGCCTCCCTTGATGAAGTTTGTTAGTTCTCCCTTCTCCTCTGTTTAATCTAATATTATACTCAACCCCCCTAAATTCTGAGGGACTAACAGAACGGTTTTGATCTACGAAATGACTAGCAATAGGGGAGATGGTCCCGCCCTTCCTAACGGCAGATTGATGGTCAGCAAGTCACAAGAGCAAAGGTCAGGTGCTCTCTACTATGTACAATTCAAAAGTATTTTTAATCTGTATAATTAGGAAAGGATCACATGTTATCCCCCAGCCAATGGAAATCCTTCTGCTAGGGAAGGGATGGTTGAAATTTGTACTTTGAATCATATGGATGCAATAACTACATGATAAGGAGAAATTCCATGGAGTAGGATTAGATCAAATGTTCTGATTTTACATAACCAATCGGGTCAGCATGTACCAACAAACCATATAACTTCTCTCTTTTATATGAAACCACTGGCAATTTTTTAAACCAGCAGTACTAATATTTGACAGCAAATACAATAGTATTTAACTTTAATACAGTCTAAAATGTCCCAGTACTGTTACTGATCGTCTTAGAAATCATAGCCATATGTACTAACAAAACACATTTCAGCATTCTTGACAAAGAGTCCTGTGGCACCTTAAAAACTAACTAAAGTATTGAAGCAGAAGCTTTCGTGGGCTAATACCCCCTTCGTCGGATGCATGCAGTGGAAGTCCATTGAGCTCACGGTGAGGGTAAAGTTCAGCCCCACTTATCACAAGAGAACTCTGCATTTCACATCCTTTCTTCCCCCTGCTCTGCTCAGGGAGCACAGGACAGGGACTCCCCCAAGCCCACTTACCCCCTTAAGCCCACTGCTTCTGGCTTTAAAGTTGCAGCCCTTCAACACCCCTAGGGGCCCAGCCTGTCAGAGACCCATCCATGGGTCATGTGGGTATTTAGGCTAAACAGCTGGTGTGTAGGAAGCTGAGGAGGGAGCGCAGGTGTCAGAGCTAGCAGGGAAACGCGTGTAGGTGGCGGGGCGGAGAGGGGGTCAGGCAACAGAGACACACCTACGGGGATATAGAGGGGTTCAGACCACAGGGGAAGAGGACAGGAGATGAAGAACAGGAGCAGACACAGTGGGGTGAGATGTTCTCACACAAGTGAGAACGTTTGTGGCAGCGGTGTCAGACTCATTCAGAGCACAGCCCCATGGGTTGGGCTGTAAACTCTGGACTGCGCCCTTCCCACAATGCACAGCAGGTCTCCCGCTCAGGGCAATGGCAGTATGTGGCCTTCAGGTAATAATGACGGGGCAGATTCTGACGGGCTGGCTTAGGTAGCCCCCTACCTAACCTGCTGGGTTTGGGGAATCGAAGTCTCGAGTGCCTGGCTCTCCCTGTTCATTGCATAGGAGCCTAGGGGCTGAACTCAGGTGCGGTGAATGGCGGGGATCTGACAGTCAGGCGTGGTGACGCTCAGCATCCCAGCCCCTCGTTCCTGTCATGCCTCTGCTCCCGAATCCTGCGCAGTCTGAACACGTCCTGCAGCCGCGTGAACGCAGAGCAAAGCCTGGATCCGGCCCCAGGCTGCACGTTGGACGCCCAGCCTGGTGCCATTAAAGACAGAAAAACTTCTCTCCTGTGTCTGCTCCATGAGCCATTGCCTGGGGCTGAGCCCTACTGCTCGGGGAGACTCCAGACTCATCCCCTGACTAGCCCTAATGTTCTCCTCTTTTCTCCTAAGGACCTGCTGGAGCAGGGCAGGAGAGAAGCTGAGCGGAGCCCTTGGGAAGACGCTCCAGAAGGCCCGAACTGAATCCTTGCGACCTGCATCTGCTCCACCCTGGGGACCTGGTGGAAGCTGCAATCCCAGGGGGATGCGCCGGACCAGCTGAGGGCCCGTTTCAGCCCCGCTCTGCAGGACTCCGACCTAGAGCCCCACTCAGGGCAACGCCAAACCAGACTGTGACCCGGATCGCGGCCCGTGGTGCGGGTGCGTCTCCACGGTCAGAGAGGGGAGAAGTCAAGGACAACATACCAGTCACAGGCTGGGCCGTGGTTCAGGCTCCGGAAATGGAGAATGAGGAAAATCAACAGACCGTGCAGCAAATAGTGAAGATGTGGGAGGAAAAGGCCAAATTCCAGAGCAGCTCTTTGGATCGGGGCCTGTGTTAGTCCCCCAGAAAACTCCCAGGTGTGCGGGGCGGCAGCAGGAAGGCCATCCCTAACCCGGGGGCAGAGCTGAGCCCCTGGGGGACGTGTGTCTGGCCCGGTTACGCGCCGGGCCCCAGGCGCTGAGCATGGAGACCCTGCAGGGCGCGCGGGACGGACTGGAGCGATGCGGGGAGCTGGATGAGGAGCTAGGCCGCTGCCTGGGCCTTGCCTTGGAGAGGTTCTCCCGGGAGCCCCGGTGCGTGCAGGAGAACGCCAGGCTGGGGATCCAGTGGGGTGGGGGGAGCCTGGAGTTCGCCGCAGGGAAGGGGGAACATAAGCTCACAGAGCGCTATGAGGACGGGAAAGTCCAGTACCCTGTTCGAAAGATCCCAATGGCTGTGTACCTAGCTCGGCTACGCACCCACCAGCTGTCACTGAGCGCCGACACCCTTCGGAGAGTGTGGAGTGAACTGAGGTCCCGTGACGGAGACCCTGGTGCCCTGAGAACCTGTTTTGACCGAGCCTGGCAGGGCTTCCACCAGGAGCCCCGGTGCGTGCAGGAGAACGCCAGGCTGCGGATCCAGTGGGGCAGGAGGAAGCTGGAGTTTGTCTCCGGCCGGGGGCAGTGTGAGATCTCGGTGCTCAACGCCGATGGGGAACCCCAGTATCACATCACAGAGCTGGGAGGGGACAGGCCAGTGACTTGGTCACACCCCAGCCCAGAGCCGCTGAGTATCACAGACCTGGCGAGGGTGTGGGACAGACTGGGGTGCTGGGGGGTGCTGGGTGGGGAGCTGAACAGCTGCTTTGGGGAGGCCATTTCCCAGTTCAGCCAGGAGCCCCAGTGCGTGCAGGAGAACGCCAGGCTGGGGATCCAGTGGGGTGGGGGGAGCCTGGAGTTCCTGTCCGGCGTGGGGCAGTACAGGTTCTCGGTTTCCTATCAGGAAGGAAATCCCCGCTATTCTCTCCATCTTGAGGCCCTCCCAGGGCACTTGTACGTGGCCCGGTTCCGTTCCCGCAAGGACCCGCTCAGTGCTGACAGTCTGCTGAGGTTTCACACTGAGCTGGGTCTCTGTCGGGGAGACACGGCTGTGCTGAGGAACTGCCTGTACACAGCCTGGGAGGGGTTCAGCCGGGAGCCCCGGTGCGTGCAGGAGAACGCCAGGCTGCGGATCCAGGGGGGCGGGGGGAGCCTGCAGCTCCTGTCGGGGGACGGGGAGTGTGAGATCTCTGTGCACTACAGGGACGGGAGACCCCAGTACAATATTGGGCAGCTCCCTGTGCAGATGTACCTGGCTCGGTTACGCGCCCGCCCAGACCCACTGAGCGCCGACACCCTGTGGAGAGTGTGGAGCAAACTGGGGTCCTGTAAGGGGGATAAAGACAATCTTAGAGCCTGTTTTCACCGAGCCTGGGAGAGGTTCAAACGGGAACCACGGTGTGTGCAGGAGAACGCCAGGCTGCTAATCCGGTGCAACCGGAGGGAGCTCCAGTTCTCCTCAGGGAAGGGGGAATGTGAGATCACCGTGCGCTATGGGGCCCGTAGAGCCAAATACCATGTTAGGAAGTTCCCAGTGCCTGTGTATCTGAATCAGCTCCGTGCCCGCCGGCCGTCACTGAGCGCAGACACGCTACGGAGAGTGATGAGGGAACTGGGGTCCTGTCATGGAGACACGAACGCCCTGAGAGCCTGTTTTGACCGAGCCTGGCAGGACTTCCTCCGGGAGCCCCGGTGTGTGCAGGAGAACGCCAGGCTGCAGATCCAGTGGGGCGGGGAGGAGCTGGAGTTTGTCTCCGGCCGGGGGCAGTGTGAGATCTCGGTGCTCAACGCCGATGGGGAACCCCAGTATCACATCACAGAGCTGGGAGGGGACAGGCCAGTGACTTGGTCACACACCAGCCCAGAGCCGCTGAGTATCACAGACCTAGCAAGGGTGTGGGACAGACTGGGGTGCTGGGGGGTGCTGAGTGAGGAGCTGAATGTCTGCTTTGGGGAGGCCGTTTCCCAGTTCAGCCGGGAGCCCCGGTGTGTGCAGGAGAACGCCAGGCTGGGGATCCAGTGGGATGGCGGGAACCTGGAGTTCCTGTCAGGGAAGGGGGAATGTGAGATCTCCGTGAGCTGTGGAGACGGGAGACCCCAGTACGAAGTCGGAGAGGTAAATGCACCTGGCTCAGTTACGTCCCCGCCCAGACCCACTTAGTGCCGAGACCTACAGAGAGTGAGGGACAAACTGGGGTCCTGTAAGGGGGACACAGATGATCTTAGGGCCTGTTTTCACCGCGCCTTGGAAGGGTTTTGCCAGGAACCCCTGTATGTGCAGGAAAATGCCAGGCTGCTGATCCAGTGGGGCAGGAAGAAGCTGGAGTTTGTCTCCGGAAGGAGGGAGAATTTAATCACTGTGTGTGAAGGTGAGGAGGGGAGAATCCAGTACCCAGTGCAGGTGCCACTGATCGCTAGACTTCTCCCATAAGCTGCCAAGTGTTGGGCAGAGACTAGCTACATTGGGGCTATAATCCACAGCTCTTTGTCGTGTGTCGGGTAACTTGCAGGATGCCCACACCTGGCCCGATGCAGTTTCAGCTCACAAAGTGGGAATACACAGCGGCCATTTGCTGTGAACTGAGGGCGTAGCATCCTCCAGGAATATCCCATGGTCCTTTGCTTCACTCCTGAGCAGTGATCATCTTGGGATCGTTTTTGCTGCGCACTGTGGGAAGCCAGGTGGGTTCAAATTTTTTTTTAAAAAAGTCCCAGGTTTCGGTTGTCTGTACCCCCTGTGGTTCCTTTCGCCCAGGGCTTGCACCATTGTCAATATGCTGCTGGCCAGCCTGGATATAACACTGCTCCCCTCCGTCATGGGGGACAACTGCCAATACACAGAGGCTGTTAGGTCTATATTGCAGCAGTCAAAGCTGGATAATTTGGCCTTGGACTTCACCTGTTGCATGACCGAGCAGATGATGGGGGAGCAGGAGAATATTCTCCAGCAGAGACCGCACTGTGTTGGTGGCAGCAGGAGGCAGAGGACGATACGGAGCTGTTGAAACTAGAGGGCTGGTTCCTGGATCAGCTACACAGCGTACAGAGCCGTTCCTGGGCCCGGGACCCCAGCGTGGGTCGGTGGGAGAGGACGGTTCTGCAGGGCTGGGGCGACCCAGCGGCAGGGAGATAGTTTCCGGCTGGGGAAGGTTCCCTATTCGGAGCTCTGTGCAGAACTGACTCTGGAGCTTCAGTGACACGTAGTGACCCGCGGGGCCCAGACCCATGGGAAAGCAGCTTACCACTGCCCTCTGGAAGCTGGCCGCCCCATGATCTTACTGGTCTGTAGCCAACGAATTCAGCACCGGGAGATCAACGGTTGGGGCCATGCTGAGGCAGGTCAGCTGTGCCATTGTGAAGGTGCTGACCAACCAGGTCACGACGCTGGGTAACGCTCAGGAAATCACTGGTGGCCTCGCACATACGGGGTTCCCAAACCGTGGGGGCTTGTTTCTGTAAATCTCAGTAGGTTCGATATTGATGCAGAGAAATACTTTCCCAAAGAAATAACTGCTGATCTCTTTGATTTTGTAAGGCCCTGTTCCAGCTGGTGGTGCTATCTTCAAGGATGCTGACACTAAGTTTTGCCCTGTTTCCCACCAGCTGTGTTATCTTGTGGTAGGACAATGGTATCTTGTAAGCATATTCATGTATCGAGGTACGAGGCGAAAGGGCCACTGCGCAGGATCACACTGTGGCAAATTATAACCAATGAAAGTGTTTCTGATGCAACCTTGTGTAATAATGAAGATATAAAAACTCTGTACTGCCTAACAGATCCATTCTTTTCTCGCTTCTTGCTTGAATCGAATCCTGCTATAGCAGATACTAAAGATCGCCCTAGCTGGGTGCCTTTGTCTTCATCCTTCGGTCTAAGTCTCTTTAATTCCCACCTGGGAACGAGCCGGGAAACCGAGGAGGGGTTTCCCACCACAATATGGATTTTCGGGGAAGGACTCACAGGGACACTGGTGGCAATCTAACAATTGGATTCTTTATCAAGGGGCGGGGAAATGGGTGAATTCAGTAACTACAATAATTAACTATTGAACAGTATTAACAAACCGGTAACTATTAAACAGTTCTGATAAGCAGGTTCCTATCACTATATAACATTCACAACACGGGAAAACTATGAATACTAAGGGGACACAACTATTCACGTGGGAAAGTTTTACAGCATGTGAGACATGCAATTCTGAGGTAAAAGTGAGGTAAAATAATTACAGGAAAAGGACCCCGAGTGACACCTCCAGCTCTGAGGTGAACACTTCCAGAAATGGGGAACACAAGTGACAGAACAAATCCTGAGGTAAAAATTAGAATAATACACATAAACAAACAACAACAAAAGAGGCTCAAATAACACTTCCGAATTTGGGATGAACACTTATGTAAATCAGACACACAAACAGCCTTAGGACCGGCCAACGTTACGCGCTCGAAGGGAAACGCGGGAGCGGAGAGGTGCCGTCTGGGGTGATCAGGCCCGGACCAGATGCAGGACGTCTCTGAAGTTTTTGGCGCCAATTCTCAGAAATAAAAAGGCTGAGGGGAAAACACCGTCGGCGCCTGATTGGGCAGATGTAATTAAGACCCTGTCACTAGGCGGATGTGACTGAGGTCCTGTCACTAGGCAGATTAGCCACCTGCCTGGCAAGGGGGCTTACCCTGAGCGCAAGTGGCGCCCTGTGGCTCTGTTTCCCCCGGGGCAGTTTCACAGCACAGCTGACATAGCTGGAAAAAGGCGGGAAACTCAGACTCAAGCGGCCGGGACAAACATGCAGCCAGACGCGCGCAGGGAAGCCAGATTTAACAGTTTCATAATCAAAAAGGATTTACAGTCCGCCCATGAGGAGGACTGAGTGCATTTGACTCAGGGTTTGTCAACAGGGGGCCATCCAGGAAAGTCAACCAGCATCTACTAAAGCTACCGCTACACCAGCACATTTATCAGTAAAACATGACATTGGTCAGAGGTGTGAGGGGGAAAACTCCCCTCGGCGACACAAGGCGGACAGCGCTAGTTCTGAACATGGATCATCAGGATCACCGCTCCCCCAAATGTTCCTCCGCACCCCGCAATCGACAAGGGGGACGGGGAGGAGCAGGGCTCCGGGGGGGGGGGGGGCTGCCTGAGACACCAGGGTGGCGGGAGGAGGGGAGCAGGACTCCAAGGATGGGGTATAAGGGAGGCTGAGAAGGGGTCTGTGACCCTAAAATGACTGGCCAATGCTGTTTGCCTCCTTCTGCCACCCCCCATCCCCCGCCCGCCTCTGTCTCTCCTTGCCTCCCTATTGACTTGGGGGCCTTTTGCCCCTCCCCCCTTCCCTAGCATCTCCATGGGGGTTATATCCCCACATCACCCCTCCCTGACTACCGAGTCCCTTCTCCCCACCCTCTCTCGGGGCCACATACGGCCCCTCTTGCCTGCCCTTGTCTCTGTGACCCCCCGCTGCCCCTCAAGCCCCCCTCCCCAATGAATGGGTGCTCTAGCCCCCAAGGCAGGCCCGGATTAATCTTTTGTGGACCACCCCCCTTTAGGCCCCGCCCACAGCTCACAAATGGGGGTGGGGCAGAGAGGAAGGGGTGGGGCCTCAGGGCAGGCAATGGGGCCTGCTCTGAGCGTGGCCCCGGCCCCACTGTAAACCCGGTCCTGCCCCACGACTGTCCTACCTCCAGCCCACGTCCATAGCCCTGAGATCCCACTAGCGCCCCTTGCCCCCCCATGCGGGGGGTGGCATTCAAGGTGGCTCTGCCCTCCCAAATCACGTCCCTTTGCGGAGGGGGTGGGCAGGGCGGTGATTTCTGTCACCTCCGTGAGGAGCGCCAGGCTCCCTGTCTCTGAACCGACCCTCATCCTGCCATTCCCCTGCACATATGGGGCCTCCCGGCTGAACTGGCAAATGTCCTCCCCAAGCAGCTGCTCGGCTCCTCGCCCAGAGCCCCCCTGCCCCAGCATAACTCCCCTTCCCCCCCATGCAGAGAGGGGCAGAGTCAGATGGAGGGGGGCGGAGGGGGCAGCGATGCAAGGGCATCAAATCCACACAGGGATTTGCAGAACTAGGTGCCAGTCACTCCACTCGAGTTAGAAGACGACCTCGTTGGACCTTGAGAACAATCATTGAAGGGATGAGCTAGGGAGCCGTGTTAGTCTGGATTTGCAGAAGCGACAAGAGTCCTGTGGCACCTACACAGACTAACAAAAGTATTGAAGCAGGAGCTTTCATGAGCTAGTACCCACTTTGTTGGATGCTGTTAGGACCGGAAGACATTGTGACGGGCAATCTCTAGGAAGTGCAATTACGCTTCTAAGTCAACTCCAGGAGAGTGCATAATGGTGGTATTATCTGAGAATGACCTTGCTGTTATCTGTGTGTTTGGGTACCAGTTCCCAGCTGCATGAGTGTTTACCCTCTCTGTGTGAGAATGAATGCGTGGGAAACCAAATGGGGAAACTAAGGCAGGACTGCATAACCAACAAGTGTGTAACCAATCAGTTTGTTGCTTGCTATTAATGAGATGAGTATGTATGAGATGCAAATGAGCATGGGTATATCTGTGCTGACACACCTCTTTGGGTTGGGCTTCCTCCTTGGGCACTCTGAACACCGCCCGAGCGTGTCAGTCATCTTGTATTGCGGCCGTGCTGGCAGACAAGCCCCCCAGCACGAAATGCCGCTCCCCCCAATAAACTCACCACTTTCCAACTAGCCACCTGTGTGAGGCCTCGTTTCTCCCGGCAACGAGATAAGCCCCCTGCAACAGATGCATACCTTTGTTAGGGCAGACTCAGTTTCCCTTGCTCCTTCTCCCCATGTATTCTTCCTCACCAGCAATCACATAGTTAAACCCCCAAGAGTGGCACAGCATTCGCTTGAGGCTTTAGACATTCAGTGTAATAGTGCTGCACAACAAGTTGTTTCTGTATTGTTATCTATACCGAGAATGTGACCTTGCCTAGACAATCACAGGCTGTAGGCCTCACGAGATGAGCTAATGTGTTATATCGCCAGATTGTATCTATATGTATGTAACAACTTCACTAGGGAATAGACTCGTATTCATAAGCTTGTTGGCATCATGGAAGCTTTCTCAAGGTCCCCACATCAGGTGCCTCAAGAGGGCACTGACCTAGGACTGATGTCAGGGTTTGCTAATGCGCATGCTTCAAGTAAGACTTTTCCCTCCATCCACCCATTCCCCCGCCCCTTTGAATATACTCTATAAAAGGCTGCTTGGTACTGATAATAAACGGAGCTGCTGCTCGGTCATGAAACCCCCTTTCGTGACCGAGAGGAGGGTGCCTCAGTTTCCCCTTTGATCAAAGTTAACTTGTGTGTTTCTTCAATGGTCTCTGACAGCTTGTGAGCTCCTTGCCGCCACTACTATCCGGAGTGTACGGTAAGGGGGAGAGACGTGCCATTAATTTTCCCCGGACACCTTTGTTAACAATAATTGACTATCCCGGCCTAGCTCTTCTGCGCCTCTCTCCCTGCACCCCGGGCCCATGTGGGTCTGTTTCTCCCCCGCTCCTTAGAGAATCCAGCCATGGGTCCCACCTTCCCCTCCTCCCCAGCTCTGCAGGGACGCTCAGGGCGGGGTGGCTGGGCATTGCACAAAGCAGGTGATGGGGCCAGGGTGACCACAAGCCGGAAGAGCAGCACTACTATAAAACTCCGGCTGGAGGTGAGCCGGGCAGGGAGTGGCCCCTGAGGCTCTCCACAGCCACACAGATATCTGGGGGTTAGGGAGAGGTCTGTGAATGGCGTTGATCAACCTTCATTTTGAGCTAAGGAGCTGGGCAGGCAGCAGGATGATTGGTGCAAGGGGTAAATGACAGGCAGATAATTGACAATAGCTGTAGACTGGAGCCAGCCTCTGAACCCTGGGAAATCCCAGACTGCTGGGCCAGTGTTGTATCAAGCAGGCAAGGTACTAACTTTAACAGACTTTATTTAACAACAGTGAAACCTCTTCACCGAGCTGCTGCTGCCCCCTCGATCTAAGACACCCCAGCCAGGCTCCCCTAGGTGCCTCTTCTCCCAGTCGTTTGTTTATCTCTTTCCCCTTCACCTAGAATCGAAGTCTGCCGGGGAGGTGGATCCGGGCAGGTGAAAGGCCCTTAGCCCTCCGCCGTGTGCCTCTCCCTGCCCAGCCCAGCCAAGGGCGTAGACCGGCTGTAAACTGAGCGCAGAGTCGGTGCCAAGCGGGAGAAGTGCCAGGCAGTTTGCATTTGGAAACGGATCATTCGTGTCCTGAGGATAATGGCGGATTCGGGGCCGGAGCGGAGCCCGTGGGCCAGTCCCTAGAAGAGGGGAAGGAAGCGGGGCTCTCTGGGTAAGCGGGTGCCCTGGTCTCAGGGTCTCTCTCTCGTTCCCACAGGAAAGGCCGAGGTCTGGGCAGAGCCGGCTCGGGCGCGGCCTACGGGCAGCAGCAGTGGGGAGTTATATGGGCTCCTAGCTCCAGCAATATTCAGGACCCAGGGGCCCAGCTCCACCAGGGTCCGGGGCCAGGTCTCCTCCCCTTGCCTCCCCCCAAGAGTGTCCCAGACCCCTCCCCTTGCTGCCCCCCCACGCCTCACTCGAGTGTCCCCAGACCCCCCTTGCTGCCCCCCCAGCACCTCCTGCTGCAACCCCACCCCCCCACGCCTCCCCTGAGTGTCCCTCCCCCCCTTGCTACCCCCCCCCCCTGCATTTCCCCGCCCCAGCAGAGCATCCCTGGGTCTCCATTGCAGCTCCAGCTGCCTTCCTGCAACAAGGGCCGCCGCAGGGTCCTAGCTCCCCCCTTCCCCCGTCCTACTAGGGCCCCTGCCCTTCCCCCTCAGACCCTTCCCTTTTCGCAACACCCTCCACCCGCACAGCCCCCCCCCCCCAAGTCACTGTTCCTGCCCCACACTGGGCAAGGGGCAGCACCATCCCCCACCCCCAGTGAGGCTACAGGCAAGGAGGGAGGGGCACCTCTGATGGCAGCCCCCCCCAGTGACTGTGGTGGGGGTGAATGTACTTCGGGGGGGGGGGAAGAGGGACCCCTACCCCAGAGCGTGCTGCTGCCAGAGGGCTGGGGGGAGGAGTCCTCTCTGGCTCCAGTCCTGGGGCAGCCTGCCTGTACCCCAAACTCATCCCCAGCCCTGCCCCACCCCAGAGCCTGCACCCCCAGCCAGAGCCTTCGAACCCCCCCACCCCTCTGCCCTAGCCCTGGGCTTCCCCGGCACCCCAAACCCCACCATGCCCAGCCACACCCCACAGCCCTCACTCCTGCACCCCCTCCCATCCCCAAATTCCCTCCCAGAGCCTGCACCCTTCCTGCACCCCAAACCCCTGCCCCAGCCAGAACCTGCACCCCAGACCTCCTCCCCCTCCCCCACTCCCACCCAGAGCCTTGGGCAATTGGGTTGGGTGGAATTTGGGGGGGGGGCGGAGTTTGGGCAGGGTCAGGTTCTGGGTACCACCAAAATTTCTACAAACCTGCCACCCCTGCTACCCCTGCCCTAGCACTGGGCCCTCTAAATCCTGATTTAACGGCCCCGTCCCCTCCTCAGGACCCCCAGGAGTACCAGCAAGTCCTTGTAAATTACTTTCATCCCCGAGTCCGGCTCCCACTGAAGTCAGACGGGAATTGGGGTGGTGGGGGGACCATTCAAGGAAATGTGGCTTATTTTCCATATTAAATGGGTCCCGTTGGGATTTGGGGTGAGTCCCTGAGCCTGTGGTGACCCTTTATGAGCCACCCCTGGTCACCCAGCCCCACCAACTGAGGAGGTTCATGTTCCCGTGGTAGTTTGCGGGAGCCCCTCTGCTGCGTCCGGCGCCAGGGATGGAGTGAGCTGTCCCCACGCCCCAAATCATGAGCCTCCTCCCGCCCCTCGGCATTTTGGGGGGCTTCTTCTCCTCTCCCTTCCCAGCCTGTGGTTCTCCCGTTTCTCTGTATCCTGAAGAGATGTACAACCTACCCCACCCAGCCCCCTCTTCCTACGGTGTTCCCATCTCTCGCTGCCTCGGAGGTCTCCCTCATTTCTCTTCTTTAAGTCCCATGGTCTCTCTTGCTCTTTTATGTCCGTCCTCATATGTCCCCCATATTTTGTCCCCCCACATTTCTGTCCTCCCAGCTATTCCCGCCCTCCCAGTCCCCTGTATCCCAGTGTGATGGGTTGGGATCACAGAAACCCCCTTAGAAGCTGCCACCCGATGTGCCCAGGCTACCCCTGCCTCAGTTTTCCTGTCCAAACAGCTTAGGACCTCAGTACCGTGCCAGGCGTGAGCCACATCCCCCAACAGCTGTGGGCTGGCCTGGAAACAGGCAGAAGTATTCTTGCCTCTGGCACTCAGATGCTCAACTCCCGATGGGGTCAAACCCGGAATGAATTTGTTTCCCGCTGTATAAAGCTTATACAGGACAAACTCAGATTATTCGCCCTCTATAGCAATGATAGAGAGATATGCACAGCTGTTCCCCCCCCCCCCCCCCAGTACCAACACGTACTCCAGGTTAATTTATAAGTAAAAACTGATTTTAATAAAGACGGGAAGTAGGATTTAAGTGGTTCCAAGTAGTAACAGACAGAATAATGTAAATTACCAAATCAAATAAAATAGAAAACGCAGATCTAACACTGATACAGTACAAAGCCTCACCCTCTGTGAATCCCTTCTGTCAGGCTAAACTCCCTGTTAGCCTGGGTCCAGCAATCACTCACACCCCCCCTGCAGTCACAATCCTCTGGTCCACTTTCTTCTAGGTATCCTTGGGAGGGTGGAGGGCTGTTCTTTGAACCAGCTGAAGACAAAATGGAGGAGTCTCTCCAGGCTTTATACAGACGTCCTCTTGTGGGTGGAGAGCCCCTCCTCCTTCCTATGCAGAGTCCACATGTAAAATGCATCCCACGAAGTGGGTATTAGCCCACCAAAGCTTCTGCTCCAATACTTGAGTTAGTCTTTAAGGTGTCCCAGGACTCTGTTACCTCTGCTATTCCAGACTAACACGGCCACCTCTCTGATTCTTGATGTAAAATGGAGTCTCAGAGCACATGGTCCAGCCAGACTCTGCTCATTACCAGCCAGGCCACATTCCTGAGGAAACTGGGGTGTGGACGGGCGTCTACACAGTTCATTGTTTGCTTGATTGGCTCTCGACTGGGCTTAACTGAGAATAATTCTCCCAGAGAGCTGCTCAGCTGCTTCCCAAAGTCTACGTGCAACTAACCAAGCACATAGCCAATATTCATAACTTTGAATACAAAACAGACACACACGTACAAATCGGATGAAGAGACCCAGTGGATCGTTACCTTCACATAGATACGTTACATGGCATATGTAGCAAAACCATATTCCAGTCATATCCTACATATATTTATAGGCACCCCCCATAAAGCCTTATGGGGTACACTGTCCCACCCAGCCCTGAGATACCCCCCCCTTCAGCTCTGCTAGTGCCCCTTAATCCTGACCCACAGCCCCCTGCTAGCCCAGCCCTGGGCTCTCACCACAGCTCTGCTGGTGCCCTTCAACCCCAGCCTATAGGCACTGCTAGCCCAGCCCAGCCCTCGGCTCCCTGACACACAGCTCTGCTGGTACATCTTCATTGAAGCTATTTAAGTACTTCTTGTTACCTGACAACATTAATTGTTTTTTTAAATGAATAACTTTGACTTTGGGAGAAGAGGGAGGGATTAAAGTGCTTATGTCAGTGAGGAGAGACAGTTTTAGGGTGGACGGCGAAGGCTGGTTTAGGTGTTGTCCATAGTCTTTGGGCCTGTTTTGTTGCAGGGGCAGAGTTAAGGTTGTTTGAACATTAGGATTGTCACTTTAGCTCGAGATGCCCTCAGTTGTTTGGATCCCAGCAGAAAAGGTTTGAGCATCCCTGAGACAGAGGAAGATGTGAAGGAGGAGGACTCTAGTTTGGGAAGGGAGGTTAGTTATTCCATGCACAGTCGGACAATTAACAATAACCACTAGAGGGCAGAGTTAAGGTTGTGTTGGTGCCTTGCATTGTGTATTTTCCGACTTTTCCATGTTTGTTTCTATAAGGATAGGGTTATTTGCTGTTTTCAGTTGTTCTAAGAAGCGTGACACGAAGGGCAGAGTTAAGGTTGTTTGGGTGAGTTTGTCAGGTCTGATAGAAGTTGCTGTTACCTGACCGAACTCTTTGCCAGCTGGGACTGAGGGGCTCTTAGGGTCCCAGCTAACTTTGGAGTTTCTCACATCAGGGACAGGGCACCGGGCTATATGGACCACAGGTCTGATCCCACCCGCCTCTTCCCACTGCTGCCCCTTCCCTGCCCCGCCTCTCCTCTGAGCGCACTGTGTCCTCACTCCTCCCCCCCCCCCCCGAGCCTTCAGCACGCTGCAAAACAGCTGATTGCGGTGGGCGAGGGTCATGGGGAGGCGCCGATCTGCGGGAGGCATTGAAGGAGTGGGGAGGAGTTGATAGGGGCGCTGCCGGTGGGTGCTCCAGTCCCGGAGCACCCACAGAATCAGCGCCTGTGCCCCTGACCCAGCCCTCACGTTCTCCAATTGAAATGTGTCTCTCGTTTCCTTCTCAGGACCTGCTGGAGAAGGACGCTCCAGAAGGCCCGAACTGAATCCAAGCGACCTGCATCTGCTCCACCCGGGGACCTGGTGGAAGCTGCAATCCCAGGGGGACGTGCCGGACCAGCTGAGGGCCCGTTTCAGCCCCGCTCTGCAGGACTCCGACCTAGAGCCCCACTCAGGGCAACGCCAAACCAGACTGTGACCCGGATCGCGGCCCACGGTGCGGCCGCGTCTCCACGGTCAGAGAGGGGAGAAGGCGGGCGAAACGGGCAGGTCACGGATAGGGCCGTGGACTCGCCTCCATCAGGGTCCAGCCCAAAGTCGGTGAGTGGGAGGAGTCGCACATCACAGCGCAGGGAGCGAATCGCCAGCAGGACACATCCGAACCCCGGAGAGTCCGGCCCGGAGCCCTCGTCGGGGGGACAGCGCCAGGATGGCTGAGCCGAGCCAGGGCGCGGAGCTAACTCGCCCCTCCGAGGAGGAGTGTGAGATGAGCGTGTTTGACGGGGAGCCCTGGGGGCGCGTCACGGAGCCCCCGGCGGACGAGTCCCTGGCCCGGTTACGCGCCGGGCCCCAGGCGCTGAGCATGGAGACCCTGCAGGGCGCGCGGGACGGACTGGAGCGATGCGGGGAGCTGGACGAGGAGCTGGGCCGCTGCCTGGGCCTCGCCTTGGAGAGGTTCTCCCGGGAGCCCCGGTGCGTGCAGGAGAACGCCAGGCTGGGGATCCAGTGGGGTGGGGGGAGCCTGGAGTTCCTGTCCGGCGAGGGGCAGTACAGGTTCTCGGTTTCCTATCAGGAAGGAAATCCCCGCTATTCTCTCCATCTTGAGGCCCTCCCAGGGCACTTGTACGTGGCCCAGTTCCGTTCCCGCAAGGACCCGCTCAGTGCTGACAGTCTGCTGAGGTTTCACACTGAGCTGGGTCTCTGTCGGGGAGACACGGCTGCGCTGAGGAGCTGCCTGTACACAGCCTGGGAGGGGTTCAGCCGGGAGCCCCGGTGTGTGCAGGAGAACGCCAGGCTGCGGATCCAGTGGCGCAAGAAGCAGCTGGAGTTTGTCTCCGGCCGGGGGCAGTGTAAGGTCTCGGTGCACCACACGGTTGGGGAACCCCAGTATCACATCACCGAGCTGGGAGGGGACAAGACACTGACTTTGTCACACGCCAGCCCAGAGCCACTGAGTATCACAGACCTAGCGAGGGTGCGGGACAGACTGGGGCGCTGGGGGGTGCTGGGCGGGGAGCTGAGCGCCTGCTTTGGGGAGGCCATTTCCCGGTTCAGCCGGGAGCCCCGGTGCGTGCAGGAGAACGCCAGGCTGCGGATCCAGTGGGGCAGGAGGAAGCTGGAGTTTGTCTCCGGCCGGGGGCAGTGTGAGATCTCGGTGCTCGACGCCGATGGGGAACCCCAGTATCACATCACAGAGCTGGGAGGGGACAGGCCAGTGACTTGGTCACACGCCAGCCCAGAGCCGCTGAGTATCACAGACCTGGCGAGGGTGCGGGACAGACTGGGGCGCTGGGGGGTGCTGGGCGGGGAGCTGAACAGCTGCTTTGCGGAGGCCGTTTCCCGGTTCAGCCGGGAGCCTGTGTTTGTGCAGGGGAGCGCCAGGCTGCGGATCTCTTGGGATGGGGGGAGCCTGGAGTTCCTGTCTGGGGAGGGACAGTCTGCGATCTCCGTGCGCTGTAGGGACGGGAGACCCCAGTACGAGGTGGGGCAGCTCCCCTTGAACATGTACCTGGATCAGTTACGCGCCCGCCCAGACCCACTGAGCGCCGACACCCTGCGGAGAGTGTGGGACAAACTGGGGTCCTGTAAGGGGGACACAGACGATCTTCGAGCCTGTTTCCACCGCGCCTGGGAGGGGTTCAGCCGGGAGCCCCCGGCCGTGCAGGAGAACGCCAGGCTGCAGATCCAGTGCGGCGAGAGGCAGGTCAGCTTCACCTCGGGGAAGGGGGCCTGTGAGATCACCCTGCGCTATGAGGACGGGAAACCCCACTACAGTGTGAAGAAGATCCCAGTGCACGTGTACTGGGCTCAGCTCCGCGCCCGCCGGCCGTCACTGAGCGCTGACATCCTGCGGAGAGTGGGGCGGGACGTGGAGTGCTACGAGGGAGTCACTGACCCCCTCCGGGCCTGTTTTCACCGCGCCTGGGAGGGGTTCAGCCGGGAGCCCCGGTGCGTGCAGGAGAACGCCAGGCTGCGGATCCAGTGGCGCAAGAAGCAGCTGGAGTTTGTGTCCGGCCGGGGGCAGTGTGAGATCTCGGTGCACCAAACCGATGGGGAACCCCAGTATCACATCACAGAGCTGGGAGGGGACAGGCCAGTGACTTGGTCACACGCCAGCCCAGAGCCGCTGAGTATCACAGATCTAGCGAGGGTGCGGGACAGACTGGGGTGCTGGGGGGTGCTGGGTGGGGAGCTGAATGTCTGCTTTGGGGAGGCCGTTTCCCAGTTCAGCCGGGAGCCCCGGTGCGTGAAGGAGAACGCCAGGCTGGGGATCCAGTGGGACGGGGGGAGCCTGGAGTTCCTGTCGGGGGACGGGGAGGGGGAGATCTCTGTGCACTACAGGGACGGGAGACCCCAGTATGAAATTGGGCAGCTCCCTGTGCAGATGTACCTGGCTCGGTTACGCGCCCGCCCAGACCCACTGAGCGCCGACACCCTGTGGAGAGTGTGGGACAAACTGGGGTCCTATCCGGGGCACAGAGATGACCTGAGAGCCTGTTTCCACCGCGCCTGGGAGGGATTCCAGCAGGAGCCCCTGTCCGTGCAGGAGAACGCCAGGCTGAGGTTGTGTTGGGGCGGACAGAGCCTGGAGTTCCTGTCGGGGGACGGGGAGGCTGAGATCTTTGTGCGCTGTAGGGACGGGAGACCCCAGTACGAGGTTGGGAAGCTCCCCTTGAACATGTACCTAGATCAGTTACGCGCCCGCCCAGACCCACTGAGCGCCGACACCCTGTGGAGAGTGTGGAGCAAACTGGGGTCCTGTAAGGGGGACAGAGATGATCTGAGAGCCTGTTTCCACCGCGCCTGGGAGAGGTTCAGCCGGGAGCCCCCGGCCGTGCAGGAGAACGCCAGGCTGCGGATCCAGTGGGGTGGAGAGAAGCTGGAGTTTGTCTCTGGGCGGGGGGAGAATTTAATTGCCGAGTGTGAAGGTGAGGAGGGGAGAATCCAGCACACGGAGTAGGAGTCGGGATGGTGGCCGCTAGACTTCTCCCATAAGCTGCAAAGTATCGGGCAGAGATTAAATATCCTAGAATTGGAGGACTGGATGGGACCTCGGGTGGTCACCTAGTCCAGGCCCCTGCACTCAAGGCAGGACTATGGATTATCGAGACCATCCCCGGCAGGTGTTTGTCCAACCTGCTCTTAAAAACCCCCAGTGAGAGAGATTCCACAACCTCCCTGGGCAACTGATTCCAGTGCTTCACCTAAACCACCCTGGCTGCAATTTAAGCCCATTGCTTCTGTCCTCTCTTCAGAAGTTGAGAATAATGTTTCTCCCTCCTCATCGTAACAACCTTTTACCTACTTGAAAACTGTTCTCATGTCCCCCTTAGTCTGCTCTTCTCCAAACTAAACAAGCCCCGTCCTGTCAATCCTCCCTCACAGCTCAGAGTTTCAAGACCTTTCACCATTTTTGTTGCTCTTCTCTGGCCTTTCTCCAATCTGTCCACATCTTTCCTGACATGTGGGCCCAGAACTGGACACAAGTCTCCAGAACTGGACACAAGTCTCCAGAACTGGACACAAGTCTCCAGAACTGGACACAAGTCTCCAGCTGAGGCTGTCTCAGCACGGGCAGAGCGGGAGAATTACTCCTCGTGTCTTGCCTACAACACTCCGGCTAATACATCCCAGAAGGATCTTCGCTTTTTTGGCAAGAGCGTTACCCAGTTGACTCCTGTTTAGCTTGTGATCCACTCTGACCCCAGACCCCTTTCCGCGGTTCTCCTTCCTAGATGACCATTTCCCAGTGTGTGTGGCGGCTGATTGTTCCTCCCGAAGTGGAGTTCTCTGCATTTGTCCTTATCGAATTTCAGCCCCTTGACTTCAGCCCATTTCTCCCGTCTGTCCAGATCAGTTTGAATTCTCACCCTATCTCCAAAGCACGCGCAACCGTTCCCGGTCTGGTGTCGTCCACAAACTCGCCCAGCCCAGCGCACTCTCTGGGCCATGATCTAAGTCAATGCTGAAGATATTGAACAGAACCAGACCCAGACCCAGACCCAGACCCGATCCCTGCCTGTCCAGCCTGACTGTAACTTGCTGAGAACAGTTTTCCAACCAGTTCTGCTCCCACCTTAGAGTGGCTCCATCCAGGTTTATTTCCC